>CAMITZ010000032.1:22500-25520 GCA_946251845.1 Andrena fulva | reverse complement strand
TTTCTTGATTCGGTGGGTGGTGGTGCATGGCCGTTCTTAGTTGGTGGAGCGATTTGTCTGGTTAATTCCGATAACGAACGAGACTCTAGCCTGCTAAATAGACGTAACTTATGGTATCACGAAGGTCCCCGACTTCGGTCGGTGGGTTTTTACTACCAACGTACAAACAAATCTTCTTAGAGGGACAGGCGGCTTCTAGCCGCACGAGATTGAGCAATAACAGGTCTGTGATGCCCTTAGATGTTCTGGGCCGCACGCGCGCTACACTGAAGGAATCAGCGTGTTTTCCCTGGCCGAAAGGCCCGGGTAACCCGCTGAACCTCCTTCGTGCTAGGGATTGGGGCTTGCAATTATTCCCCATGAACGAGGAATTCCCAGTAAGCGCGAGTCATAAGCTCGCGTTGATTACGTCCCTGCCCTTTGTACACACCGCCCGTCGCTACTACCGATTGAATGATTTAGTGAGGTCTTCGGACTGGTGCGCGGCAATGTCTCGGCATTGCCGATGTTGCCGGGAAGATGACCAAACTTGATCATTTAGAGGAAGTAAAAGTCGTAACAAGGTTTCCGTAGGTGAACCTGCGGAAGGATCATTAACAAGGCTCAGAGAGCAAAAAAGCAAAAAGCTTGAATCGTAACTATGCAAAAACTAATATAAATGCGAACGCATTTATAAACAGATACCAAAAACTAAATGCGGATGCATTTAAACAGATACCAAAAACGAAATGCGAACGCATTTCTGTATATATTATAGCACCGCGTGGCACGGCTTACGCCGCGGAGGTCGCTACAGACGGAGAACCTGGTTTCTCACCGCGACGCTCCCGTCCGCTGCCATCGGTGAAGCGCAAAGAGCGAAGCGCGCCAGACCGCCAGACCGCGGCGCCCCCTCTATGAGAACGGGACGATAATACGAACGCAATCACGAGTGCGCTCGCGCGAGGTATCTCGAGAGGCCGTCGTTAACTGGATCGGGAAGCAAAACAAGACCCGTCGTTGCGATCGTGCCTCCGGTAATCCGCCGCCTCGTCGATTCGCGTTCACCTCGTATCGGAGGCGTGTGCCGCCGTGTTATATACACGATACTTACCGTCTGCGCGTGCGTCTGCGCGTGCGTCTGTACGCTCGTATCGAGAAAGGAGAGTCACTCGCGACCCAAGACGGGGACGAAAACGCACCGCAAGCGCCCCGAGTGGGGTTAAGTAAAGCGCGCGCGCGCGAGGAGAGGGCAGAGGAACGAGCCGCCGTCGAAGCCTCCTGTGCTTCGCGACGTTTCGCTCTCTCTCGACACGACGCTTCTTCCACTCGCATCCCGCTTCCTCAGTTTTGGTCGCGCTCTCCGAATAGAAGTCCTGTGACACGACGGACCCTCTCCTCGGAGAGGACCCGGCGGGTAACCTAGGGCGGCTCGCACATCGATCGCGTGGACGTGCGTCCCCGGTACCGCTCGCTCGCTCGCTCGATCGCGCCCCGATAGCCAAAAAAGGACCGGCTGTGAAGCTTCGATAGCGAAAGTCCGATTGGACCGATCGAAGCCGGCCGCGCGTCCGCTTTCGGGGGACTGCGACGACGATAGAGAGCGTGTGAGGAAGGGGACGCTGCCGCGTGCGGTGGCCCGCCCGCAGAGTACGCGATTACGGTTCTCGTATCCGTGTATCTCGAAGGTTTTTAAATGAATTTGTACGCTCGGCCGTCGGACGTGTCGCGCGGTGTTTCCGCGTTACGCTTCGACGGTTCCCGTCCTGGACACAAATCTCACACAGTGTCGTCAACGCTGGCGACGCCCGGACCTCCTTCGCGCGCTGGTTGGAGGCGCCACGGGCCTCGGCTTCATCCGAACCGAGAACAAAAGATATAACGAACATATTTAATAACACGATTACCCTGAACGGTGGATCACTTGGCTCGTGGGTCGATGAAGAACGCAGCTAATTGCGCGTCAACGTGTGAACTGCAGGACACATGAACATCGACATTTCGAACGCACATTGCGGTCCACGGATACAATTCCTGGACCACGCCTGGCTGAGGGTCGTTATCGCATACAAAAGACTGCTTGCGTCGGTTCTCCGTATATAATATCATCCTCGCCGTCTCGCGTTTCCGACGATGTAACGCGTTTCGGAGTCGGGTCGATGGTACACGCGAGATACGCGACGTACGAGCGAAAGTTGGGCCGTTCGTCGGTGTTTGCCACGGCTCGCGTGAAGCGTGTACTCTCTATCTCTCTCCCGTGCGAGAAGCAGAGAGAGGCGAATGTGATGAGAATGATCGTGCGGACTCGCGTGCGTGCTTTCACGGCGTCGCGCGTCGTTGTTTTACAACGACCGCCCGTGTGCTTGGCACCGCTCCCTGGATCATCACACACAGAGCAGCCTCTCCGCTCGCACCGGGGTGAGTGTGTAGATTTGACTTCACGTTCCGCGCGAGATCTTCTACCGTGCTCCCGACGTCGCCTGAAATGAAAAATTTGTCCTGAGAAAGAGACCGAAAAGAAGAAGGGGAGAGCAGCGAGAGATGATAGAGAAGAGAGGAAAGAGCAGTGCGCGGCATATCGTGCGCCGATCGATCTATATCGTCGGGTTCACGCGGCCCCAGGGATTTTATAAAGAGGAGGGTCGTCGTTGACAAGTGAGAAGTGTTGTCAGTCAATCTCTATATAACACCGAGGGCACAACACACACTCGTTCTTCGGGACGCCGTGAAGATCCAAGGGTCTACAATGAGAAAATAGAGGCGCTGTGCGGGATGATAAATAAACCACGCGTCAACAGGATATCGGGTCGATGTATTTCCCCGTAGTTGCGCGTGTCCTCGCCTAGCCCTATTATTCATTTTCTCCCTATGGCCACGTTCCGTCGACACACAAAAGAGTGTTTGCGCCAAACATCCGATGAAGAGAGATTGCTCCACTCGTCGCTTCTCTAAACGTTTCTGTACCCCCGGAATCCTCCTTGGCGCGGCTGGGCGAATTCTGGAACTTTTGACGAACCGAAAGGCGCTGATGCCGCGCGAAA
>CAMITZ010000032.1:10000-12500 GCA_946251845.1 Andrena fulva | reverse complement strand
GGCAATGTCTCGGCATTGCCGATGTTGCCGGGAAGATGACCAAACTTGATCATTTAGAGGAAGTAAAAGTCGTAACAAGGTTTCCGTAGGTGAACCTGCGGAAGGATCATTAACAAGGCTCAGAGAGCAAAAAAGCAAAAAGCTTGAATCGTAACTATGCAAAAACTAATATAAATGCGAACGCATTTATAAACAGATACCAAAAACTAAATGCGGATGCATTTAAACAGATACCAAAAACGAAATGCGAACGCATTTCTGTATATATTATAGCACCGCGTGGCACGGCTTACGCCGCGGAGGTCGCTACAGACGGAGAACCTGGTTTCTCACCGCGACGCTCCCGTCCGCTGCCATCGGTGAAGCGCAAAGAGCGAAGCGCGCCAGACCGCCAGACCGCGGCGCCCCCTCTATGAGAACGGGACGATAATACGAACGCAATCACGAGTGCGCTCGCGCGAGGTATCTCGAGAGGCCGTCGTTAACTGGATCGGGAAGCAAAACAAGACCCGTCGTTGCGATCGTGCCTCCGGTAATCCGCCGCCTCGTCGATTCGCGTTCACCTCGTATCGGAGGCGTGTGCCGCCGTGTTATATACACGATACTTACCGTCTGCGCGTGCGTCTGCGCGTGCGTCTGTACGCTCGTATCGAGAAAGGAGAGTCACTCGCGACCCAAGACGGGGACGAAAACGCACCGCAAGCGCCCCGAGTGGGGTTAAGTAAAGCGCGCGCGCGCGAGGAGAGGGCAGAGGAACGAGCCGCCGTCGAAGCCTCCTGTGCTTCGCGACGTTTCGCTCTCTCTCGACACGACGCTTCTTCCACTCGCATCCCGCTTCCTCAGTTTTGGTCGCGCTCTCCGAATAGAAGTCCTGTGACACGACGGACCCTCTCCTCGGAGAGGACCCGGCGGGTAACCTAGGGCGGCTCGCACATCGATCGCGTGGACGTGCGTCCCCGGTACCGCTCGCTCGCTCGCTCGATCGCGCCCCGATAGCCAAAAAAGGACCGGCTGTGAAGCTTCGATAGCGAAAGTCCGATTGGACCGATCGAAGCCGGCCGCGCGTCCGCTTTCGGGGGACTGCGACGACGATAGAGAGCGTGTGAGGAAGGGGACGCTGCCGCGTGCGGTGGCCCGCCCGCAGAGTACGCGATTACGGTTCTCGTATCCGTGTATCTCGAAGGTTTTTAAATGAATTTGTACGCTCGGCCGTCGGACGTGTCGCGCGGTGTTTCCGCGTTACGCTTCGACGGTTCCCGTCCTGGACACAAATCTCACACAGTGTCGTCAACGCTGGCGACGCCCGGACCTCCTTCGCGCGCTGGTTGGAGGCGCCACGGGCCTCGGCTTCATCCGAACCGAGAACAAAAGATATAACGAACATATTTAATAACACGATTACCCTGAACGGTGGATCACTTGGCTCGTGGGTCGATGAAGAACGCAGCTAATTGCGCGTCAACGTGTGAACTGCAGGACACATGAACATCGACATTTCGAACGCACATTGCGGTCCACGGATACAATTCCTGGACCACGCCTGGCTGAGGGTCGTTATCGCATACAAAAGACTGCTTGCGTCGGTTCTCCGTATATAATATCATCCTCGCCGTCTCGCGTTTCCGACGATGTAACGCGTTTCGGAGTCGGGTCGATGGTACACGCGAGATACGCGACGTACGAGCGAAAGTTGGGCCGTTCGTCGGTGTTTGCCACGGCTCGCGTGAAGCGTGTACTCTCTATCTCTCTCCCGTGCGAGAAGCAGAGAGAGGCGAATGTGATGAGAATGATCGTGCGGACTCGCGTGCGTGCTTTCACGGCGTCGCGCGTCGTTGTTTTACAACGACCGCCCGTGTGCTTGGCACCGCTCCCTGGATCATCACACACAGAGCAGCCTCTCCGCTCGCACCGGGGTGAGTGTGTAGATTTGACTTCACGTTCCGCGCGAGATCTTCTACCGTGCTCCCGACGTCGCCTGAAATGAAAAATTTGTCCTGAGAAAGAGACCGAAAAGAAGAAGGGGAGAGCAGCGAGAGATGATAGAGAAGAGAGGAAAGAGCAGTGCGCGGCATATCGTGCGCCGATCGATCTATATCGTCGGGTTCACGCGGCCCCAGGGATTTTATAAAGAGGAGGGTCGTCGTTGACAAGTGAGAAGTGTTGTCAGTCAATCTCTATATAACACCGAGGGCACAACACACACTCGTTCTTCGGGACGCCGTGAAGATCCAAGGGTCTACAATGAGAAAATAGAGGCGCTGTGCGGGATGATAAATAAACCACGCGTCAACAGGATATCGGGTCGATGTATTTCCCCGTAGTTGCGCGTGTCCTCGCCTAGCCCTATTATTCATTTTCTCCCTATGGCCACGTTCCGTCGACACACAAAAGAGTGTTTGCGCCAAACATCCGATGAAGAGAGATTGCTCCACTCGTCGCTTCTCTAAACGTTTCTGTACCCCCGGAATCCTCCTTGGCGCGGCTGGGCGAATTCTGGAAC
>CAMITZ010000031.1:0-365000 GCA_946251845.1 Andrena fulva | reverse complement strand
GAGGGGACGACCCTATAGTCGTTGGAAAATTCGGCGGCGGGCCAACCTAGACCCGGGGTCGTGGGGACGACCCTATAGTCGTCGGACATGTCGGCGGCAGGGCAACTTTGGCCCGTGGTCGTGGGGACGACCCTATAGTGGTCGGACATGTCGGTGACTGGCCAACCTATTCCCGGGTTCGTGGGGACGACCCTATAGTCGTCGGACATGTCGGCGGCAGGCCAACGTATGCCCAGGGTCGTTGGGACGAACCTATAGTCGTCGGACATGACGGTGGCGGGCCAATCTAGTCCCGGGGTCGTGAGGACGACACCATAGTCGTCGGACATGACGGTGGTGGACCAACCTAGTCCCGGGGTCGTGGGGACGACCCTATAGTCGTCGGACATGTCGGCGGCCTGGCAACTTTGGCCGTGGTCGTGGGGACGACCCTATAGTCGTCGGACATGTCGGTGACTGGCCAACCTAGTCCCGGGGTCGTGGAGACGACCCTATAGTCGTCGGACATGTCGGCGGCAGGGCAACTTTGGCCCGTGGTCGTGGGGACGACCCTATAGTCGTCGGAAAATTCGGCGGCGGGCCAACCTAGACCCGGGGTCGTGGGGACGACCCTATAGTCGTCGGACATGTCGGCGGCGGGCCAACCTAGTCCCGGGGTCGTGGGGACGACCCTATAGTCGTCGGACATGTCGGCGGCAGGGCAACTTTGGCCCGTGGTCGTGGGGACGACCCTATAGTCGTCGGACATGTCGGCGGCGGGCCAACCTAGTCCCGGGGTCGTGGGGACGACCCTATAGTCGTCGGACATGTCGGCGGCTGGCCAACCTAGTCCCGGGGTCGTGGGGACGACCCTATAGTCGTAGGACATGTCGGCGGCGGGCCAACCTAGTCCCTGGGCCTTGGGGACGACCCTATAGTCGTCGGACAAGTCGGCGGCGGGCCAACCTAGTCCCGGGGTCGTGGGGACGACCGTATAGTCGTCGGACATTTCGGCGGCAGGCCAACCTAGTCCCGGGGTCGTGGGGACGACCCTATAGTCGTCGGACAAGTCGGCGGCGGGCCAACCTACTCCCGGGGTCGTGGGGACGACCGTATAGTCGTCGGACATTTCGGCGGCAGGCCAACCTAGTCCCGGGGTCGTGGGGACGACCCTATAGTCGTCGGACATGTCGGTGACTGGCCAACCTAGTCCCGGGGTCGTGGAGACGACCCTATAGTCGTCGGACATGTCGGCGGCAGGGCAACTTTGGCCCGTGGTCGTGGGGACGACCCTATAGTCGTCGGAAAATTCGGCGGCGGGCCAACCTAGACCCGGGGTCGTGGGGACGACCCTATAGTCGTCGGACATGTCGGCGGCGGGCCAACCTAGTCCCGGGGTCGTGGGGACGACCCTATAGTCGTCGGACATGTCGGCGGCTGGCCAACCTAGTCCCGGGGTCGTGGGGACGACCCTATAGTCGTAGGACATGTCGGCGGCGGGCCAACTCTAGTCCCTGGGCCTTGGGGACGACCCTATAGTCGTCGGACAAGTCGGCGGCGGGCCAACCTAGTCCCGGAGTCGTGGGGACGACCGTATAGTCGTCGGACATTTCGGCGGCAGGCCAACCTAGTCCCGGGGTCGTGGGGACGACCCTATAGTCGTCGGACAAGTCGGCGGCGGGCCAACCTACTCCCGGGGTCGTGGGGACGACCGTATAGTCGTCGGACATTTCGGCGGCAGGCCAACCTAGTCCCGGGGTCGTGGGGACGACCCTATAGTCGTCGGACATGTCGGTGACTGGCCAACCTTGTCCCGGGGTCGTGGAGACGACCCTATAGTCGTCGGACATGTCGGCGGCAGGGCAACTTTGGCCCGTGGTCGTGGGGACGACCCTATAGTCGTCGGAAAATTCGGCGGCGGGCCAACCTAGACCCGGGGTCGTGGGGACGACCCTATAGTCGTCGGACATGTCGGCGGCAGGGCAACTTTGGCCCGTTGGCGTGGGGACGACCCTATAGTGGTCGGACATGTCGGTGACTGGCCAACCTATTCCCGGGTTCGTGGGGACGACCCTATAGTCGTCGGACATGTCGGCGGCAGGCCAACGTATGCCCAGGGTCGTTGGGACGAACCTATAGTCGTCGGACATGACGGTGGCGGGCCAATCTAGTCCCGGGGTCGTGAGGACGACACCATAGTCGTCGGACATGACGGTGGTGGACCAACCTAGTCCCGGGGTCGTGGGGACGACCCTATAGTCGTCGGACATGTCGGCGGCCTGGCAACTTTGGCCGTGGTCGTGGGGACGACCCTATAGTCGTCGGACATGTCGGTGACTGGCCAACCTAGTCCCGGGGTCGTGGAGACGACCCTATAGTCGTCGGACATGTCGGCGGCAGGGCAACTTTGGCCCGTGGTCGTGGGGACGACCCTATAGTCGTCGGAAAATTCGGCGGCGGGCCAACCTAGACCCGGGGTCGTGGGGACGACCCTATAGTCGTCGGACATGTCGGCGGCGGGCCAACCTAGTCCCGGGGTCGTGGGGACGACCCTATAGTCGTCGGACATGTCGGCGGCAGGGCAACTTTGGCCCGTGGTCGTGGGGACGACCCTATAGTCGTCGGACATGTCGGCGGCGGGCCAACCTAGTCCCGGGGTCGTGGGGACGACCCTATAGTCGTCGGACATGTCGGCGGCTGGCCAACCTAGTCCCGGGGTCGTGGGGACGACCCTATAGTCGTAGGACATGTCGGCGGCGGGCCAACCTAGTCCCTGGGCCTTGGGGACGACCCTATAGTCGTCGGACAAGTCGGCGGCGGGCCAACCTAGTCCCGGGGTCGTGGGGACGACCGTATAGTCGTCGGACATTTCGGCGGCAGGCCAACCTAGTCCCGGGGTCGTGGGGACGACCCTATAGTCGTCGGACAAGTCGGCGGCGGGCCAACCTACTCCCGGGGTCGTGGGGACGACCGTATAGTCGTCGGACATTTCGGCGGCAGGCCAACCTAGTCCCGGGGTCGTGGGGACGACCCTATAGTCGTCGGACATGTCGGTGACTGGCCAACCTAGTCCCGGGGTCGTGGAGACGACCCTATAGTCGTCGGACATGTCGGCGGCAGGGCAACTTTGGCCCGTGGTCGTGGGGACGACCCTATAGTCGTCGGAAAATTCGGCGGCGGGCCAACCTAGACCCGGGGTCGTGGGGACGACCCTATAGTCGTCGGATATGTCGGCGGCGGGCCAACCTAGTCCCTGGGCCTTGGGGACGACCCTATAGTCGTCGGACATGTCGGCGGCTGGCCAACTTTGGCCCGGGGCGTGGGGACGACCCTATAATCGTCGGACATGTCGGCGGCGGGCCAACCTAGTCCCGGGATCGTGGGGACGACCCTTTAGTCGTCGGACATGTCGGCGGCAGGGCAACTTTGGCCCGTGGTCGTGGGGACTACCCTATAGTCGTCGGACAAGTCGGCGGCGGGCCAACCTAGTCCCGGGGTCGTGGGGACGACCCTATAGTCGTAGGACATGTCGGCGGCGGACCAACCTAGTCCCTGGGCCTTGGGGACGACCCTATAGTCGTCGGACATGACGGTGGCGGGCCAATCTAGTCCCGGGGTCGTGAGGACGACACCATAGTCGTCGGACATGACGGTGGTGGGCCAACCTAGTCCCGGGGTCGTGGGGACGACCCTATAGTCGTTGGACATGTCGGCGGCCTGGCAACTTTGGCCGTGGTCGTGGGGACGACCCTATAGTCGTCGGACATGTCGGTGACTGGCCAACCTAGTCCCGGGGTCGTGGAGACGACCCTATAGTCGTCGGACATGTCGGCGGCAGGCCAACGTATGCCCAGGGTCGTAGGGACGAACCTATAGTCGTCGGACATGACGGTGCCGGGGCAATCTAGCCCCGGGGTCGTGGGGACGACCCTATAGTCGTCGGACATGTCGGCGGCTGGCCAACTTTGGCCCGGGGCGTGGGGACGACCCTATAGTCGTCGGACAAGTCGGCGGCGGGCCAACCTAGTCCCGGGGTCGTGGAGACGACCCTATAGTCGTCGGACATCACGGTGGCGGGCCAATCTAGTCCCGGGGTCGTGGGGATGACCCTATAGTCGCCGGACATGTCTGCGGCTGGGCAACGTTGGCCAGTGGTCGTGGGGACGACCCTATAGTCGTCGGACAAGTCGGCGGCGGGCCAACCTATTCCCGGGGTCGTGGGGACGACCGTATAGTCGTAGGACATGACGGTGGCGGGCCAATCTAGTCCCGGGGTCGTGGGGACGACCCTATAGTCGTCGGACATGTCGGCGGCTGGCCAACTTTGGACCGGGGCGTGGGGACGACCCTATAGTCGTCGGACATGTCGGCGGCGGGCGAACCTAGTCCCGGGGTCGTGGGGACGACCCTATAGTCGTCGGACAAGTCGGCGGCAAGCAACTTTGGCCCGTGGTCGTGGGGACGACCCTATATTCGTCGGACATGTCGGCGGCTGGGCAACTTTGGCCTGTGGTCGTGGGGACGACCCTATAGTCGTCGGACATGTCGGTGACTGGCCAACCTAGTCCCGGGGTCGTGGGGACGACCGTATAGTCGTCGGACAAGTCGGCGGCGGGCCAACCTAGTCCCGGGGTCGTGGGGACGACCCTATAGTCGTAGGACATGTCGGCGGCGGACCAACCTAGTCCCTGGGCCTTGGGGACGACCCTATAGTCGTCGGACAAGTCGGCGGCGGGCCAACCTAGTCCCGGGGTCGTGGGGACGACCGTATAGTCGTCGGACATTTCGGCGGCAGGCCAACCTAGTCCCGGGGTCGTGGGGACGACCCTATAGTCGTCGGACAAGTCGGCGGCGGGCCAACCTACTCCCGGGGTCGAGGGGACGACCCTATAGTCGTTGGAAAATTCGGCGGCGGGCCAACCTAGACCCGGGGTCGTGCGGACGACCCTATAGTCGTCGGACATGTCGGCGGCAGGGCAACTTTGGCCCGTGGTCGTGGGGACGACCCTATAGTGGTCGGACATGTCGGTGACTGGCCAACCTATTCCCGGGTTCGTGGGGACGACCCTATAGTCGTCGGACATGTCGGCGGCAGGCCAACGTATGCCCAGGGTCGTTGGGACGAACCTATAGTCGTCGGACATGACGGTGGCGGGCCAATCTAGTCCCGGGGTCGTGAGGACGACACCATAGTCGTCGGACATGACGGTGGTGGACCAACCTAGTCCCGGGGTCGTGGGGACGACCCTATAGTCGTCGGACATGTCGGCGGCCTGGCAACTTTGGCCGTGGTCGTGGGGACGACCCTATAGTCGTCGGACATGTCGGTGACTGGCCAACCTAGTCCCGGGGTCGTGGAGACGACCCTATAGTCGTCGGACATGTCGGCGGCAGGGCAACTTTGGCCCGTGGTCGTGGGGACGATCCTATAGTCGTCGGAAAATTCGGCGGCGGGCCAACCTAGACCCGGGGTCGTGGGGACGACCCTATAGTCGTCGGACATGTCGGCGGCAGGGCAACTTTGGCCCGTTGGCGTGGGGACGACCCTATAGTGGTCGGACATGTCGGTGACTGGCCAACCTATTCCCGGGTTCGTGGGGACGACCCTATAGTCGTCGGACATGTCGGCGGCAGGCCAACGTATGCCCAGGGTCGTTGGGACGAACCTATAGTCGTCGGACATGACGGTGGCGGGCCAATCTAGTCCCGGGGTCGTGAGGACGACACCATAGTCGTCGGACATGACGGTGGTGGACCAACCTAGTCCCGGGGTCGTGGGGACGACCCTATAGTCGTCGGACATGTCGGCGGCCTGGCAACTTTGGCCGTGGTCGTGGGGACGACCCTATAGTCGTCGGACATGTCGGTGACTGGCCAACCTAGTCCCGGGGTCGTGGAGACGACCCTATAGTCGTCGGACATGTCGGCGGCATGGCAACTTTGGCCCGTGGTCGTGGGGACGACCCTATAGTCGTCGGACATGTCGGCGGCGGGCCAACCTAGACCCGGGGTCGTGGGGACGACCCTATAGTCGTCGGACATGTCGGCGGCGGGCCAACCTAGTCCCGGGGTCGTGGGGACGACCCTATAGTCGTCGGACATGTCGGCGGCAGGGCAACTTTGGCCCGTGGTCGTGGGGACGACCCTATAGTCGTCGGACATGTCGGCGGCGGGCCAACCTAGTCCCGGGGTCGTGGGGACGACCCTATAGTCGTCGGACATGTCGGCGGCTGGCCAACCTAGTCCCGGGGTCGTGGGGACGACCCTATAGTCGTAGGACATGTCGGCGGCGGGCCAACCTAGTCCCTGGGCCTTGGGGACGACCCTATAGTCGTCGGACAAGTCGGCGGCGGGCCAACCTAGTCCCGGGGTCGTGGGGACGACCGTATAGTCGTCGGACATTTCGGCGGCAGGCCAACCTAGTCCCGGGGTCGTGGGGACGACCCTATAGTCGTCGGACATGTCGGCGGCGGGCCAACCTACTCCCAGGGTCGTGGGGACGACCGTATAGTCGTCGGACATTTCGGCGGCAGGCCAACCTAGTCCCGGGGTCGTGGGGACGACCCTATAGTCGTCGGACATGTCGGTGACTGGCCAACCTAGTCCCGGGGTCGTGGAGACGACCCTATAGTCGTCGGACATGTCGGCGGCAGGGCAACTTTGGCCCGTGGTCGTGGGGACGACCCTATAGTCGTCGGACATTTCGGCGGCAGGCCAACCTAGTCCCGGGGTCGTGGGGACGACCCTATAGTCGTCGGACATGTCGGTGACTGGCCAACCTAGTCCCGGGGTCGTGGAGACGACCCTATAGTCGTCGGACATGTCGGCGGCAGGGCAACTTTGGCCCGTGGTCGTGGGGACGACCCTATAGTCGTCGGAAAATTCGGCGGCGGGCCAACCTAGACCCGGGGTCGTGGGGACGACCCTATAGTCGTCGGATATGTCGGCGGCGGGCCAACCTAGTCCCGGGGTCGTGGGGACGACCCTATAGTCGTCGGACATGTCGGCGGCAGGGCAACTTTGGCCCGTGGTCGTGGGGACGACCCTATAGTCGTCGGACATGTCGGCGGCTGGGCAACTTTGGCCTGTTGTCGTGGGGACGACCCTATAGTCGTCGGACATGTCGGCGACTGGCCAACCTAGTCCCGGGGTCGTGGGGACGACCCTATAGTCGTCGGACAAGTCGGCGGCGGGCCAACCTAGTCCCGGGGTCGTGGAGACGACCCTATAGTCGTCGGACATGTCGGTGACTGGCCAACCTAGTCCCGGGGTCGTGGAGACGACCCTATAGTCGTCGGACATGTCGGCGGCAGGGCAACTTTGGCCCGTGGTCGTGGGGACGACCCTATAGTCGTCGGAAAATTCGGCGGCGGGCCAACCTAGACCCGGGGTCGTGGGGACGACCCTATAGTCGTCGGATATGTCGGCGGCGGGCCAACCTAGTCCCGGGGTCGTGGGGACGACCCTATAGTCGTCGGACATGTCGGCGGCAGGGCAACTTTGGCCCGTGGTCGTGGGGACGACCCTATAGTCGTCGGACATGTCGGCGGCTGGGCAACTTTGGCCTGTTGTCGTGGGGACGACCCTATAGTCGTCGGACATGTCGGCGACTGGCCAACCTAGTCCCGGGGTCGTGGGGACGACCCTATAGTCGTCGGACAAGTCGGCGGCGGGCCAACCTAGTCCCGGGGTCGTGGAGACGACCCTATAGTCGTCGGACATGTCGGTGACTGGCCAACCTAGTCCCGGGGTCGTGGAGACGACCCTATAGTCGTCGGACATGCCGGCGGCCTGGCAACTTTGGCCGTGGTCGTGGGGACGACCCGATAGTCGTCGGACATGTCGGTGACTGGCCAACCTAGTCCCGGGGTCGTGGAGACGACCCTATAGTCGTCGGACAAGTCGGCGGCGGGCCAACCTAGTCCCGGGGTCGTGGGGACGACCGTATAGTCGTCGGACATTTCGGCGGCAGGCCAACCTAGTCCCGGGGTCGTGGGGACGACCCTATAGTCGTCGGACAAGTCGGCGGCGGGCCAACCTACTCCCGGGGTCGAGGGGACGACCCTATAGTCGTTGGAAAATTCGGCGGCGGGCCAACCTAGACCCGGGGTCGTGGGGACGACCCTATAGTCGTCGGACATGTCGGCGGCAGGGCAACTTTGGCCCGTGGTCGTGGGGACGACCCTATAGTGGTCGGACATGTCGGTGACTGGCCAACCTATTCCCGGGTTCGTGGGGACGACCCTATAGTCGTCGGACATGTCGGCGGCAGGCCAACGTATGCCCAGGGTCGTTGGGACGAACCTATAGTCGTCGGACATGACGGTGGCGGGCCAATCTAGTCCCGGGGTCGTGAGGACGACACCATAGTCGTCGGACATGACGGTGGTGGACCAACCTAGTCCCGGGGTCGTGGGGACGACCCTATAGTCGTCGGACATGTCGGCGGCCTGGCAACTTTGGCCGTGGTCGTGGGGACGACCCTATAGTCGTCGGACATGTCGGTGACTGGCCAACCTAGTCCCGGGGTCGTGGAGACGACCCTATAGTCGTCGGACATGTCGGCGGCAGGGCAACTTTGGCCCGTGGTCGTGGGGACGACCCTATAGTCGTCGGAATATTCTGCGGCGGGCCAACCTAGACCCGGGGTCGTGGGGACGACCCTATAGTCGTCGGACATGTCGGCGGCGGGCCAACTTAGTCCCGGGGTCGTGGGGACGACCCTATAGTCGTCGGACATGTCGGCGGCAGGGCAACTTTGGCCCGTGGTCGTGGGGGCGACCCTATAGTCGTCGGACATGTCGGCGGCGGGCCAACCTAGTCCCGGGGTCGTGGGGACGACCCTATAGTCGTCGGACATGTCGGCGGCTGGCCAACCTAGTCCCGGGGTCGTGGGGACGACCCTATAGTCGTAGGACATGTCGGCGGCGGGCCAACCTAGTCCCTGGGCCTTGGGGACGACCCTATAGTCGTCGGACAAGTCGGCGGCGGGCCAACCTAGTCCCGGGGTGTGGGGACGACCGTATAGTCGTCGGACATTTCGGCGGCAGGCCAACCTAGTCCCGGGGTCGTGGGGACGACCCTATAGTCGTCGGACAAGTCGGCGGCGGGCCAACCTACTCCCGGGGTCGTGGGGACGACCGTATAGTCGTCGGACATTTCGGCGGCAGGCCAACCTAGTCCCGGGGTCGTGAGGACGACCCTATAGTCGTCGGACATGTCGGTGACTGGCCAACCTAGTCCCGGGGTCGTGGAGACGACCCTATAGTCGTCGGACATGTCGGCGGCAGGGCAACTTTGGCCCGTGGTCGTGGGGACGACCCTATAGTCGTCGGAAAATTCGGCGGCGGGCCAACCTAGACCCGGGGTCGTGGGGACGACCCTATAGTCGTCGGATATGTCGGCGGCGGGCCAACCTAGTCCCGGGGTCGTGGGGACGACCCTATAGTCGTCGGACATGTCGGCGGCAGGGCAACTTTGGCCCGTGGTCGTGGGGACGACCCTATAGTCGTCGGACATGTCGGCGGCTGGGCAACTTTGGCCTGTTGTCGTGGGGACGACCCTATAGTCGTCGGACATGTCGGCGACTGGCCAACCTAGTCCCGGGGTCGTGGGGACGACCCTATAGTCGTCGGACAAGTCGGCGGCGGGCCAACCTAGTCCCGGGGTCGTGGAGACGACCCTATAGTCGTCGGACATGTCGGTGACTGGCCAACCTAGTCCCGGGGTCGTGGAGACGACCCTATAGTCGTCGGACATGCCGGCGGCCTGGCAACTTTGGCCGTGGTCGTGGGGACGACCCTATAGTCGTCGGACATGTCGGTGACTGGCCAACCTAGTCCCGGGGTCGTGGAGACGACCCTATAGTCGTCGGACATGTCGGCGGCAGGGCAACTTTGGCCCGGTGTCGTGGGGACGACCCTATAGTCGTCGGACATGTCGGCGGCAGGGCAACTTTGGCCCGTGGTCGTGGGGACGACCCTATAGTCGTCGGACATGTCGGCGGCCTGGCAACTTTGGCCGTGGTCGTGGGGACGACCCTATAGTCGTCGGACATGTCGGTGACTGGCCAACCTAGTCCCGGGGTCGTGGAGACGACCCTATAGTCGTCGGACATGTCGGCGGCAGGCCAACGTATGCCCAGGGTCGTAGGGACGAACCTATAGTCGTCGGACATGACGGTGCCGGGGCAATCTAGCCCCGGGGTCGTGGGGACGACCCTATAGTCGTCGGACATGTCGGCGGCTGGCCAACTTTGGCCCGGGGCGTGGGGACGACCCTATAGTCGTCGGACATGTCGGCGGCGGGCCAACCTAGTCCCGGGATCGTGGGGACGACCCTTTAGTCGTCGGACATGTCGGCGGCAGGGCAACTTTGGCCCGTGGTCGTGGGGACGACCCTATAGTCGTCGGACAAGTCGGCGGCGGGCCAACCTAGTCCCGGGGTCGTGGAGACGACCCTATAGTCGTCGGACATCACGGTGGCGGGCCAATCTAGTCCCGGGGTCGTGGGGATGACCCTATAGTCGCCGGACATGTCTGCGGCTGGGCAACGTTGGCCAGTGGTCGTGGGGACGACCCTATAGTGGTCGGACATGTCGGTGACTGGCCAACCTATTCCCGGGTTCGTGGGGACGACCCTATAGTCGTCGGACATGTCGGCGGCAGGCCAACGTATGCCCAGGGTCGTTGGGACGAACCTATAGTCGTCGGACATGACGGTGGCGGGCCAATCTAGTCCCGGGGTCGTGAGGACGACACCATAGTCGTCGGACATGACGGTGGTGGACCAACCTAGTCCCGGGGTCGTGGGGACGACCCTATAGTCGTCGGACAAGTCGGCGGCGGGCCAACCTAGTCCCGGGGTCGTGGGGACGACCGTATAGTCGTAGGACATGACGGTGGCGGGCCAATCTAGTCCCGGGGTCGTGGGGACGACCCTATAGTCGTCGGACAAGTCGGCGGCGGGCCAACCTAGTCCCGGAGTCGTGGGGACGACCGTATAGTCGTCGGACATTTCGGCGGCAGGCCAACCTAGTCCCGGGGTCGTGGGGACGACCGTATAGTCGTAGGACATGACGGTGGCGGGCCAATCTAGTCCCGGGGTCGTGGGGACGACCGTATAGTCGTCGGACATTTCGGCGGCAGGCCAACCTAGTCCCGGGGTCGTGGGGACGACCCTATAGTCGTCGGACAAGTCGGCGGCGGGCCAACCTACTCCCGGGGTCGTGGGGACGACCCTATAGTCGTCGGACATGTCGGCGGCAGGGCAACTTTGGCCCGGTGTCGTGGGGACGACCCTATAGTCGTCGGACATGTCGGCGGCAGGGCAACTTTGGCCCGTGGTCGTGGGGACGACCCTATAGTCGTCGGACATGTCGGCGGCCTGGCAACTTTGGCCGTGGTCGTGGGGACGACCCTATAGTCGTCGGACATGTCGGTGACTGGCCAACCTAGTCCCGGGGTCGTGGAGACGACCCTATAGTCGTCGGACAAGTCGGCGGCGGGCCAACCTAGTCCCGGGGTCGTGGGGACGACCGTATAGTCGTAGGACATGACGGTGGCGGGCCAATCTAGTCCCGGGGTCGTGGGGACGACCCTATAGTCGTCGGACAAGTCGGCGGCGGGCCAACCTAGTCCCGGAGTCGTGGGGACGACCGTATAGTCGTCGGACATTTCGGCGGCAGGCCAACCTAGTCCCGGGGTCGTGGGGACGACCCTATAGTCGTCGGACAAGTCGGCGGCGGGCCAACCTACTCCCGGGGTCGTGGGGACGACCCTATAGTCGTCGGACATGTCGGCGGCAGGGCAACTTTGGCCCGTGGTCGTGGGGACGACCCTATAGTCGTCGGACATGTCGGCGGCGGGCCAACCTAGTCCCGGGGTCGTGGGGACGACCCTATAGTCGTCGGACATGTCGGCGGCTGGCCAACCTAGTCCCGGGGTCGTGGGGACGACCCTATAGTCGTAGGACATGGCGGCGGCGGGCCAACCTAGTCCCTGGGCCTTGGGGACGACCCTATAGTCGTCGGACAAGTCGGCGGCAGGGCAACTTTGGCCCGTGGTCGTGGGGACGACCCTATAGTGGTCGGACATGTCGGTGACTGGCCAACCTATTCCCGGGTTCGTGGGGACGACCCTATAGTCGTCGGACATGTCGGCGGCAGGCCAACGTATGCCCAGGGTCGTTGGGACGAACCTATAGTCGTCGGACATGACGGTGGCGGGCCAATCTAGTCCCGGGGTCGTGAGGACGACACCATAGTCGTCGGACATGACGGTGGTGGACCAACCTAGTCCCGGGGTCGTGGGGACGACCCTATAGTCGTCGGACAAGTCGGCGGCGGGCCAACCTAGTCCCGGGGTCGTGGGGACGACCCTATAGTCGTAGGACATGTCGGCGGCGGACCAACCTAGTCCCTGGGCCTTGGGGACGACCCTATAGTCGTCGGACAAGTCGGCGGCGGGCCAACCTAGTCCCGGGGTCGTGGGGACGACCGTATAGTCGTCGGACATTTCGGCGGCAGGCCAACCTAGTCCCGGGGTCGTGGGGACGACCCTATAGTCGTCGGACAAGTCGGCGGCGGGCCAACCTACTCCCGGGGTCGAGGGGACGACCCTATAGTCGTTGGAAAATTCGGCGGCGGGCCAACCTAGACCCGGGGTCGTGGGGACGACCCTATAGTCGTCGGACATGTCGGCGGCAGGGCAACTTTGGCCCGTGGTCGTGGGGACGACCCTATAGTGGTCGGACATGTCGGTGACTGGCCAACCTATTCCCGGGTTCGTGGGGACGACCCTATAGTCGTCGGACATGTCGGCGGCAGGCCAACGTATGCCCAGGGTCGTTGGGACGAACCTATAGTCGTCGGACATGACGGTGGCGGGCCAATCTAGTCCCGGGGTCGTGAGGACGACACCATAGTCGTCGGACATGACGGTGGTGGACCAACCTAGTCCCGGGGTCGTGGGGACGACCCTATAGTCGTCGGACATGTCGGCGGCCTGGCAACTTTGGCCGTGGTCGTGGGGACGACCCTATAGTCGTCGGACATGTCGGTGACTGGCCAACCTAGTCCCGGGGTCGTGGAGACGACCCTATAGTCGTCGGACATGTCGGCGGCAGGGCAACTTTGGCCCGTGGTCGTGGGGACGACCCTATAGTCGTCGGAAAATTCGGCGGCGGGCCAACCTAGACCCGGGGTCGTGGGGACGACCCTATAGTCGTCGGACATGTCGGCGGCGGGCCAACCTAGTCCCGGGGTCGTGGGGACGACCCTATAGTCGTCGGACATGTCGGCGGCAGGGCAACTTTGGCCCGTGGTCGTGGGGACGACCCTATAGTCGTCGGACATGTCGGCGGCGGGCCAACCTAGTCCCGGGGTCGTGGGGACGACCCTATAGTCGTCGGACATGTCGGCGGCTGGCCAACCTAGTCCCGGGGTCGTGGGGACGACCCTATAGTCGTAGGACATGTCGGCGGCGGGCCAACCTAGTCCCTGGGCCTTGGGGACGACCCTATAGTCGTCGGACAAGTCGGCGGCGGGCCAACCTAGTCCCGGGGTCGTGGGGACGACCGTATAGTCGTCGGACATTTCGGCGGCAGGCCAACCTAGTCCCGGGGTCGTGGGGACGACCCTATAGTCGTCGGACAAGTCGGCGGCGGGCCAACCTACTCCCGGGGTCGTGGGGACGACCGTATAGTCGTCGGACATTTCGGCGGCAGGCCAACCTAGTCCCGGGGTCGTGGGGACGACCCTATAGTCGTCGGACATGTCGGTGACTGGCCAACCTAGTCCCGGGGTCGTGGAGACGACCCTATAGTCGTCGGACATGTCGGCGGCAGGGCAACTTTGGCCCGTGGTCGTGGGGACGACCCTATAGTCGTCGGAAAATTCGGCGGCGGGCCAACCTAGACCCGGGGTCGTGGGGACGACCCTATAGTCGTCGGACATGTCGGCGGCGGGCCAACCTAGTCCCGGGGTCGTGGGGACGACCCTATAGTCGTCGGACATGTCGGCGGCTGGCCAACCTAGTCCCGGGGTCGTGGGGACGACCCTATAGTCGTAGGACATGTCGGCGGCGGGCCAACTCTAGTCCCTGGGCCTTGGGGACGACCCTATAGTCGTCGGACAAGTCGGCGGCGGGCCAACCTAGTCCCGGAGTCGTGGGGACGACCGTATAGTCGTCGGACATTTCGGCGGCAGGCCAACCTAGTCCCGGGGTCGTGGGGACGACCCTATAGTCGTCGGACAAGTCGGCGGCGGGCCAACCTACTCCCGGGGTCGTGGGGACGACCGTATAGTCGTCGGACATTTCGGCGGCAGGCCAACCTAGTCCCGGGGTCGTGGGGACGACCCTATAGTCGTCGGACATGTCGGTGACTGGCCAACCTTGTCCCGGGGTCGTGGAGACGACCCTATAGTCGTCGGACATGTCGGCGGCAGGGCAACTTTGGCCCGTGGTCGTGGGGACGACCCTATAGTCGTCGGAAAATTCGGCGGCGGGCCAACCTAGACCCGGGGTCGTGGGGACGACCCTATAGTCGTCGGACATGTCGGCGGCAGGGCAACTTTGGCCCGTTGGCGTGGGGACGACCCTATAGTGGTCGGACATGTCGGTGACTGGCCAACCTATTCCCGGGTTCGTGGGGACGACCCTATAGTCGTCGGACATGTCGGCGGCAGGCCAACGTATGCCCAGGGTCGTTGGGACGAACCTATAGTCGTCGGACATGACGGTGGCGGGCCAATCTAGTCCCGGGGTCGTGAGGACGACACCATAGTCGTCGGACATGACGGTGGTGGACCAACCTAGTCCCGGGGTCGTGGGGACGACCCTATAGTCGTCGGACATGTCGGCGGCCTGGCAACTTTGGCCGTGGTCGTGGGGACGACCCTATAGTCGTCGGACATGTCGGTGACTGGCCAACCTAGTCCCGGGGTCGTGGAGACGACCCTATAGTCGTCGGACATGTCGGCGGCAGGGCAACTTTGGCCCGTGGTCGTGGGGACGACCCTATAGTCGTCGGAAAATTCGGCGGCGGGCCAACCTAGACCCGGGGTCGTGGGGACGACCCTATAGTCGTCGGACATGTCGGCGGCGGGCCAACCTAGTCCCGGGGTCGTGGGGACGACCCTATAGTCGTCGGACATGTCGGCGGCAGGGCAACTTTGGCCCGTGGTCGTGGGGACGACCCTATAGTCGTCGGACATGTCGGCGGCGGGCCAACCTAGTCCCGGGGTCGTGGGGACGACCCTATAGTCGTCGGACATGTCGGCGGCTGGCCAACCTAGTCCCGGGGTCGTGGGGACGACCCTATAGTCGTAGGACATGTCGGCGGCGGGCCAACCTAGTCCCTGGGCCTTGGGGACGACCCTATAGTCGTCGGACAAGTCGGCGGCGGGCCAACCTAGTCCCGGGGTCGTGGGGACGACCGTATAGTCGTCGGACATTTCGGCGGCAGGCCAACCTAGTCCCGGGGTCGTGGGGACGACCCTATAGTCGTCGGACAAGTCGGCGGCGGGCCAACCTACTCCCGGGGTCGTGGGGACGACCGTATAGTCGTCGGACATTTCGGCGGCAGGCCAACCTAGTCCCGGGGTCGTGGGGACGACCCTATAGTCGTCGGACATGTCGGTGACTGGCCAACCTAGTCCCGGGGTCGTGGAGACGACCCTATAGTCGTCGGACATGTCGGCGGCAGGGCAACTTTGGCCCGTGGTCGTGGGGACGACCCTATAGTCGTCGGAAAATTCGGCGGCGGGCCAACCTAGACCCGGGGTCGTGGGGACGACCCTATAGTCGTCGGATATGTCGGCGGCGGGCCAACCTAGTCCCTGGGCCTTGGGGACGACCCTATAGTCGTCGGACATGTCGGCGGCTGGCCAACTTTGGCCCGGGGCGTGGGGACGACCCTATAATCGTCGGACATGTCGGCGGCGGGCCAACCTAGTCCCGGGATCGTGGGGACGACCCTTTAGTCGTCGGACATGTCGGCGGCAGGGCAACTTTGGCCCGTGGTCGTGGGGACTACCCTATAGTCGTCGGACAAGTCGGCGGCGGGCCAACCTAGTCCCGGGGTCGTGGGGACGACCCTATAGTCGTAGGACATGTCGGCGGCGGACCAACCTAGTCCCTGGGCCTTGGGGACGACCCTATAGTCGTCGGACATGACGGTGGCGGGCCAATCTAGTCCCGGGGTCGTGAGGACGACACCATAGTCGTCGGACATGACGGTGGTGGGCCAACCTAGTCCCGGGGTCGTGGGGACGACCCTATAGTCGTTGGACATGTCGGCGGCCTGGCAACTTTGGCCGTGGTCGTGGGGACGACCCTATAGTCGTCGGACATGTCGGTGACTGGCCAACCTAGTCCCGGGGTCGTGGAGACGACCCTATAGTCGTCGGACATGTCGGCGGCAGGCCAACGTATGCCCAGCGTCGTAGGGACGAACCTATAGTCGTCGGACATGACGGTGCCGGGGCAATCTAGCCCCGGGGTCGTGGGGACGACCCTATAGTCGTCGGACATGTCGGCGGCTGGCCAACTTTGGCCCGGGGCGTGGGGACGACCCTATAGTCGTCGGACAAGTCGGCGGCGGGCCAACCTAGTCCCGGGGTCTTGGGGACGACCCTATAGTCGTAGGACATGTCGGCGGCGGACCAACCTAGTCCCTGGGCCTTGGGGACGACCCTATAGTCGTCGGACAAGTCGGCGGCGGGCCAACCTAGTCCCGGGGTCGTGGGGACGACCGTATAGTCGTCGGACATTTCGGCGGCAGGCCAACCTAGTCCCGGGGTCGTGGGGACGACCCTATAGTCGTCGGACAAGTCGGCGGCGGGCCAACCTACTCCCGGGGTCGAGGGGACGACCCTATAGTCGTCGGAAAATTCGGCGGCGGGCCAACCTAGACCCGGGGTCGTGGGGACGACCCTATAGTCGTCGGACATGTCGGCGGCAGGGCAACTTTGGCCCGTGGTCGTGGGGACGACCCTATAGTGGTCGGACATGTCGGTGACTGGCCAACCTATTCCCGGGTTCGTGGGGACGACCCTATAGTCGTCGGACATGTCGGCGGCAGGCCAACGTATGCCCAGGGTCGTTGGGACGAACCTATAGTCGTCGGACATGACGGTGGCGGGCCAATCTAGTCCCGGGGTCGTGGGGACGACCCTATAGTCGTCGGACATGTCGGCGGCTGGCCAACTTTGGACCGGGGCGTGGGGACGACCCTATAGTCGTCGGACATGTCGGCGGCGGGCCAACCTAGTCCCGGGGTCGTGGGGACGACCCTATATTCGTCGGACATGTCGGCGGCTGGGCAACTTTGGCCTGAGGTCGTGGGGACGACCCTATAGTCGTCGGACATGTCGGTGACTGGCCAACCTAGTCCCGGGGTCGTGGGGACGACCCTATAGTCGTCGGAAAATTCGGCGGCGGGCCAACCTATACCCGGGGTCGTGGGGACGACCCTATAGTCGTCGGACATGTCGGCGGCGGGCCAACCTTGTCCCGGGGTCGTGGGGACGACCCTATAGTCGTCGGACATGTCGGCGGCAGGGCAACTTTGGCCCGTGGTCGTGGGGACGACCCTATAGTCCTCGGACATGTCGGCGGCGGGCCAACCTAGTCCCGGGGTCGTGGGGACGACCCTATAGTCGTCGGACATGTCGGCGGCAGGGCAACTTTGGCCCGTGGTCGTGGGGACGACCCTATAGTCGTCGGACATGTCGGCGGCGGGCCAACCTAGTCCCGGGGTCGTGGGGACGACCCTATAGTCGTCGGACATGTCGGCGGCTGGCCAACCTACTCCCGGGGTCGTGGGGACGACCCTATAGTCGTAGGACATGTCGGCGGCGGGCCAACCTAGTCCCTGGGCCTTGGGGACGACCCTATAGTCGTCGGACAAGTCGGCGGCGGGCCAACCTAGTCCCGGGGTCGTGGGGACGACCGTATAGTCGTCGGACATTTCGGCGGCAGGCCAACCTAGTCCCGGGGTCGTGGGGACGACCCTATAGTCGTCGGACATGTCGGTGACTGGCCAACCTAGTCCCGGGGTCGTGGAGACGACCCTATAGTCGTCGGACATGTCGGCGGCAGGGCAACTTTGGCCCGTGGTCGTGGGGACGACCCTATAGTCGTCGGAAAATTCGGCGGCGGGCCAACCTAGACCCGGGGTCGTGGGGACGACCCTATAGTCGTAGGACATGTCGGCGGCGGGCCAACCTAGTCCCTGGGCCTTGGGGACGACCCTATAGTCGTCGGAGAAGTCGGCGGCGGGCCAACCTAGTCCCGGGGTCGTGGGGACGACCGTATAGTCGTCGGACATTTCGGCGACAGGCCAACGTATGCCCGGGGTCGTGGGGACGACCCTATAGTCGTCGGACATGTCGGCGGCAGGGCAACTTTGGCCCGTGGTCGTGGGGACGACCCTATAGTCGTCGGACATGTCGGCGGCGGGCCAACCTAGTCCCGGGGTCGTGGGGACGACCCTATAGTCGTCGGACATGTCGGCGGCTGGCCAACCTAGTCCCAGGGTCGTGGGGACGACCCTATAGTCGTCGGACATGTCGGCGGCTGGCCAACCTAGTCCCGGGGTCGTGGGGACGACCCTATAGTCGTAGGACATGTCGGCGGCGGGCCAACCTAGTCCCTGGGCCTTGGGGACGACCCTATAGTCGTCGGACAAGTCGGCGGCGGGCCAACCTAGTCCCGGGGTCGTGGGGACGACCGTATAGTCGTCGGACATTTCGGCGGCAGGCCAACGTATGCCCGGGGTCGTGGGGACGACCCTATAGTCGTCGGACATGTCGGCGGCAGGGCAACTTTGGCCCGTGGTCGTGGGGACGACCCTATAGTGGTCGGACATGTCGGTGACTGGCCAACCTATTCCCGGGTTCGTGGGGACGACCCTATAGTCGTCGGACATGTCGGCGGCAGGCCAACGTATGCCCAGGGTCGTTGGGACGAACCTATAGTCGTCGGACATGACGGTGGCGGGCCAATCTAGTCCCGGGGTCGTGAGGACGACACCATAGTCGTCGGACATGACGGTGGTGGACCAACCTAGTCCCGGGGTCGTGGGGACGACCCTATAGTCGTCGGACATGTCGGCGGCCTGTCAACTTTGGCCGTGGTCGTGGGGACGACCCTATAGTCGTCGGAAATGTCGGTGACTGGCCAACCTAGTCCCGGGGTCGTGGAGACGACCCTATAGTCGTCGGACATGTCGGCGGCAGGGCAACTTTGGCCCGTGGTCGTGGGGACGACCCTATAGTCGTCGGAAAATTCGGCGGCGGGCCAACCTAGACCCGGGGTCGTGGGGACGACCCTATAGTCGTCGGACATGTCGGCGGCGGGCCAACCTAGTCCCGGGGTCGTTGGGACGACCCTATAGTCGTCGGACATGTCGGCGGCAGGGCAACTTTGGCCCGTGGTCGTGGGGACGACCCTATAGTCGTCGAACATGTCGGTGACTGGCCAACCTAGTCCCGGGGTCGTGGAGACGACCCTATAGTCGTCGGACATGTCGGCGGCAGGCCAACGTATGCCCAGGGTCGTAGGGACGAACCTATAGTCGTCGGACATGACGGTGCCGGGGCAATCTAGCCCCGGGGTCGTGGGCACGACCCTATAGTCGTCGGACATGTCGGCGGCTGGCCAACTTTGGCCCGGGGCGTGGGGACGACCCTATAGTCGTCGGACATGTCGGCGGCGGGCCAACCTAGTCCCGGGATCGTGGGGACGACCCTATAGTCGTCGGACATGTCGGCGGCAGGCCAACGTATGCCCAGGGTCGTTGGGACGAACCTATAGTCGTCGGACATGACGGTGGCGGGCCAATCTAGTCCCGGGGTCGTGAGGACGACACCATAGTCGTCGGACATGACGGTGGTGGGCCAACCTAGTCCCGGGGTCGTGGGGACGACCCTATAGTCGTTGGACATGTCGGCGGCCTGGCAACTTTGGCCGTGGTCGTGGGGACGACCCTATAGTCGTCGGACATGTCGGTGACTGGCCAACCTAGTCCCGGGGTCGTGGAGACGACCCTATAGTCGTCGGACATGTCGGTGACTGGCCAACCTAGTCCCGGGGTCGTGGAGACGACCCTATAGTCGTCGGACATGTCGGCGGCAGGGCAACTTTGGCCCGTGGTCGTGGGGACGACCCTATAGTCGTCGGACATGACGGCGGCAGGCCAACGTATGCCCAGGGTCGTAGGGACGAACCTATAGTCGTCGGACATGACGGTGCCGGGGCAATCTAGCCCCGGGGTCGTGGGGACGACCCTATAGTCGTCGGACATGTCGGCGGCAGGGCAACTTTGGCCCGTGGTCGTGGGGACGACCCTATAGTCGTCGGACAAGTCGGCGGCGGGCCAACCTAGTCCCGGGGTCGTGGAGACGACCCTATAGTCGTCGGACATCACGGTGGCGGGCCAATCTAGTCCCGGGGTCGTGGGGACGACCCTATAGTCGTCGGACATGTCGGCGGCAGGCCAACGTATGCCCAGGGTCGTTGGGACGAACCTATAGTCGTCGGACATGACGGTGGCGGGCCAATCTAGTCCCGGGGTCGTGAGGACGACACCATAGTCGTCGGACATGACGGTGGTGGGCCAACCTAGTCCCGGGGTCGTGGGGACGACCCTATAGTCGTTGGACATGTCGGCGGCCTGGCAACTTTGGCCGTGGTCGTGGGGACGACCCTATAGTCGTCGGACATGTCGGTGACTGGCCAACCTAGTCCCGGGGTCGTGGAGACGACCCTATAGTCGTCGGACATGTCGGCGGCAGGCCAACGTATGCCCAGGGTCGTAGGGACGAACCTATATTCGTCGGACATTTCGGCGGCTGGGCAACTTTGGCCAGTGGTCGTGGGGACGACCCTATAGTCGTCGGACATGACGGCGGCAGGCCAACGTATGCCCAGGGTCGTTGGGACGAACCTATAGTCGTCGGACATGACGGTGGCGGGCCAATCTAGTCCCGGGGTCGTGAGGACGACACCATAGTCGTCGGACATGACGGTGGTGGGCCAACCTAGTCCCGGGGTCGTGGGGACGACCCTATAGTCGTCGGACATGTCGGCGGCCTGGCAACTTTGGCCGTGGTCGTGGGGACGACCCTATAGTCGTCGAACATGTCGGTGACTGGCCAACCTAGTCCCGGGGTCGTGGAGACGACCCTATAGTCGTCGGACATGTCGGCGGCAGGCCAACGTATGCCCAGGGTCGTAGGGACGAACCTATAGTCGTCGGACATGACGGTGCCGGGGCAATCTAGCCCCGGGGTCGTGGGCACGACCCTATAGTCGTCGGACATGTCGGCGGCTGGCCAACTTTGGCCCGGGGCGTGGGGACGACCCTATAGTCGTCGGACATGTCGGCGGCGGGCCAACCTAGTCCCGGGA
This sequence comes from Andrena fulva, assembly GCA_946251845.1. NCBI lineage: Eukaryota > Metazoa > Arthropoda > Insecta > Hymenoptera > Andrenidae > Andrena > Andrena fulva. The sequence goes on along the minus strand of CAMITZ010000031.1, from coordinate 343,608 downwards.
TCGTGGGGACGACCCTATAGTCGTCGGACATGTCGGCGGCAGGCCAACGTATGCCCAGGGTCGTTGGGACGAACCTATAGTCGTCGGACATGACGGTGGCGGGCCAATCTAGTCCCGGCGTCGTGAGGACGACAACATAGTCGTCGGACATGACGGTGGTGGGCCAACCTAGTCCCGGGGTCGTGGGGACGACCCTATAGTCGTTGGACATGTCGGCGGCCTGGCAACTTTGGCCGTGGTCGTGGGGACGACCCTATAGTCGTCGGACATGTCGGTGACTGGCCAACCTAGTCCCGGGGTCGTGGAGACGACCCTATAGTCGTCGGACATGTCGGTGACTGGCCAACCTAGTCCCGGGGTCGTGGAGACGACCCTATAGTCGTCGGACATGTCGGCGGCAGGCCAACGTATGCCCAGGGTCGTAGGGACGAACCTATAGTCGTCGGACATGACGGTGCCGGGGCAATCTAGCCCCGGGGTCGTGGGGACGACCCTATAGTCGTCGGACATGTCGGCGGCAGGGCAACTTTGGCCCGTGGTCGTGGGGACGACCCTATAGTCGTCGGACAAGTCGGCGGCGGGCCAACCTAGTCCCGGGGTCGTGGAGACGACCCTATAGTCGTCGGACATCACGGTGGCGGGCCAATCTAGTCCCGGGGTCGTGGGGACGACCCTATAGTCGTCGGACATGTCGGCGGCAGGCCAACGTATGCCCAGGGTCGTTGGGACGAACCTATAGTCGTCGGACATGACGGTGGCGGGCCAATCTAGTCCCGGGGTCGTGAGGACGACACCATAGTCGTCGGACATGACGGTGGTGGGCCAACCTAGTCCCGGGGTCGTGGGGACGACCCTTTAGTCGTTGGACATGTCGGCGGCCTGGCAACTTTGGCCGTGGTCGTGGGGACGACCCTATAGTCGTCGGACATGTCGGTGACTGGCCAACCTAGTCCCGGGGTCGTGGAGACGACCCTATAGTCGTCGGACATGTCGGCGGCAGGCCAACGTATGCCCAGGGTCGTAGGGACGAACCTATATTCGTCGGACATGACGGTGCCGGGGCAATCTAGCCCCAGGGTCGTGGGGACGACCCTATAGTCGTCGGACAAGTCGGCGGCGGGCCAACCTAGTCCCGGGGTCGTGGGGACGACCCTATAGTCGTAGGACATGTCGGCGGCGGACCAACCTAGTCCCTGGGCCTTGGGGACGACCCTATAGTCGTCGGACAAGTCGGCGGCGGGCCAACCTAGTCCCGGGGTCGTGGTGACGACCGTATAGTCGTCGGACATTTCGGCGGCAGGCCAACCTAGTCCCGGGGTCGTGGGGACGACCCTATAGTCGTCGGACAAGTCGGCGGCGGGCCAACCTACTCCCGGTTTCGAGGGGACGACCCTATAGTCGTCGGAAAATTCGGCGGCGGGCCAACCTAGACCCGGGGTCGTGGGGACGACCCTATAGTCGTCGGACATGTCGGCGGCAGGGCAACTTTGGCCCGTGGTCGTGGGGACGACCCTATAGTGGTCGGATATGTCGGTGACTGGCCAACCTATTCCCGGGTTCGTGGGGACGACCCTATAGTCGTCGGACATGTCGGCGGCAGGCCAACGTATGCCCAGGGTCGTTGGGACGAACCTATAGTCGTCGGACATGACGGTGGCGGGCCAATCTAGTCCCGGGGTCGTGAGGACGACACCATAGTCGTCGGACATGACGGTGGTGGACCAACCTAGTCCCGGGGTCGTGGGGACGACCCTATAGTCGTCGGACATGTCGGCGGCTTGGCAACTTTGGCCGTGGTCGTGGGGACGACCCTATAGTCGTCGGACATGTTGGCGTCTGGCCAGCTTTGGCCCGGGGTCGTGGGGACGACCCTATAGTTGTCGGACATGTCGGCGGCAGGGCAACTTTGGCCCGTGGTCGTGGGGACGACCCTATAGTCGTCGGACATGTCGGCGGCTGGCCAACCTAGTCCCGGGTTCGTGGAGACGACCCTATAGTCGTCGGAAAAGTCGGCGGCGGGCCAACCTAGTCCCGGGGTCGTGGAGACGGCCCTATAGACGTCGGACATGTCGGCGGCGGGCCAACCTAGTCCCGGGGTCGTGGGGACGACCCTACAGTCGTCGGACGTGACGGTGTCGGGGCAATCTAGGCCCGGGGTCGTGGGGACGACCCTATAGTCGTCGGACAAGTCGGCGGCGGGCCAACCTAGTCCCGGGGTCGTGGGGACGACGCTATAGTCGTCGGACATGTCGGCGGCAGAGCAACTTTGGCCCGTGGTCGTGGGGACGACCCTATAGTCGTCGGACATGTCGGTGACTGGCCAACCTAGTCCCGGGTTCGTGGGGACGACGCTATAGTCGTCGGACTTGTCGGCGAGAGGCCAACCTAGTCCCGGGATCGTGGGGACGATCCTATAGTCGTCGGACAAGTCGGCGGCGGGCCAACCTAGTCCCGGGGTCGTGGAGACGGCCCTATAGTCGTCGGACGGGACGGTGTCGGGGCAATCGAGCCCCGGGGTCGAGGGGACGACCCTATAGACGTCGGACATGTCGGCGGCTGGCCAACCTAGTCCCGGGGTGGTAGGGACGACCCAATAGTCGTCGGACAAGTCGGCGGCGGGCCAACCTAGTCCCGGGGTCGTGGGGACGATCCTATAGTCGTCGGACAAGTCGGCGGCGGGCCAACCTAGTCCCGGGGTCGTGGAGACGGCCCTATAGTCGTCGGACATGACGGTGGCGGGCCAATCTAGTCCCGGGGTCGTGGGGACGACCCTATAGTCGTCGGACATGTCGGCGGCTGGGCAACTTTGGCCAGTGGTCGTGGGGACGACCCTATAGTCGTCGGACATGTTGGCGGCGGGCCAACCTAGTCCCGGGGTCGTGGGGACGACGCTATAGCCGTCGGACATGTCGGCGGCAGAGCAACTTTGGCCCGTGGTCGTGGGGACGACCCTATAGTCGTCGGACATGTCGGTGACTGGCCAACCTAGTCCCGGGTTCGTGGGGACGACCCTATAGTCGTCGGACATGTCGGCGAGAGGCCAACCTAGTCCCGGGGTCGTGGGGACGACCGTATAGTCGTCGGACATGTCGGCGGCTGGCCAACTTTGGCCCGTGGTCGTGGGGACGACCCTATAGTCGTCGGATATGTCGGAGGCTGGCCAACCTAGTCCCGGGGTGGTAGGGACGACCCTATAGTCGTCGGACATGCCGGCGGCTGTGCTACTTTGGTCCGTGGTCGTGGGGACGGCCCTATAGTCGTCGGACATGACGGTGGCGGGCCAATCTAGTCCCGGGGTCGTGGGGACGACCCCATAGGAGTCGGACATGACGGCGGCGGGCCAACCTAGTCCCGTGGTCGTGGGGACGACCCTATAGTCGTCGGACATGCCGGCGGCTGTGCTACTTTGGTCCGTGGTCGTGGGGACGACCCTATAGTCGTCGGACAAGTCGGCGGCGGGCCAACCTAGTCCCGGGATCGTGGGGACGACCCTATAGTCCTCGGATATGATGGTGGCGGGCCAATCTAGTCCCGGGGTCGTGGGGTCGACCCTATAGTCGTCGGACAAGTCGGCGGCGGGGCAATCTAGTCCTGGGGTCGTGGGGACGACCCTGTAGTCGTCGGACATGACGGTGGCGGGCCAATCTAGTCCCAGGGCCGTGGGGACGATCCTATAGTCGTCGGACAAGTCGGCGGCGGGCCAACCTAGTCCCGGGGTCGTAGGGACGACCCTAAAGTCGTCGGACATGCCGGCGGCTGTGCTACTTTGGTCCGTGGTCGTGGGGACGACCCTATAGTCGTCGGACAAGTCGGCGGCGGGCCAAACTAGTCCCGGGGTCGTGGGGACGACCCTATAGTCGTCGGACATGACGGTGGCGGGCCAATCTAGTCCCGGGGTCGTGGGGACGACCGTATAGTCGTCGGACATGTCGGCGGCTGGCCAACCTAGTCCCGGGGTCGTGGGGACGACCCTATAGTCGTCGGACATGACGGTGGCGGGGCAATCTAGTCCCGAGGTCGTGGGGACGACCCTATAGTCGTCGAAGATGTCGGCGGCTTTCCAACTTTGGCCCGTGGTCGTGGGGACGACCCTACAGTCGTCGGACATGACGGTGGCGGTCCAATCTAGTCCCGGGGTCGTGGGTACGGAACTATAGTCGTCGGACATGACGGTGGCGGGCCAATCTAGTCCCGGGTTCGTGGGCACGACCATGGTCGTCGGACATGTCGGCGGCTGGCCAACTTTGGCCCGTAGTCGTGGGGACGATCCTATAGTCGTCGGACAATTCGGCGGCGGGCTAATCTAGTCCTGGGGCCGTTGGGACGACCGTATAGTCGTCGGACATGTCGGCGGCTGGCCAACCTAGTCCCGGGGTGGTAGGGACGTCCCTATAGTCGACGGACAAGTCGAAGGCGGGCCAACCCAGTCCCGGGGTCGTGGGGACGACCCGATAGTCGTCGGACAAGTCGGAGGCGGGCCAACCTAGTCCCGGGGTCGTGGGGACGACCCTGTATTCGTCGGACATGATGGCAGCGGGCCAACCTAGTCCCGGGGTCGTGGGGACGACCCGATAGTCGTCGGACAAGTCGGAGGCGGGCCAACCTAGTCCCGGGGTCGTGGGGACGACCCTGTAGTCGTCGGACATGATGGCAGCGGGCCAACCTAGTCCCGGGGTCGTGGGGACTACCCTATAGTCGTCGGACATGTCGGCGGTTGGCCAACCTAGTCCCCTGGTCGTGGGGACAACCTTCTAGTCGTCGGACATGTCGGCGGCGGGCCAACGTAGGCCCAGGGTCGTAGGGACGACCCTATAGTCGTCGGAAAAGTCGGTGGCGGGCCAACCTAGTCCTGGTGTCGTGGGGACGACGCTATAGACGTCAGACATGTCGGCGGCTGGGCAACTTTGGCCCGTGGTCGTGGGGACGACCCTATAGTCGTCGGATATTTCGGAGGCTGGCCAACCTAGTCCCGGGGTGGTAGGGACGACCCTATAGTCGTCGGACATGCCGGCGGCTGTGCTACTTTGGTCCGTGGTCGTGGGGACGACCCTATAGTCGTCGGACAAGTCGGCGGGGGGCCAAACTAGTCCCGGGGTCGTGGGGACGACCCTATAGTCGTCGGACAAGTCGAAGGCAGGCCAACCTAGTCCCGGGGTCGTGGGGACGACCCTATAGTCGTCGGACGTGACGGTGGCGGGGCAATCTAGTCCGGGGGTCGTGGGGACGACCCCATAGGAGTCGGACATGACGGTGGCGGGCCAACCTAGTCCCGGGGTGGTAGGCACGACCCTATAATCGTCGGACATGTCGGCGGCGGGCCACCGTAGGCCCAGGGTCGTAGGGACGACCCTATAGTCGTCGGACATGATGGTGGCGGGCCAGTCTAGCCCCGGGGTCGTGGGGACGAGCCTATATTCGGCGGACATGACGGTGGCGGGCCAATCTAGTCCCGGGGTCGTGGGGACGACCGTATAGTCGTCGGACATGTCGGCGGCTGGCCAACTTTGGCCCGTGGTCGTGGGGACGACCCTATAGTCGTCGGATATGTCGGAGGCTGGCCAACCTAGTCCCGGGGTGGTAGGGACGACCCTATAGTCGTCGGACATGCCGGCGGCTGTGCTACTTTGGTCCGTGGTCGTGGGGACGACCCTATTGTCGTCGGACAAGTCGGCGGGGGGCCAAACTAGTCCCGGGGTCGTGGGGACGACACTATAGTCGTCGGACAAGTCGAAGGCAGGCCAACCTAGTCCCGGGGTCGTGGGGACTACCCTATAGTCGTCGGACATGTCGGCGGCGGGGCAATCTAGTCCTGGGGTCGTGGGGACGACCCCATAGGAGTCGGACATGACGGCGGCGGGCCAACCTAGTCCCGTGGTCGTGGGGACGACCCTATAGTCGTCGGACATGCCGGCGGCTGTGCTACTTTGGTCCGTGGTCGTGGGGACGACCCTATAGTCGTCGGACAAGTCGGCGGCGGGCCAAACTAGTCCCGGGGTCTTGGGGACGACCCTATAGTCGTCGGACAAGTCGAAGGCAGGCCAACCTAGTCCCGGGGTCGTGGGGACGACCCTATAGTCGTCGGATATGATGGTGGCGGGCCAATCTAGTCCCGGGGTCGTGGGGTCGACCCTATAGTCGTCGGACATTTTGGCGGCGGGCCAACCTAGTCCCGGGGTCGTGGGGACGACCCTATAGTCGTCGGACGTGACGGTGGCGGGGCAATCTAGTCCGGGGGTCGTGGGGACGACCCCATAGGATTCGGACATGACGGTGGCGGGCCAACCTAGTCCCGGGGTGGTAGGCACGACCCTATAGTCGTCGGACATGTCGGCGGCGGGCCAACGTAGGCCCAGGTTCGTAGGGACGACCCTATAGTCGTCGGACATGACGGTAGTGGGCCAATCTGGTCCCGGGGCCGTGGGGACGACCCTATAGTCGTCGGACATGTCGGCGGCTGGCCAACATTGGCCCGTGGTCGTGGGGACGACCCTATAGTCGTCGGACATGCCGGCGGCTGTGCTACTTTGATCCGTGGTCGTGGGGACGACCCTATAGTCGTCGGACAAGTCGGCGGCGGGCCAAACTAGTCCCGGGGTCTTGGGGACGACCCTATAGTCGTCGGACAAGTCGAAGGCAGGCCAACCTAGTCCCGGGGTCGTGGGGACGACCCTATAGTCGTCGGATATGATGGTAGTGGGCAAATCTGGTCCCGGGGCCGTGGGGACGACCCTATAGTCGTCGGACATGTAGGCGGCTGGCCAACATTGGCCCGTGGTCGTGGGGACGACCCTATAGTCGTCCGACATGATGGTGGCGGGCCAATCTAGCCCCGGGGTCGTGGGGACGACCCTATAGTCGTCGGACATGACGGCGGCGGGCCAATCTAGTCCCGGGGTCGTGGGGACGACCGTATAGTCGTCGGACATGTCGGCGGCTGGCCAACCTAGTCCCGGGTTCGTGGGCACGACCATGGTCGTCGGACATGTCGGCGGCTGGCCAACTTTGGCCCGTAGTCGTGGGGACGATCCTATAGTCGTCGGACAATTCGGCGGCGGGCTAATCTAGTCCTGGGGCCGTTGGGACGACCGTATAGTCGTCGGACATGACGGTGGCGGTCCAATCTAGTCCCGGGGTGGTGGGTACGACCCTATAGTCGTCGGACATGTCGGCGGCTGTCCAACTTTGGCCCGTGGTCGTGGGAACGACCCTATAGTCGTCGGAAAAGTCGGCGGCGGGCCCATCTAGTCCCGGGGTCGTGGGGACGAGCCTATATTCGTCGGACATGTCGGCGGCTGGCCAACCTAGTCCCGGGGTCGTGGGGACGACCCTATAGTTGGCGGACAAGTCGGCGGCGGGCCAACCTAGTCCCGGGGTCGTGGGGACGACCCTATGGTCGTCGGACATGTTGGCGGCTGGCCAACATTGGCCCGTTGTCGTGGGGACGACCCGATAGTCGTCGGACAAGACGGAGGCGGGCCAACCTAGTCCCGGGGTCGTGGGTACAACCCTATAGTCGTCGGACAAGTCGGCGGCTGGCCAACCTAGTCCCGGGGTCGTAGGGACGACCCTAGAGTCGTCGGACATGTCGGCGGCTGGCCAACATTGGCCTGTGGTCGTGGGGACGACCCTATAGGCGTCGGACATGATGGTGGCGGGCCAATCTAGCCCCGGGGTCGTGGGGACGACCCTATAGTCATCGGACAAGTCGCGGCGGGTCATCCTAGTCCTGGGGTCGTGGGGACGATCCTGTAGTCGTCGGACATGACGGTAGTGGGCCAATCTGGTCCCGGGGCCGTGCGGACGACCCTATAGTCGTCGGACATGTCGGCGGCGGGCCAACCTAGTCCCGGGGTCGTGGGTACAACCCTATAGTCGTCGGACAAGTCGGCGGCTGGCCAACCTAGTCCCGGGGTCGTAGGGACGACCCTAGAGTCGTCGGACATGTCGGCGGCTGGCCAACATTGGCCCGTGGTCGTGGGGACGACCCTGTAGTCGTCGGACATGTTGGCGTCTGGCCAACCTAGTCCCGGGTTCGTGGGGTCGACCCTATAGTCGTCGGACATGTCGGTGGCGGGCCAACGTAGGCCCAGGGTCGTAGGGACGACCCTATAGTCGTCGGAAAAGTCGGTTGCGGGCCAACCTAGTCCCGGTGTCGTGGGGACGACGCTATAGTCGTCAGACATGTCGGCGGCTGGGCAACTTTGGCCCGTGGTCGTGGGGACGACCCTATAGTCGTCGGACATGACGGTGACGGGCCAATCTATTCCTGGCGTCGTGGGTACGACCCTATACACGTCGGACATGACGGTCGCGGGCCAATCTATTCCCGAGGTCGTGGGGAGGACCCTATAGTCGTCGAACATGTCGGCGGCTGTCCAACTTTGGCCGTGGTCGTGGGAACGACCCTATATTCGTCGGATATGTTGGAGGCTGGCCAACCTAGTCCCGGGGTCGTGGGGACGACCCTATAGTCGTCGGACATGCCGGCGGCTGTGCTACTTTGGTCCGTGGTCGTGGGGACGACCCTATAGTCGTCGGACAAGTCGGCGGCGGGCCAAACTAGACCCGGGGTCTTGGGGACGACCCTATAGTCGTCGGACAAGTCGAAGGCAGGCCAACCTAGTCCCGGGGTCGTGGGGACGACCCTATAGTCGTCGGATATGATGGTGGCGGGCCAATCTAGTCCCGGGGTCGTGGGGTCGACCCTATAGTCGTCGGACATTTTGGCGGCGGGCCAACCTAGTCCCGGGGTCGTGGGGACGACTCTATAGTCGTCGGACGTGACGGTGGCGGGGCAATCTAGTCCGGGGGTCGTGGGGACGGCCCCATAGGATTCGGACATGACGGTGGCGGGCCAACCTAGTCCCGGGGTGGTAGGCACGACCCTATAGTCGTCGGACATGTCGGCGGCGGGCCAACGTAGGCCCAGGGTCGTAGGGACGACCCTATAGTCGTCGGACATGACGGTAGTGGGCCAATCTGGTCCCGGTGCCGTGGGGACGACCCTATAGTCGTCGGACATGTCGGCGGCTGGCCAACATTGGCCCGTGGTCGTGGGGACGACCCTATAGTCGTCCGACATGATGGTGGCGGGACAATCTAGCCCCGGGGTCGTGGGGACGATCCTATAGTCGTCGGACATGACGGCGGCGGGCCAATCTAGTCCCGGGGTCGTGGGGACGACCGTATAGTCGTCGGACATGTCGGCGGCTGGCCAACCTAGTCCCGGGTTCGTGGGCACGACCATGGTCGTCGGACATGTCGGCGGCTGGCCAACTTTGGCCCGTAGTCGTGGGGACGATCCTATAGTCGTCGGACAATTCGGCGGCGGGCTAATCTAGTCCTGGGGCCGTTGGGACGACCGTATAGTCGTCGGACATGACGGTGGCGGTCCAATCTAGTCCCGGGGTCGTGGGTACGACCCTATAGTCGTCGGACATGTCGGCGGCTGTCCAACTTTGGCCCGTGGTCGTGGGAACGACCCTATATTCGTCGGATATGTCGGAGGCTGGCCAACCTAGTCCCGGGGTCGTGGGGACGACCCTATAGTCGTCGGACATGACGGTGGCGGGGCAATCTAGTCCCGAGGTCGTGGGTACGACCCTATAGTCGTCGAAGATGTCGGCGGCTGGCCAACTTTGGCCCGTGGTCGTGGGGACGACGCTATAGTCGTCAGACATGACGGTGGCGGGCCAACCTAGTCCCGGGGTGGTAGGCACGACCCTATAGTCGTCGGACATGTCGGCGGCGGGCCAACGTAGGCCCAGGGTCGTAGGGACGACCCTATAGTCGTCGGACAAGTCGGCGGCGGGGCAATCTAGTCATGGGGTCGTGGGGACGACCCTGTAGTCGTCGGACATGACGGGGGCGGGCCAATCTAGTCCCAGGGCCGTGGGGACGACCCTATAGTCGTCGGACAAGTCGGCGGCGGGCCAACCTAGTCCCGCAGTCGTGGGGACGACCCTATAGTCGTCGGACATGCCGGCGGCTGTGCTACTTTGGTCGGTGGTCGTGGGGACGACCTTATAGTCGTCGGACAAGTCGGCGGCGGGCCAAACTAGTCCCGGGGTCTTGGGGACGACCCTATAGTCGTCGGACAAGTCGAAGGCAGGCCAACCTAGTCCCGGGGTCGTGGGGACGACCCTATAGTCGTCGGATATGATGGTGGCGGGCCAATCTAGTACCGGGGTCGTGGGGTCGACCCTATAGTCGTCGGGCATTTTGGCGGCGGGCCAACCTAGTCCCGGGGTCGTGGGGACGACCCTATAGTCGTCGGACGTGACGGTAGTGGGCCAATCTGGTCCCGGGGCCGTGGGGACGACCCTATAGTCGTCGGACATGTCGGCGGCGGGCCAACCTAGTCCCGGGGTCGTGGGTACAACCCTATAGTCGTCGGACAAGTCGGCGGCTGGCCAACCTAGTCCCGGGGTCGTGGGGACGACCCTATAGTCGTCAGACATGTCGGCGGCTGGGCAACTTTGGCCCGTGGTCGTGGGGACGACCCTATAGTCGTCGGACATGACGGTGACCGGCCAATCTATTCCTGGCGTCGTGGGTACGACCCTATACTCGTCGGACATGACGGTCGCGGGCCAATCTATTCCCGAGGTCGTGGGGAGGACCCTATAGTCGTCGAACATGTCGGCGGCTGTCCAACTTTGGCCGTGGTCGTGGGAACGACCCTATATTCGTCGGATATGTCGGAGGCTGGCCAACCTAGTCCCGGGGTCGTGGGGACGACCCTATAGTCGTCGGACATGACGGTGGCGGTCCAATCTAGTCCCGGGGTCGTGGGTACGACCCTATAGTCGTCGGACATGTCGGCGGCTGTCCAACTTTGGCCCGTGGTCGTGGGAACGACCCTGTATTCGTCGGATATGTCGGAGGCTGGCCAACCTAGTCCCGGGGTCGTGGGGACGACCCTATAGTCGTCGGACATGACGGTGGCGGGGCAATCTAGTCCCGAGGTCGTGGGTACGACCCTATAGTCGTCGAAGATGTCGGCGGCTGGCCAACTTTGGCCCGTGGTCGTGGGGACGACGCTATAGTCGTCAGACATGACGGTGGCGGGCCAACCTAGTCCCGGGGTGGTAGGCACGACCCTATAGTCGTCGGACATGTCGGCGGCGGGCCAACGTAGGCCCAGGGTCGTAGGGACGACCCTATAGTCGTCGGACAAGTCGGCGGCGGGGCAATCTAGTCATGGGGTCGTGGGGACGACCCTGTAGTCGTCGGACATGCCGGGGGCGGGCCAATCTAGTCCCAGGGCCGTGGGGACGACCCTATAGTCGTCGGACAAGTCGGCGGCGGGCCAACCTAGTCCCGCAGTCGTGGGGACGACCCTATAGTCGTCGGACATGCCGGCGGCTGTGCTACTTTGGTCCGTGGTCGTGGGGACGACCCTATAGTCGTCGGACAAGTCGGCGGCGGGCCAAACTAGTCCCGGGGTCTTGGGGACGACCCTATAGTCGTCGGACAAGTCGAAGGCAGGCCAACCTAGTCCCGGGGTCGTGGGGACGACCCTATAGTCGTCGGATATGATGGTGGCGGGCCAATCTAGTACCGGGGTCGTGGGGTCGACCCTATAGTCGTCGGGCATTTTGGCGGCGGGCCAACCTAGTCCCGGGGTCGTGGGGACGACCCTATAGTCGTCGGACGTGACGGTAGTGGGCCAATCTGGTCCCGGGGCCGTGGGGACGACCCTATAGTCGTCGGACATGTCGGCGGCGGGCCAACCTAGTCCCGGGGTCGTGGGTACAACCCTATAGTCGTCGGACAAGTCGGCGGCTGGCCAACCTAGTCCCGGGGTCGTGGGGACGACCCTATAGTCGTCAGACATGTCGGCGGCTGGGCAACTTTGGCCCGTGGTCGTGGGGACGACCCTATAGTCGTCGGACATGACGGTGACGGGCCAATCTATTCCTGGCGTCGTGGGTACGACCCTATACTCGTCGGACATGACGGTCGCGGGCCAATCTATTCCCGAGGTCGTGGGGAGGACCCTATAGTCGTCGAACATGTCGGCGGCTGTCCAACTTTGGCCGTGGTCGTGGGAACGAACCTATATTCGTCGGATATGTCGGAGGCTGGCCAACCTAGTCCCGGGGTCGTGGGGACGACCCTATAGTCGTCGGACATGACGGTAGTGGGCCAATCTGGTCCCGGGGCCGTGGGGACGACCCTATAGTCGTCGGACATGTCGGCGGCTGGCCAACATTGGCCCGTGGTCGTGGGGACGACCCTATAGTCGTCCGACATGATGGTGGTGGGCCAATCTAGCCCCGGGGTCGTGGGGACGACCCTATAGTCGTCGGACATGACGGCGGCGGGCCAATCTAGTCCCGGGGTCGTGGGGACGACCGTATAGTCGTCGGACATGTCGGCGGCTGGCCAACCAAGTCCCGGGTTCGTGGGCACGACCATGGTCGTCGGACATGTCGGCGGCTGGCCAACTTTGGCCCGTAGTCGTGGGGACGATCCTATAGTCGTCGGACAATTCGGCGGCGGGCTAATCTAGTCCTGGGGCCGTTGGGACGACCGTATAGTCGTCGGACCTGACGGTGGCGGTCCAATCTAGTCCCGGGGTCGTGGGTACGACCCTATAGTCGTCGGACATGTCGGCGGCTGTCCAACTTTGGCCCGTGGTCGTCGGAACGACCCTATATTCGTCGGATATGTCGGAGGCTGGCCAACCTAGTCCCGGGGTCGTGGGGACGACCCTATAGTCGTCGGACATGACGGTGCCGGGGCAATCTAGTCCCGAGGTCGTGGGGACGACCCTATAGTCGTCGAAGATGTCGGCGGCTGGCCAACTTTGGCCCGTGGTCGTGGGGACGACGCTATAGTCGTCAGACATGACGGTGGCGGGCCAACCTAGTCCCGGGGTGGTAGGCACGACCCTATAGTCGTCGGACATGTCGGCGGCGGGCCAACGTAGGCCCAGGGTCGTAGGGACGACCCTATAGTCGTCGGACAAGTCGGCGGCGGGGCAATCTAGTCATGGGGTCGTGGGGACGACCCTGTAGTCGTCGGACATGACGGTGGCGGGCCAATCTAGTCCCAGGGCCGTGGGGACGACCCTATAGTCGTCGGACAAGTCGGCGGCGGGCCAACCTAGTCCCGCAGTCGTGGGGACGACCCTATAGTCGTCGGACATGCCGGCGGCTGTGCTACTTTGGTCCGTGGTCGTGGGGACGACCCTATAGTCGTCGGACAAGTCGGCGGCGGGCCAAACTAGACCCGGGGTCTTGGGGACGACCCTATAGTCGTCGGACAAGTCGAAGGCAGGCCAACCTAGTCCCGGGGTCGTGGGGACGACCCTATAGTCGTCGGATATGATGGTGGCGGGCCAATCTAGTCCCGGGGTCGTGGGGTCGACCCTATAGTCGTCGGACGTGACGGTGGCGGGGCAATCTAGCCCGGGGGTCGTGGGGACGACCCCATAGGATTCGGACATGACGGTGGCGGGCCAACCTAGTCCCGGGGTGGTAGGCACGACCCTATAGTCGTCGGACATGTCGGCGGCGGGCCAACGTAGGCCCAGGGTCGTAGGGACGACCCTATAGTCGTCGGAAAAGTCGGTGGCGGGCCAATCTAGTCCCGGGGTCGTGGGGACGACCCTATAGTCGTCGGACATGACGGTGACGGGCCAATCTATTCCTGGCGTCGTGGGTACGACCCTATACTCGTCGGACATCACGGTCGCGGGCCAATCTATTCCCGAGGTCGTGGGGAGGACCCTATAGTCGTCGAACATGTCGGCGGCTGGCCAACCTAGTCCCGGGGTCGTGGGGACGACCGTATAGTCGTCGGACATCTCGGCGGCTGGCCAACCTAGTCCCGGGGTCGTGGGGACGACCCTATAGTCATCGGACATGACGGTGGCGGGGCAATCTAGTCCCGAGGTCGTGTGGACGACCCTATAGTCGTCGAAGATGTCGGCGGCTGGCCAACTTTGGCCCGTGGTCGTGGGGACGACCCTATAGTCGTCGGACATGACGGTGGCGGTCCAATCTAGTCCCGGGGTCGTGGGTACGGAACTATAGTCGTCGGACATGACGGCGGCGGGTGAATCAAGTCCCGGGATCGTGGGCACGACCATGGTCGTCGGACATGTCGGCGGCTGGCCAACTTTGGCCCGTAGTCGTGGGGACGATCCTATAGTCGTCGGACAATTCGGCGGCGGGCCAATCTAGTCCCGGGGTCGTGGGGACGAGCCTATATTCGTCGGACATGTCGGCGGCTGGCCGACGTAGGCCCCGGGTCGTAGGGACGAACCTATAGTCGTCGGAAAAGTCGGTGGCGGGCCAATCTAGTCCCGGGGTCGTGGGGACGACCCTATAGTCGTCGGACATGACGGTGACGGGCCAATCTATTCCTGGCGTCGTGGGTACGACCCTATATTCGTCGGACATGACGGTCGCGGGCCAATCTATTCCCGAGGTCGTGGGGAGGACCCTATAGTCGGCAAAAACATGTCGGCGGCTGGCCAACCTAGTCCCGGGGTCGTGGGGACGACCCTATAGTCGTCGGACATGACGGTAGTGGGCCAATCTGGTCCCGGGGCCGTGGGGACGACCCTATAGTCGTCGGACATGACGGTGACGGGCCAATCTATTCCTGGCGTCGTGGGTACGACCCTATACTCGTCGGCCAAGACGGTCGCGGGCCAATCTATTCCCGAGATCGTGGGGAGGACCCTATAGTCGTCGAACATGTCGGCGGCTGGCCAACCTAGTCCCGGGGTCGTGGGGACGACCCTATAGTCGTCGGATATGATGGTGGCGGGCCAATCTAGTCCCGGGGTCGTGGGGTCGACCCTATAGTCGTCGGACATTTTGGCGGCGGGCCAACCTAGTCCCGGGGTCGTGGGGACGACCCTATAGTCGTCGGACGTGACGGTGGCGGGGCAATCTAGTCCGGGGGTCGTGGGGACGACCCCATAGGAGTCGGACATGACGGTGGCGGGCCAACCTAGTCCCGGGGTGGTAGGCAAGACCCTATAGTGGTCGGACATGTCGGCGGCGGGCCAACGTAGACCCAGGGTCGTAGCGACGACCCTATAGTCGTCGGAAAAGTCGGCGGCGGGCCAATCTAGTCCCGGGGTCGTGGGGACGAGCCTATATTCGTCGGACATGTCGGCGGGGGGCCAACTTAGTCCCGGGCTCGTGGGTACAACCCTATAGTCGTCGGACAAGTCGGCGGCTGGCCAACCTAGTCCCGGGGTCGTAGGGACGACCCTAGAGTCGTCGGACATGTCGGCGGCTGGCCAAATTTGGCCCGTAGTCGTGGGGACGATCCTATAGTCGTCGGACATGACGGTGGCGGGCCAATCTAGTCCCGGGGTCGTGGGGACGACCGTATAGTCGTCGGACATGTCGGCGGCGGGCCAACCTAGTCCCGGGGTCGTGGGTACAACCCTATAGTCATCGGACAAGTCGGCGGCGGGTCATCCTAGTCCTGGGGTCGTGGGGACGACCCTGTAGTCGTCGGACAAGTCGGCGGCTGGGCAGCTTTGGCCCGTGGTCGTGGGGACGACCCTATAGTCGTCGGACATGTCGGCGGCTTGCCAACCTAGTCCCGGGTTCGTGGGGACGAACCTATAGTCGTTGGACATGTCTGCGGCTGGCCAACTTTGGCCCGGGGTCGTGGGGACGAACCTATAGCCGTCGGACATGTCGGCGGTTGGCCAACCTAGTCCCGGGGTGGTAGGGACGTCCCTATAGTCGACGGACAAGTCGAAGGCGGGCCAACCCAGTCCCGGGGTCGTGGGGACGACCCTATAGTCGTCGGACATGACGGTGGCGGTCCAATCTAGTCCCGGGGTCGTGGGTACGACCCTATAGTCGTCGGACATGTCGGCGGCTGTCCAATTTTGGCCCGTGGTCGTGGGAACGACCCTATATTCGTCGGATATGTCGGCGGCTGGCCAACCTAGTCCCGGGGTCGTAGGGACGACCCTAGAGTCGTCGGACATGTCGGCGGCTGGCCAAATTTGGCCCGTAGTCGTGGGGACGATCCTATAGTCGTCGGACATGACGGTGGCGGGCCAATCTAGTCCCGGGGTCGTGGAGACGACCCTATAGTCGTCGGACATGACGGTAGTGGGCCAATCTGGTCCCGGGGTCGTGGGGACGACCCTATAGTCGTTGGACATGTCTGCGGCTGGCCAACTTTGGCCCGGGGTCGTGGGGACGAACCTATAGCCGTCGGACAAGTCGGCGGCGGGCCAACCTAGTCCCGGGGTCGTGGGGAAGACCCTATAGTCGTCGGACATGTCGGTGGCTTGCCAACCTAGTCCCGGGTTCGTGGGGACGACCCTATAGTCGTCGGACTTGTCGGCGACTCGCCAACTTAGGCCCGGGGTCATGGGGACGACCCTATAGTCGTCGGACATGTCGGCGGCTGGGCAACTTTGTCCCGTGGTCGTGGGGACGACCCTATAGTCGTAGGACATGACGGTGGCGGGCCAACCTAGTTCCGGGGTCGTGGGGACGACCCTATAGTCGTCGGACATGACGGTAGTGGGCCAATCTGGTCCCGGGGTCGTGGGGACGCCCCTATAGTCGTCGGACATGACGGTGGCGGGCCAATCTAGTCCCGGGGTCGTGGGGACGACCGTATAGTCGTCGGACATGTCGGCGGCTGGCCAACCTAGTCCCGGGGTGGTAGGGACGTCCCTATAGTCGACGGACAAGTCGAAGGCGGGCCAACCCAGTCCCGGGGTCGTGGGGACGACCCTATAGTCGTCGGACATGACGGCGGCGGGTCATCCTAGTCCTGGGGTCGTGGGGACGATCCTGTAGTCGTCGGACATGACGGTAGTGGGCCAATCTGGTCCCGGGGCCGTGCGGACGACCCTATAGTCGTCGGACATGTCGGCGGCGGGCCAACCTAGTCCCGGGGTCGTGGGGACGACCCTATAGTCGTCGGACATGTCGGCGGCAGGGCAAATTTGGCCCGTGGTCGTGGGGACCACCCTATACTCGTCGGACATGTCGGCGGCTGGCCAACCTAGTCCCGGGGTCGTGGAGACGACCCTATAGTCGTCGGACGTGTCGGTGGCGAGCCAATCTAGTCCCGGGGTCGTGGGGACGACCCTATAGTCGTCGGACAAGTCGGCGGCGGGCCAACCCAGTCCCGGGGTCGTGGGGACCACCGTATAGTCGCCGGACAAGTCGGCGGCGAGCCAACCTATTCCCTGGGTCGTGGGGACGACCCTATAGTCGTCGGACAAGTCGGCGGCGGGCAAACCTAGTCCCGGGGTCGTGGGGACGACCCTATAGTCGTCGGACAAGTCGGTGGCGGGCCAATCTTGTCCCGGGGCCGTGGGGACGAGCCTATAGTCGTCGGACAAGTCGGCGGCGGGCCAACATAGTCCCGGGGTCGTGGGGACGACCCTATAGTCGTCGGACAAGTCGGCGGCGGGCCAACCCAGTCCCGGGGTCGTGGGGACCACCGTATAGTCGCCGGACAAGTCGGCGGCGAGCCAACCTATTCCCTGGGTCGTGGGGACGACCCTATAGTCGTCGGACAAGCCGGTGGCGGGCCAATCTAGTCCCGGGGCCGTGGGGACGACCCTACGGTCGTCGGACATGTCGGCGGCTGGCCAACCTATTCCCGGGGTCGTGGGTACGACCCTATAGTCGTCGGACACGTCGGCGGCGGGCCAACGTATGCCCAGGGTCGTAGGGACGAACCGATAGTCGTCGGATATGACGGTGGCGGGCCAACCTAGTCCCGGGGCCGTGGGTACCACCCTATAGTCGTCGGAAAAATCGGCGGCTGGCCAACCTAGTCACGGGGTCGTGGGGACGACCCTATAGTCGTCGGACAAGTCGGTGGCGGGCCAATCTAGTCCCGGGGCCGTGGGGTCGACCCTATGGTCGTCGGACATGTCGGCGGCTGGCCAACTTTGGCCCGTAGTCGTGGGGACGCTCCTATAGTCGTCGGACATGACGGTGGCGGGCCAATCTAGTCCCAGGGCCGTGGGGACGACCCTATAGTCGTCGGACATGTCGGCGGCGGGCCAACGTAGGCCCGGGGTCGTGGGGACCACCCTATAGTCGTCGGAAAAATCGGCGGCTGGCCAACCTAGTCCCGGGGTCGTGGGGACGACCCTATAGTCGTCGGATATGTCGGCGGCGGGCCAACCTAGTCCCGGGTTCGTTGGGACGTCCCTATAGTCGTCGGACATGTCGGCGACTGGCCAACTTTGGCCCGTGGTCGTGGGGACGTCCCTATAGTCGTCGGACATGTCGACGGCTAGCCAACCTAGTCCCGGGGTCGTGGGGACGACCCTATAGTCGTCGGATATGTCGGCGGCGGGCCAACCTAGTCCCGGGTTCGTGGGGACAACCCTATAGTCGTCGGAAATGTCTGCGGCGGGCCAACGTATGCCCAGGGTCGTAGGGACCACCGTATAGTCGTCGGACATGTCGGCGGCTGGCCAACCTAGTCCCGGGGTCGTGGAGACGACCCTATAGTCGTCGGACATGTCGGCGGCAGGGCAAATTTGGCCCGGGGTCGTGGAGACGACCCTATAGTCGTCGGACATGTCGGCGGCTGGCCAACCTAGTCCCGGGGTCGTGGAGACGACCCTATAGTCGTCGGACATGTCGGTGCCGGGGCAATCTAGCCCCGGTGTCGTGGGGACGACCCTATAGACGTCGGACATGTCGGCGGCGGGCCAACCTAGTCCCGGGGTCGAGGGGACGACCCTATTGTCGTCGGACATGTCGGCGGCTGGGCAACTTTGGCCCGTGGTCGTGGGGACGACCCTATAGTCGTCGGACATGTCGGCGGCTGGCCAACCTAGTCGCGGGGTCGTGGAGACTACCCTATAGTCGTCGGACATGTTGGCGGCTGGCCAGCTTTGGCCCGGGGTCGTGGGGACGACCCTATTGTCGTCGGACATGTCGGCGGTTTGGCAACTTTGGCCCGTGGTCGTGGGGACGACCCTATTGTCGTCGGACATGTCGGCGGCTGGCAAACCTAGTCCCGGGGTCGTGGAGACGACCCTATAGTCGTCGGACAAGTCGGTGCCGGGGCAATCTAGCCCCGGGGTCGTGGGGACGACCCTATTGACGTCGGACATGTCGGCGGCGGGCCAACCTAGTCCCGGGGTCGTGGGGACGACCCTATAGTCGTCGGACATGTCGGCGGCAGGGCAAATTTGGCCCGTGGTCGTGGGGACCACCCTATACTCGTCGGACATGTCGGCGGCTGGCCAACCTAGTCCCGGGGTCGTGGAGACGACCCTATAGTCGTCGGACGTGTCGGTGGCGAGCCAATCTAGTCCCGGGGTCGTGGGGACGACCCTATAGTCGTCGGACATGTCGGTGCCGGGGCAATCTAGCCCCGGGGTCGTGGGGACGACCCTATAGACGTCGGACATGTCGGCGGCGGGCCAACCTAGTCCCGGGGTCGTGGGGACGACCCTATTGTCGTCGGACATGTCGGCGGCGGGCCAACCTAGTCCCGGGGTCGTGGGGACGACCCTATAGTCGTCGGACATGTCGGCGGCAGGGCAACATTCGCCCGTGGTCGTGGGGACGACCCTATAGTCGTCGGACAAGTCGGCGGCGGGCCAACCTAGTCCCGGGGTCGTGGGGACGACCCTATAGTCGTCGGACGTGACGGTGTCGGGGCAATCTAGCCCCGGGGTCGAGGGGACAACCCTATAGACGTCGGACATGTCGGCGGCTGGCCAACCTAGTCCCGGGGTGGTAGGGACGACCCTATAGTCGTCGGACAAGTCGGCGGCGGGCCAACCTAGTCCCGGGGTCGTGGGGACGACCCTATAGTCGTCGGACATGTCGGCGGCAGGGCAACATTCGCCCGTGGTCGTGGGGACGACCCTATAGTCGTCGGACAAGTCGGCGGCGGGCCAACCTAGTCCCGGGGTCGTGGGGACGACCCTATAGTCGTCGGACAAGTCGGCGGCGGGCCAACCTAGTCCCGGGGTCGTGGGGCCGACCCTATAGTCGTCGGACATGTCGGCGGGAGAGCAACTTTGGCCCGTGGTCGTGGGGACGACCCTATACTCGTCGGACATGTCGGCGGCAGGGCAACATTCGCCCGTGGTCGTGGGGACGACCCTATAGTCGTCGGACAAGTCGGCGGCGGGCCAACCTAGTCCCGGGGTCGTGGGGACGACCCTATAGTCGTCGGACAAGTCGGCGGCGGGCCAACCTAGTCCCGGGGTCGTGGGGACGACCCTATAGTCGTCGGACATGTCGGCGGGAGAGCAACTTTGGCCCGTGGTCGTGGGGACGACCCTATACTCGTCGGACATGTCGGCGGCAGAGCAACTTTGGCCCGTGGTCGTGGGGACGACCCTATACTCGTCGGACATGTCGGCGGCTGGCCAACCTAGTCCCGGGGTCGTGGAGACGACCCTATAGTCGTCGGACAAGTCGGCGGCGGGCCAACCTAGTCCCGGGGTCGTGGGGACGACCCTATAGTCGTCGGACATGTCGGCGGCAGAGCAACTTCGGCCCGTGGTCGTGGGGACGACCCTATAGTCGTCGGACATGTCGGTGACTGGCCAACCTAGTCCCGGGTTCGTGGGGACGACCCCTATACTCGTCGGACATGTCGGCGGCTGGCCAACCTAGTCCCGGGGTCGTGGAGACGACCCTATAGTCGTCGGACAAGTCGGCGGCGGGCCAACCTAGTCCCGGGGTCGTGGGAACGACTCTATAGTCGTCGGACATGTCGGCGGCTGGCCAACCTAGTCCCGGGTTCGTGGAGACGACCCTATAGTCGTCGGAAAAGTCGGCGGCGGGCCAACCTAGTCCCGGGGTCGTGGAGACGGCCCTATAGACGTCGGACATGTCGGCGGCGGGCCAACCTAGTCCCGGGGTCGTGGGGACGACCCTACAGTCGTCGGACGTGACGGTGTCGGGGCAATCTAGGCCCGGGGGCCGTGGGGACGACCCTATAGTCGTCGGACAAGTCGGCGGCGGGCCAACCTAGTCCCGGGGTCGTGGGGACGACGCTATAGTCGTCGGACATGTCGGCGGCAGAGCAACTTTGGCCCGTGGTCGTGGGGACGACCCTATAGTCGTCGGACATGTCGGTGTCTGGCCAACCTAGTCCCGGGTTCGTGGGGACGACGCTATAGTCGTCGGACTTGTCGGCGAGAGGCCAACCTAGTCCCGGGATCGTGGGGACGATCCTATAGTCGTCGGACAAGTCGGCGGCGGGCCAACCTAGTCCCGGGGTCGTGGAGACGGCCCTATAGTCGTCGGACGGGACGGTGTCGGGGCAATCGAGCCCCGGGGTCGAGGGGACGACCCTATAGACGTCGGACATGTCGGCGGCTGGCCAACCTAGTCCCGGGGTGGTAGGGACGACCCAATAGTCGTCGGACAAGTCGGCGGCGGGCCAACCTAGTCCCGGGGTCGTGGGGACGATCCTATAGTCGTCGGACAAGTCGGCGGCGGGCCAACCTAGTCCCGGGGTCGTGGAGACGGCCCTATAGTCGTCGGACATGACGGTGGCGGGCCAATCTAGTCCCGGGGTCGTGGGGACGACCCTATAGTCGTCGGACATGTCGGCGGCTGGGCAACTTTGGCCAGTGGTCGTGGGGACGACCCTATAGTCGTCGGACATGTTGGCGGCGGGCCAACCTAGTCCCGGGGTCGTGGGGACGACGCTATAGCCGTCGGACATGTCGGCGGCAGAGCAACTTTGGCCCGTGGTCGTGGGGACGACCCTATAGTCGTCGGACATGTCGGTGACTGGCCAACCTAGTCCCGGGTTCGTGGGGACGACCCTATAGTCGTCGGACATGTCGGCGAGAGGCCAACCTAGTCCCGGGGTCGTGGGGACGATCCTATAGTCGTCGGACAAGTCGGCGGCGGGCCAACCTAGCCCCGGGGTCGTGGAGACGGCCCTATAGTCGTCGGACGTGACGGTGTCGGGGCAATCTAGCCCCGGGGTCAAGGGGACGACCCTATAGACGTCGGACAAGTCGGCGGCGGGCCAAACTAGTCCCGGGGTCTTGGGGACGACCCTATAGTCGTCGGACAAGTCGAAGGCAGGCCAACCTAGTCCCGGGGTCGTGGGGACGACCCTATAGTCGTCGGATATGATGGTGGCGGGCCAATCTAGTCCCGGGGTCGTGGGGTCGACCCTATAGTCGTCGGACATTTTGGCGGCGGGCCAACCTAGTCCCGGGGTCGTGGGGACGACCCTATAGTCGTCGGACGTGACGGTGGCGGGGCAATCTAGTCCGGGGGTCGTGGGGACGACCCCATAGGATTCGGACATGACGGTGGCGGGCCAACCTAGTCCCGGGGTGGTAGGCACGACCCTATAGTCGTCGGACATGTCGGCGGCGGGCCAACGTAGGCCCAGGTTCGTAGGGACGACCCTATAGTCGTCGGACATGACGGTAGTGGGCCAATCTGGTCCCGGGGCCGTGGGGACGACCCTATAGTCGTCGGACATGTCGGCGGCTGGCCAACATTGGCCCGTGGTCGTGGGGACGACCCTATAGTCGTCGGACATGCCGGCGGCTGTGCTACTTTGATCCGTGGTCGTGGGGACGACCCTATAGTCGTCGGACAAGTCGGCGGCGGGCCAAACTAGTCCCGGGGTCTTGGGGACGACCCTATAGTCGTCGGACAAGTCGAAGGCAGGCCAACCTAGTCCCGGGGTCGTGGGGACGACCCTATAGTCGTCGGATATGATGGTAGTGGGCAAATCTGGTCCCGGGGCCGTGGGGACGACCCTATAGTCGTCGGACATGTAGGCGGCTGGCCAACATTGGCCCGTGGTCGTGGGGACGACCCTATAGTCGTCCGACATGATGGTGGCGGGCCAATCTAGCCCCGGGGTCGTGGGGACGACCCTATAGTCGTCGGACATGACGGCGGCGGGCCAATCTAGTCCCGGGGTCGTGGGGACGACCGTATAGTCGTCGGACATGTCGGCGGCTGGCCAACCTAGTCCCGGGTTCGTGGGCACGACCATGGTCGTCGGACATGTCGGCGGCTGGCCAACTTTGGCCCGTAGTCGTGGGGACGATCCTATAGTCGTCGGACAATTCGGCGGCGGGCTAATCTAGTCCTGGGGCCGTTGGGACGACCGTATAGTCGTCGGACATGACGGTGGCGGTCCAATCTAGTCCCGGGGTGGTGGGTACGACCCTATAGTCGTCGGACATGTCGGCGGCTGTCCAACTTTGGCCCGTGGTCGTGGGAACGACCCTATAGTCGTCGGAAAAGTCGGCGGCGGGCCCATCTAGTCCCGGGGTCGTGGGGACGAGCCTATATTCGTCGGACATGTCGGCGGCTGGCCAACCTAGTCCCGGGGTCGTGGGGACGACCCTATAGTTGGCGGACAAGTCGGCGGCGGGCCAACCTAGTCCCGGGGTCGTGGGGACGACCCTATGGTCGTCGGACATGTTGGCGGCTGGCCAACATTGGCCCGTTGTCGTGGGGACGACCCGATAGTCGTCGGACAAGACGGAGGCGGGCCAACCTAGTCCCGGGGTCGTGGGTACAACCCTATAGTCGTCGGACAAGTCGGCGGCTGGCCAACCTAGTCCCGGGGTCGTAGGGACGACCCTAGAGTCGTCGGACATGTCGGCGGCTGGCCAACATTGGCCTGTGGTCGTGGGGACGACCCTATAGGCGTCGGACATGATGGTGGCGGGCCAATCTAGCCCCGGGGTCGTGGGGACGACCCTATAGTCATCGGACAAGTCGCGGCGGGTCATCCTAGTCCTGGGGTCGTGGGGACGATCCTGTAGTCGTCGGACATGACGGTAGTGGGCCAATCTGGTCCCGGGGCCGTGCGGACGACCCTATAGTCGTCGGACATGTCGGCGGCGGGCCAACCTAGTCCCGGGGTCGTGGGTACAACCCTATAGTCGTCGGACAAGTCGGCGGCTGGCCAACCTAGTCCCGGGGTCGTAGGGACGACCCTAGAGTCGTCGGACATGTCGGCGGCTGGCCAACATTGGCCCGTGGTCGTGGGGACGACCCTGTAGTCGTCGGACATGTTGGCGTCTGGCCAACCTAGTCCCGGGTTCGTGGGGTCGACCCTATAGTCGTCGGACATGTCGGTGGCGGGCCAACGTAGGCCCAGGGTCGTAGGGACGACCCTATAGTCGTCGGAAAAGTCGGTTGCGGGCCAACCTAGTCCCGGTGTCGTGGGGACGACGCTATAGTCGTCAGACATGTCGGCGGCTGGGCAACTTTGGCCCGTGGTCGTGGGGACGACCCTATAGTCGTCGGACATGACGGTGACGGGCCAATCTATTCCTGGCGTCGTGGGTACGACCCTATACACGTCGGACATGACGGTCGCGGGCCAATCTATTCCCGAGGTCGTGGGGAGGACCCTATAGTCGTCGAACATGTCGGCGGCTGTCCAACTTTGGCCGTGGTCGTGGGAACGACCCTATATTCGTCGGATATGTTGGAGGCTGGCCAACCTAGTCCCGGGGTCGTGGGGACGACCCTATAGTCGTCGGACATGCCGGCGGCTGTGCTACTTTGGTCCGTGGTCGTGGGGACGACCCTATAGACGTCGGACATGTCGGCGGCTGGCCAACCTAGTCCCGGGGTGGTAGGGACGACCCAATAGTCGTCGGACAAGTCGGCGGCGGGCCAACCTAGTCCCGGGGTCGTGGGGACGATCCTATAGTCGTCGGACAAGTCGGCGGCGGGCCAACCTAGTCCCGGGGTCGTGGAGACGGCCCTATAGTCGTCGGACATGACGGTGGCGGGCCAATCTAGTCCCGGGGTCGTGGGGACGACCCTATAGTCGTCGGACATGTCGGCGGCTGGGCAACTTTGGCCAGTGGTCGTGGGGACGACCCTATAGTCGTCGGACATGTTGGCGGCGGGCCAACCTAGTCCCGGGGTCGTGGGGACGACGCTATAGCCGTCGGACATGTCGGCGGCAGAGCAACTTTGGCCCGTGGTCGTGGGGACGACCCTATAGTCGTCGGACATGTCGGTGACTGGCCAACCTAGTCCCGGGTTCGTGGGGACGACCCTATAGTCGTCGGACATGTCGGCGAGAGGCCAACCTAGTCCCGGGGTCGTGGGGACGATCCTATAGTCGTCGGACAAGTCGGCGGCGGGCCAACCTAGCCCCGGGGTCGTGGAGACGGCCCTATAGTCGTCGGACGTGACGGTGTCGGGGCAATCTAGCCCCGGGGTCAAGGGGACGACCCTATAGACGTCGGACAAGTCGGCGGCGGGCCAAACTAGTCCCGGGGTCTTGGGGACGACCCTATAGTCGTCGGACAAGTCGAAGGCAGGCCAACCTAGTCCCGGGGTCGTGGGGACGACCCTATAGTCGTCGGATATGATGGTGGCGGGCCAATCTAGTCCCGGGGTCGTGGGGTCGACCCTATAGTCGTCGGACATTTTGGCGGCGGGCCAACCTAGTCCCGGGGTCGTGGGGACGACCCTATAGTCGTCGGACGTGACGGTGGCGGGGCAATCTAGTCCGGGGGTCGTGGGGACGACCCCATAGGATTCGGACATGACGGTGGCGGGCCAACCTAGTCCCGGGGTGGTAGGCACGACCCTATAGTCGTCGGACATGTCGGCGGCGGGCCAACGTAGGCCCAGGTTCGTAGGGACGACCCTATAGTCGTCGGACATGACGGTAGTGGGCCAATCTGGTCCCGGGGCCGTGGGGACGACCCTATAGTCGTCGGACATGTCGGCGGCTGGCCAACATTGGCCCGTGGTCGTGGGGACGACCCTATAGTCGTCGGACATGCCGGCGGCTGTGCTACTTTGATCCGTGGTCGTGGGGACGACCCTATAGTCGTCGGACAAGTCGGCGGCGGGCCAAACTAGTCCCGGGGTCTTGGGGACGACCCTATAGTCGTCGGACAAGTCGAAGGCAGGCCAACCTAGTCCCGGGGTCGTGGGGACGACCCTATAGTCGTCGGATATGATGGTAGTGGGCAAATCTGGTCCCGGGGCCGTGGGGACGACCCTATAGTCGTCGGACATGTAGGCGGCTGGCCAACATTGGCCCGTGGTCGTGGGGACGACCCTATAGTCGTCCGACATGATGGTGGCGGGCCAATCTAGCCCCGGGGTCGTGGGGACGACCCTATAGTCGTCGGACATGACGGCGGCGGGCCAATCTAGTCCCGGGGTCGTGGGGACGACCGTATAGTCGTCGGACATGTCGGCGGCTGGCCAACCTAGTCCCGGGTTCGTGGGCACGACCATGGTCGTCGGACATGTCGGCGGCTGGCCAACTTTGGCCCGTAGTCGTGGGGACGATCCTATAGTCGTCGGACAATTCGGCGGCGGGCTAATCTAGTCCTGGGGCCGTTGGGACGACCGTATAGTCGTCGGACATGACGGTGGCGGTCCAATCTAGTCCCGGGGTGGTGGGTACGACCCTATAGTCGTCGGACATGTCGGCGGCTGTCCAACTTTGGCCCGTGGTCGTGGGAACGACCCTATAGTCGTCGGAAAAGTCGGCGGCGGGCCCATCTAGTCCCGGGGTCGTGGGGACGAGCCTATATTCGTCGGACATGTCGGCGGCTGGCCAACCTAGTCCCGGGGTCGTGGGGACGACCCTATAGTTGGCGGACAAGTCGGCGGCGGGCCAACCTAGTCCCGGGGTCGTGGGGACGACCCTATGGTCGTCGGACATGTTGGCGGCTGGCCAACATTGGCCCGTTGTCGTGGGGACGACCCGATAGTCGTCGGACAAGACGGAGGCGGGCCAACCTAGTCCCGGGGTCGTGGGTACAACCCTATAGTCGTCGGACAAGTCGGCGGCTGGCCAACCTAGTCCCGGGGTCGTAGGGACGACCCTAGAGTCGTCGGACATGTCGGCGGCTGGCCAACATTGGCCTGTGGTCGTGGGGACGACCCTATAGGCGTCGGACATGATGGTGGCGGGCCAATCTAGCCCCGGGGTCGTGGGGACGACCCTATAGTCATCGGACAAGTCGCGGCGGGTCATCCTAGTCCTGGGGTCGTGGGGACGATCCTGTAGTCGTCGGACATGACGGTAGTGGGCCAATCTGGTCCCGGGGCCGTGCGGACGACCCTATAGTCGTCGGACATGTCGGCGGCGGGCCAACCTAGTCCCGGGGTCGTGGGTACAACCCTATAGTCGTCGGACAAGTCGGCGGCTGGCCAACCTAGTCCCGGGGTCGTAGGGACGACCCTAGAGTCGTCGGACATGTCGGCGGCTGGCCAACATTGGCCCGTGGTCGTGGGGACGACCCTGTAGTCGTCGGACATGTTGGCGTCTGGCCAACCTAGTCCCGGGTTCGTGGGGTCGACCCTATAGTCGTCGGACATGTCGGTGGCGGGCCAACGTAGGCCCAGGGTCGTAGGGACGACCCTATAGTCGTCGGAAAAGTCGGTTGCGGGCCAACCTAGTCCCGGTGTCGTGGGGACGACGCTATAGTCGTCAGACATGTCGGCGGCTGGGCAACTTTGGCCCGTGGTCGTGGGGACGACCCTATAGTCGTCGGACATGACGGTGACGGGCCAATCTATTCCTGGCGTCGTGGGTACGACCCTATACACGTCGGACATGACGGTCGCGGGCCAATCTATTCCCGAGGTCGTGGGGAGGACCCTATAGTCGTCGAACATGTCGGCGGCTGTCCAACTTTGGCCGTGGTCGTGGGAACGACCCTATATTCGTCGGATATGTTGGAGGCTGGCCAACCTAGTCCCGGGGTCGTGGGGACGACCCTATAGTCGTCGGACATGCCGGCGGCTGTGCTACTTTGGTCCGTGGTCGTGGGGACGACCCTATAGTCGTCGGACAAGTCGGCGGCGGGCCAAACTAGACCCGGGGTCTTGGGGACGACCCTATAGTCGTCGGACAAGTCGAAGGCAGGCCAACCTAGTCCCGGGGTCGTGGGGACGACCCTATAGTCGTCGGATATGATGGTGGCGGGCCAATCTAGTCCCGGGGTCGTGGGGTCGACCCTATAGTCGTCGGACATTTTGGCGGCGGGCCAACCTAGTCCCGGGGTCGTGGGGACGACTCTATAGTCGTCGGACGTGACGGTGGCGGGGCAATCTAGTCCGGGGGTCGTGGGGACGGCCCCATAGGATTCGGACATGACGGTGGCGGGCCAACCTAGTCCCGGGGTGGTAGGCACGACCCTATAGTCGTCGGACATGTCGGCGGCGGGCCAACGTAGGCCCAGGGTCGTAGGGACGACCCTATAGTCGTCGGACATGACGGTAGTGGGCCAATCTGGTCCCGGTGCCGTGGGGACGACCCTATAGTCGTCGGACATGTCGGCGGCTGGCCAACATTGGCCCGTGGTCGTGGGGACGACCCTATAGTCGTCCGACATGATGGTGGCGGGACAATCTAGCCCCGGGGTCGTGGGGACGATCCTATAGTCGTCGGACATGACGGCGGCGGGCCAATCTAGTCCCGGGGTCGTGGGGACGACCGTATAGTCGTCGGACATGTCGGCGGCTGGCCAACCTAGTCCCGGGTTCGTGGGCACGACCATGGTCGTCGGACATGTCGGCGGCTGGCCAACTTTGGCCCGTAGTCGTGGGGACGATCCTATAGTCGTCGGACAATTCGGCGGCGGGCTAATCTAGTCCTGGGGCCGTTGGGACGACCGTATAGTCGTCGGACATGACGGTGGCGGTCCAATCTAGTCCCGGGGTCGTGGGTACGACCCTATAGTCGTCGGACATGTCGGCGGCTGTCCAACTTTGGCCCGTGGTCGTGGGAACGACCCTATATTCGTCGGATATGTCGGAGGCTGGCCAACCTAGTCCCGGGGTCGTGGGGACGACCCTATAGTCGTCGGACATGACGGTGGCGGGGCAATCTAGTCCCGAGGTCGTGGGTACGACCCTATAGTCGTCGAAGATGTCGGCGGCTGGCCAACTTTGGCCCGTGGTCGTGGGGACGACGCTATAGTCGTCAGACATGACGGTGGCGGGCCAACCTAGTCCCGGGGTGGTAGGCACGACCCTATAGTCGTCGGACATGTCGGCGGCGGGCCAACGTAGGCCCAGGGTCGTAGGGACGACCCTATAGTCGTCGGACAAGTCGGCGGCGGGGCAATCTAGTCATGGGGTCGTGGGGACGACCCTGTAGTCGTCGGACATGACGGGGGCGGGCCAATCTAGTCCCAGGGCCGTGGGGACGACCCTATAGTCGTCGGACAAGTCGGCGGCGGGCCAACCTAGTCCCGCAGTCGTGGGGACGACCCTATAGTCGTCGGACATGCCGGCGGCTGTGCTACTTTGGTCGGTGGTCGTGGGGACGACCTTATAGTCGTCGGACAAGTCGGCGGCGGGCCAAACTAGTCCCGGGGTCTTGGGGACGACCCTATAGTCGTCGGACAAGTCGAAGGCAGGCCAACCTAGTCCCGGGGTCGTGGGGACGACCCTATAGTCGTCGGATATGATGGTGGCGGGCCAATCTAGTACCGGGGTCGTGGGGTCGACCCTATAGTCGTCGGGCATTTTGGCGGCGGGCCAACCTAGTCCCGGGGTCGTGGGGACGACCCTATAGTCGTCGGACGTGACGGTAGTGGGCCAATCTGGTCCCGGGGCCGTGGGGACGACCCTATAGTCGTCGGACATGTCGGCGGCGGGCCAACCTAGTCCCGGGGTCGTGGGTACAACCCTATAGTCGTCGGACAAGTCGGCGGCTGGCCAACCTAGTCCCGGGGTCGTGGGGACGACCCTATAGTCGTCAGACATGTCGGCGGCTGGGCAACTTTGGCCCGTGGTCGTGGGGACGACCCTATAGTCGTCGGACATGACGGTGACCGGCCAATCTATTCCTGGCGTCGTGGGTACGACCCTATACTCGTCGGACATGACGGTCGCGGGCCAATCTATTCCCGAGGTCGTGGGGAGGACCCTATAGTCGTCGAACATGTCGGCGGCTGTCCAACTTTGGCCGTGGTCGTGGGAACGACCCTATATTCGTCGGATATGTCGGAGGCTGGCCAACCTAGTCCCGGGGTCGTGGGGACGACCCTATAGTCGTCGGACATGACGGTGGCGGTCCAATCTAGTCCCGGGGTCGTGGGTACGACCCTATAGTCGTCGGACATGTCGGCGGCTGTCCAACTTTGGCCCGTGGTCGTGGGAACGACCCTATATTCGTCGGATATGTCGGAGGCTGGCCAACCTAGTCCCGGGGTCGTGGGGACGACCCTATAGTCGTCGGACATGACGGTGGCGGGGCAATCTAGTCCCGAGGTCGTGGGTACGACCCTATAGTCGTCGAAGATGTCGGCGGCTGGCCAACTTTGGCCCGTGGTCGTGGGGACGACGCTATAGTCGTCAGACATGACGGTGGCGGGCCAACCTAGTCCCGGGGTGGTAGGCACGACCCTATAGTCGTCGGACATGTCGGCGGCGGGCCAACGTAGGCCCAGGGTCGTAGGGACGACCCTATAGTCGTCGGACAAGTCGGCGGCGGGGCAATCTAGTCATGGGGTCGTGGGGACGACCCTGTAGTCGTCGGACATGACGGGGGCGGGCCAATCTAGTCCCAGGGCCGTGGGGACGACCCTATAGTCGTCGGACAAGTCGGCGGCGGGCCAACCTAGTCCCGCAGTCGTGGGGACGACCCTATAGTCGTCGGACATGCCGGCGGCTGTGCTACTTTGGTCCGTGGTCGTGGGGACGACCCTATAGTCGTCGGACAAGTCGGCGGCGGGCCAAACTAGTCCCGGGGTCTTGGGGACGACCCTATAGTCGTCGGACAAGTCGAAGGCAGGCCAACCTAGTCCCGGGGTCGTGGGGACGACCCTATAGTCGTCGGATATGATGGTGGCGGGCCAATCTAGTACCGGGGTCGTGGGGTCGACCCTATAGTCGTCGGGCATTTTGGCGGCGGGCCAACCTAGTCCCGGGGTCGTGGGGACGACCCTATAGTCGTCGGACGTGACGGTAGTGGGCCAATCTGGTCCCGGGGCCGTGGGGACGACCCTATAGTCGTCGGACATGTCGGCGGCGGGCCAACCTAGTCCCGGGGTCGTGGGTACAACCCTATAGTCGTCGGACAAGTCGGCGGCTGGCCAACCTAGTCCCGGGGTCGTGGGGACGACCCTATAGTCGTCAGACATGTCGGCGGCTGGGCAACTTTGGCCCGTGGTCGTGGGGACGACCCTATAGTCGTCGGACATGACGGTGACGGGCCAATCTATTCCTGGCGTCGTGGGTACGACCCTATACTCGTCGGACATGACGGTCGCGGGCCAATCTATTCCCGAGGTCGTGGGGAGGACCCTATAGTCGTCGAACATGTCGGCGGCTGTCCAACTTTGGCCGTGGTCGTGGGAACGACCCTATATTCGTCGGATATGTCGGAGGCTGGCCAACCTAGTCCCGGGGTCGTGGGGACGACCCTATAGTCGTCGGACATGACGGTAGTGGGCCAATCTGGTCCCGGGGCCGTGGGGACGACCCTATAGTCGTCGGACATGTCGGCGGCTGGCCAACATTGGCCCGTGGTCGTGGGGACGACCCTATAGTCGTCCGACATGATGGTGGTGGGCCAATCTAGCCCCGGGGTCGTGGGGACGACCCTATAGTCGTCGGACATGACGGCGGCGGGCCAATCTAGTCCCGGGGTCGTGGGGACGACCGTATAGTCGTCGGACATGTCGGCGGCTGGCCAACCAAGTCCCGGGTTCGTGGGCACGACCATGGTCGTCGGACATGTCGGCGGCTGGCCAACTTTGGCCCGTAGTCGTGGGGACGATCCTATAGTCGTCGGACAATTCGGCGGCGGGCTAATCTAGTCCTGGGGCCGTTGGGACGACCGTATAGTCGTCGGACCTGACGGTGGCGGTCCAATCTAGTCCCGGGGTCGTGGGTACGACCCTATAGTCGTCGGACATGTCGGCGGCTGTCCAACTTTGGCCCGTGGTCGTCGGAACTACCCTATATTCGTCGGATATGTCGGAGGCTGGCCAACCTAGTCCCGGGGTCGTGGGGACGACCCTATAGTCGTCGGACATGACGGTGCCGGGGCAATCTAGTCCCGAGGTCGTGGGGACGACCCTATAGTCGTCGAAGATGTCGGCGGCTGGCCAACTTTGGCCCGTGGTCGTGGGGACGACGCTATAGTCGTCAGACATGACGGTGGCGGGCCAACCTAGTCCCGGGGTGGTAGGCACGACCCTATAGTCGTCGGACATGTCGGCGGCGGGCCAACGTAGGCCCAGGGTCGTAGGGACGACCCTATAGTCGTCGGACAAGTCGGCGGCGGGGCAATCTAGTCATGGGGTCGTGGGGACGACCCTGTAGTCGTCGGACATGACGGTGGCGGGCCAATCTAGTCCCAGGGCCGTGGGGACGACCCTATAGTCGTCGGACAAGTCGGCGGCGGGCCAACCTAGTCCCGCAGTCGTGGGGACGACCCTATAGTCGTCGGACATGCCGGCGGCTGTGCTACTTTGGTCCGTGGTCGTGGGGACGACCCTATAGTCGTCGGACAAGTCGGCGGCGGGCCAAACTAGACCCGGGGTCTTGGGGACGACCCTATAGTCGTCGGACAAGTCGAAGGCAGGCCAACCTAGTCCCGGGGTCGTGGGGACGACCCTATAGTCGTCGGATATGATGGTGGCGGGCCAATCTAGTCCCGGGGTCGTGGGGTCGACCTTATAGTCGTCGGACGTGACGGTGGCGGGGCAATCTAGCCCGGGGGTCGTGGGGACGACCCCATAGGATTCGGACATGACGGTGGCGGGCCAACCTAGTCCCGGGGTGGTAGGCACGACCCTATAGTCGTCGGACATGTCGGCGGCGGGCCAACGTAGGCCCAGGGTCGTAGGGACGACCCTATAGTCGTCGGAAAAGTCGGTGGCGGGCCAATCTAGTCCCGGGGTCGTGGGGACGACCCTATAGTCGTCGGACATGACGGTGACGGGCCAATCTATTCCTGGCGTCGTGGGTACGACCCTATACTCGTCGGACATCACGGTCGCGGGCCAATCTATTCCCGAGGTCGTGGGGAGGACCCTATAGTCGTCGAACATGTCGGCGGCTGGCCAACCTAGTCCCGGGGTCGTGGGGACGACCGTATAGTCGTCGGACATCTCGGCGGCTGGCCAACCTAGTCCCGGGGTCGTGGGGACGACCCTATAGTCATCGGACATGACGGTGGCGGGGCAATCTAGTCCCGAGGTCGTGTGGACGACCCTATAGTCGTCGAAGATGTCGGCGGCTGGCCAACTTTGGCCCGTGGTCGTGGGGACGACCCTATAGTCGTCGGACATGACGGTGGCGGTCCAATCTAGTCCCGGGGTCGTGGGTACGGAACTATAGTCGTCGGACATGACGGCGGCGGGTGAATCAAGTCCCGGGATCGTGGGCACGACCATGGTCGTCGGACATGTCGGCGGCTGGCCAACTTTGGCCCGTAGTCGTGGGGACGATCCTATAGTCGTCGGACAATTCGGCGGCGGGCCAATCTAGTCCCGGGGTCGTGGGGACGAGCCTATATTCGTCGGACATGTCGGCGGCTGGCCGACGTAGGCCCCGGGTCGTAGGGACGAACCTATAGTCGTCGGAAAAGTCGGTGGCGGGCCAATCTAGTCCCGGGGTCGTGGGGACGACCCTATAGTCGTCGGACATGACGGTGACGGGCCAATCTATTCCTGGCGTCGTGGGTACGACCCTATATTCGTCGGACATGACGGTCGCGGGCCAATCTATTCCCGAGGTCGTGGGGAGGACCCTATAGTCGGCAAAAACATGTCGGCGGCTGGCCAACCTAGTCCCGGGGTCGTGGGGACGACCCTATAGTCGTCGGACATGACGGTAGTGGGCCAATCTGGTCCCGGGGCCGTGGGGACGACCCTATAGTCGTCGGACATGACGGTGACGGGCCAATCTATTCCTGGCGTCGTGGGTACGACCCTATACTCGTCGGCCAAGACGGTCGCGGGCCAATCTATTCCCGAGATCGTGGGGAGGACCCTATAGTCGTCGAACATGTCGGCGGCTGGCCAACCTAGTCCCGGGGTCGTGGGGACGACCCTATAGTCGTCGGATATGATGGTGGCGGGCCAATCTAGTCCCGGGGTCGTGGGGTCGACCCTATAGTCGTCGGACATTTTGGCGGCGGGCCAACCTAGTCCCGGGGTCGTGGGGACGACCCTATAGTCGTCGGACGTGACGGTGGCGGGGCAATCTAGTCCGGGGGTCGTGGGGACGACCCCATAGGAGTCGGACATGACGGTGGCGGGCCAACCTAGTCCCGGGGTGGTAGGCAAGACCCTATAGTGGTCGGACATGTCGGCGGCGGGCCAACGTAGACCCAGGGTCGTAGCGACGACCCTATAGTCGTCGGAAAAGTCGGCGGCGGGCCAATCTAGTCCCGGGGTCGTGGGGACGAGCCTATATTCGTCGGACATGTCGGCGGGGGGCCAACTTAGTCCCGGGCTCGTGGGTACAACCCTATAGTCGTCGGACAAGTCGGCGGCTGGCCAACCTAGTCCCGGGGTCGTAGGGACGACCCTAGAGTCGTCGGACATGTCGGCGGCTGGCCAAATTTGGCCCGTAGTCGTGGGGACGATCCTATAGTCGTCGGACATGACGGTGGCGGGCCAATCTAGTCCCGGGGTCGTGGGGACGACCGTATAGTCGTCGGACATGTCGGCGGCGGGCCAACCTAGTCCCGGGGTCGTGGGTACAACCCTATAGTCATCGGACAAGTCGGCGGCGGGTCATCCTAGTCCTGGGGTCGTGGGGACGACCCTGTAGTCGTCGGACAAGTCGGCGGCTGGGCAGCTTTGGCCCGTGGTCGTGGGGACGACCCTATAGTCGTCGGACATGTCGGCGGCTTGCCAACCTAGTCCCGGGTTCGTGGGGACGAACCTATAGTCGTTGGACATGTCTGCGGCTGGCCAACTTTGGCCCGGGGTCGTGGGGACGAACCTATAGCCGTCGGACATGTCGGCGGTTGGCCAACCTAGTCCCGGGGTGGTAGGGACGTCCCTATAGTCGACGGACAAGTCGAAGGCGGGCCAACCCAGTCCCGGGGTCGTGGGGACGACCCTATAGTCGTCGGACATGACGGTGGCGGTCCAATCTAGTCCCGGGGTCGTGGGTACGACCCTATAGTCGTCGGACATGTCGGCGGCTGTCCAATTTTGGCCCGTGGTCGTGGGAACGACCCTATATTCGTCGGATATGTCGGCGGCTGGCCAACCTAGTCCCGGGGTCGTGGGGACGACCCTAGAGTCGTCGGACATGTCGGCGGCTGGCCAAATTTGGCCCGTAGTCGTGGGGACGATCCTATAGTCGTCGGACATGACGGTGGCGGGCCAATCTAGTCCCGGGGTCGTGGAGACGACCCTATAGTCGTTGGACATGTCTGCGGCTGGCCAACTTTGGCCCGGGGTCGTGGGGACGAACCTATAGCCGTCGGACATGTCGGCGGCTGGCCAACCTAGTCCCGGGGCCGTGGGGACGACCCTATAGTCGTCGGACATGATAGAGACGGGCCAATCTAGTCCTGGGGTCGTGGGGACGACCCTATAGTCGTTGGACATGTCTGCGGCTGGCCAACTTTGGCCCGGGGTCGTGGGGACGAACCTATAGCCGTCGGACAAGTCGGCGGCGGGCCAACCTAGTCCCGGGGTCGTGGGGAAGACCCTATAGTCGTCGGACATGTCGGTGGCTTGCCAACCTAGTCCCGGGTTCGTGGGGACGACCCTATAGTCGTCGGACTTGTCGGCGACTCGCCAACTTAGGCCCGGGGTCATGGGGACGACCCTATAGTCGTCGGACATGTCGGCGGCTGGGCAACTTTGTCCCGTGGTCGTGGGGACGACCCTATAGTCGTAGGACATGACGGTGGCGGGCCAACCTAGTTCCGGGGTCGTGGGGACGACCCTATAGTCGTCGGACATGACGGTAGTGGGCCAATCTGGTCCCGGGGTCGTGGGGACGCCCCTATAGTCGTCGGACATGACGGTGGCGGGCCAATCTAGTCCCGGGGTCGTGGGGACGACCGTATAGTCGTCGGACATGTCGGCGGCTGGCCAACCTAGTCCCGGGGTGGTAGGGACGTCCCTATAGTCGACGGACAAGTCGGAGGCGGGCCAACCCAGTCCCGGGGTCGTGGGGACGACCCTATAGTCGTCGGACATGACGGCGGCGGGTCATCCTAGTCCTGGGGTCGTGGGGACGATCCTGTAGTCGTCGGACATGACGGTAGTGGGCCAATCTGGTCCCGGGGCCGTGCGGACGACCCTATAGTCGTCGGACATGTCGGCGGCGGGCCAACTTAGTCCCGGGCTCGTGGGTACAACCCTATAGTCGTCGAACAAGTCGGCGGCTGGCCAACCTAGTCCCGGGGTCGTAGGGACGACCCTAGAGTCGTCGGACATGTCGGCGGCTGGCCAAATTTGGCCCGTAGTCGTGGGGACGATCCTATAGTCGTCGGACATGTCGGCGGCAGGGCAACTTTTGCCCGTGGTCGTGGGGACGACCCTATACTCGTCGGACATGTCGGCGGCTGGCTGACCTAGTCCCGGGGTCGTGGGGACGACCCTATAGTCGTCGGACATGTCGGCGGCAAGGCAACTTTGGCCCGTGGTCGTGGGGACGACCCTATAGTCGTCGGACATGTCGGTGACTGGCCAACCTAGTCCCGGGTTCGTGGGAACGACCCTATAGACGTCGGACATGTCGGCGGCGGGCCAACCTAGTCCCGGGGTCGTGGGGACGACCCTATAGTCGTCGGACGTGACGGTGTCGGGGCAATCTAGCCCCGGGGTCGAGGGGACGACCCTATAGACTTCGGACAAGTCGGCGGGGGGCCAACCTACTCCCGGGGTCGTGGGGACGACCCTATAGTCGTCGGAAAAGTCGGCGCCGCCCAACCTAGACCCGGGGTCCTGGGGACGACCCTATAGTCGTCGGACATGTCGGCGGCAGGGCAACTTTGGCCCGTGGTCGTGGGGTCGACCCTATAGTCGTCGGACATGTCGGTGACTGGCCACCCTATTCCCGGGTTCGTGGGGACGACCCTATAGTCGTCGGACATGTCGGCGGCAGGCCAACGTATGCCCAGGGTCGTTGGGACGAACCTATAGTCGTCGGACATGACGGTGGCGGGCCAATCTAGTCCCGGGGTCGTGAGGACGACCCCATAGTCGTCGGACATGACGGTGGCGGGCCAATCTAGCCCCGGGGTCGTGGGGACGACCCTATAGACGTCGGACATGTCGGCGGCAGGGCAACTTTGGCCCGTGGTCGTGGGGACGACCCTATACTCGTCGGCCATGTCGGCGGCTGGCTGACCTAGTCCCGGGGTCGTGGAGACGACCCTATAGTCGTCGGACAAGTCGGCGGCGGGCCAACCTATTCCCGGTGTCGTGGGGACGACCCTATAGTCGTCGGAAAAGTCGGCGGCGGGCCAATCTAGTCCCGGGGTCGTGGGGACGACCCTATAGACGTCGGACATGTCGGCGGCGGGCCAACCTAGTCCCGGGGTCGTGGGGACGACCCTATAGTCGTCGGACATGTCGGCGGCTGCGAAACTTTGGCCAGTGGTCGTGGGGACGACCCTATAGTCGTCGGACATGTCGGCGGCAGGGCAACTTTGGCCCATGGTCGTTGGGACGAACCTATAGTCGTCGGACATGACGGTGGCGGGCCAATCTAGTCCCGGGGTCGTGAGGACGACCCCATAGTCGTCGGACATGACGGTGGCGGGCCAATCTAGCCCCGGGGTCGTGGGGACGACCCTATAGACGTCGGACATGTCGGCGGCGGGCCAACCTACTCCCGCGGTCGTGGGGACGACCCTATAGTCGTCGGACATGACGGTGGCGGGCCAATCGATTCCCGGGGTCGTGGGGACGACCCTATAGTCGTCGGACATGTCCGCGGCTGGGCAACTTTGGCCAGTGGTCGTGGGGACGACCCTATAGTCGTCGGACATGTCGGCGGCTGGGCAACTTTGGCCAGTGGTCGTGGGGACGACACTATAGTCGTCGGACAAGTCGGTGGCGGGCGAACCTAGTCCCGGGGTCGTGGAGACGGCCCTATAGTCGTCGGACATGACGCTGGCGGGCCAATCTAGTCCCGGGGTCTTGGGACGACCCTATAGTTGTCGGACATGTCGGCGGCTGGCCAACTTTGGCCCGGGGCGTGGAGACGACCCTATAGTCGTCGGACATGACGGTGCCGGGGCAATCTAGCCCCGGGGTCGTGGGGACGACCCTATAGACGTCGGACATGTCGGCGGCGGGCCAATCTAGTCCCGGGGTCGTGGGGACGACCCTATAGTCGTCGGACTTGTCGGCGGCTGGCCAACTTTGGCCCGCGGTGGTAGGCACGACCCTATAGTCGTCGGACATGTCGGCGGCGGGCCAACGTAGGCCCAGGGTCGTGGGACGACCCTATAGTCGTCGGACAAGTCGGCGGCGGAGCAATCTAGTCCTGGGGTCGTGGGGACGACCCTGTAGTCGTCGGACCTGACGGTGGCGGGCCAATCTAGTCCCAGGGCCGTGGGGACGACCCTATAGTCGTCGGAGAAGTCGGCGGCGGGCCAACCAAGTCCCGCGGTCGTGGGGACGACCCTATAGTCGTCGGACATGCCGGCGGCTGTGCTACTTTGGTCCGTGGTCGTGGGGACGACCCTATAGTCGTCGGACAAGTCGGCGGCGGGCCAAACTAGTCCCGGGGTCTTGGGGACGACCCTATAGTCGTCGGACAAGTCGAAGGCAGGCCAACCTAGTCCCGGGGTCGTGGGGACGACCCCATAGGAGTCGGACATGACGGTGGCGGGCCAACCTAGTCCCGGGGTCGTGGGGACGACCCTATAGTCGTCGGACATGTCGGCGGCTGGCCAACCTAGTCCCCTGGTCGTGGGGACAACCTTCTAGTCGTCGGACATGTCGGCGGCGGGCCAACGTAGGCCCAGGGTCGTAGGGACGACCCTATAGTCGTCGGAAAAGTCGGTGGCGGGCCAACCTAGTCCCGGTGTCGTGGGGACGACGCTATAGTCGTCAGACATGTCGGCGGCTGGGCAACTTTGGCCCGTGGTCGTGGGGACGACCCTATAGTCGTCGGACATATCGGCGGCTGGGCAACTTTGGCCCGTGGTCGTGGGGACGACCCTATAGTCGTCGGGCATGTCGGCGGCGGGGCAATCTAGTCCTGGGGTCGTGGGGACGACCCCATAGGAGTCGGACATGACGGCGGCGGGCCAACCTAGTCCCGGGGTCGTGGGTACGACCCTATAGTCGTCGGACATGATGGTGGCGGGCCAATCTAGTCCCGGGGTCGTGGGGACGACCCTATAGTTGTCGGACATGTCGGCGGCTGGCCAACTTTGGCCCGTGGTCGTGGGGACGACCCTATAGTCGTCGGACATGTCGGCGGCGGGGCAATCTAATCCTGGGGTCGTGGGGACGACCCCATAGGAGTCGGACATGACGGCGGCGGGCCAACCTAGTCCCGGGGTCGTGGGGACGACCCTATAGTCGTCGGACATGATGGTGGCGGGCCAATCTAGTCCCGGGGTCGTGGGGACGACCCTATAGTTGTCGGACATGTCGGCGGCTGGCCAACTTTGGCCCGTGGTCGTGGGGACGACCCTATAGTCGTCGGATATGTCGGAGGCTGGCCAACCTAGTCCCGGGGTGGTAGGGACGACCCTATAGTCGTCGGACATGCCGGCGGCTGTGCTACTTTGGTCCGTGGTCGTGGGGACGACCCTATAGTCGTCGGACAAGTCGGCGGGGGGCCAAACTAGTCCCGGGGTCGTGGGGACGACCCTATAGTCGTCGGTCAAGTCGAAGGCAGGCCAACCGAGGCCCGGGGTCGTGGGGACGACCCTATAGTCGTCGGACGTGACGGTGGCGGGGCAATCTAGTCCGGGGGTCGTGGGGACGACCCCATAGGAGTCGGACATGACGGTGCCGGGCCAACCTAGTCCCGGGGTGGTAGGCACGACCCTATAGTCGTCGGACATGTCGGCGGCGGGCCACCGTAGGCCCAGGGTCGTAGGGACGACCCTATAGTCGTCGGACATGATGGTGGCGGGCCAGTCTAGCCCCGGGGTCGTGGGGACGAGCCTATATTCGGCGGACATGACGGTGGCGGGCCAATCTAGTCCCGGGGTCGTGGGGACGACCGTATAGTCGTCGGACATGTAGGCGGCTGGCCAACTTTGGCCCGTGGTCGTGGGGACGACCCTATAGTCGTCGGATATGTCGGAGGCTGGCCAACCTAGTCCCGGGGTGGTAGGGACGACCCTATAGTCGTCGGACATGCCGGCGGCTGTGCTACTTTGGTCCGTGGTCGAAGGGGACGACCCTATTGTCGTCGGACAAGTCGGCGGGGGGCCAAACTAGTCCCGGGGTCGTGGGGACAACCCTATAGTCGTCGGACAAGTCGAAGGCAGGCCAACCTAGTCCCGGGGTCGTGGGGACTACCCTATAGCCGTCGGACATGTCGGCGGCGGGGCAATCTAGTCCTGGGGTCGTGGGGACGACCCCATAGGAGTCGGACATGACGGCGGCGGGCCAACCTAGTCCCGTGGTCGTGGGGACGACCCTATAGTCGTCGGACATGCCGGCGGCTGTGCTACTTTGGTCCGTGGTCGTGGGGACGACCCTATAGTCGTCGGACAAGTCGGCGGCGGGCCAACCTAGTCCCGGGATCGTGGGGACGACCCTATAGTCCTCGGATATGATGGTGGCGGGCCAATCTAGTCCCGGGGTCGTGGGGTCGACCCTATAGTCGTCGGACAAGTCGGCGGCGGGGCAATCTAGTCCTGGGGTCGTGGGGACGACCCTGTAGTCGTCGGACATGACGGTGGCGGGCCAATCTAGTCCCGGGGTCGTGGGGTCAACCCTATAGTCGCCGGACATTTTGGCGGCGAGCCAATCTAGTCCCGGGGTCGTGGGGACGATCCTATAGTCGTCGGACGTGACGGTGGCGGGGCAATCTAGTCCGGGGGTCGTGGGGACGACCCCATAGGAGTCGGACATGACGGTGGGGGGCCAACCTAGTCCCGGGGTGGTAGGCACGACCCTATAGTCGTCGGACATGTCGGCGGCGGGCCAACGTAGGCCCAGGGTCGTAGGGACGACTCTATAGTCGTCGGACAAGTCGGCGGCGGGGCAATCTAGTCCTGGGGTCGTGGGGACGACCCTGTAGTCGTCGGACATGACGGTGGCGGGCCAATCTAGTCCCAGGGCCGTGGGGACGACCCTATAGTCGTCGGACAAGTCGGCGGCGGGCCAACCTAGTCCCGGGGTCGTAGGGACGACCCTAAAGTCGTCGGACATGTCGGCGGCTGGCCAACATTGG
The DNA here is from genome assembly GCA_946251845.1 of Andrena fulva. Classification (NCBI taxonomy): domain Eukaryota; kingdom Metazoa; phylum Arthropoda; class Insecta; order Hymenoptera; family Andrenidae; genus Andrena; species Andrena fulva. The sequence continues at coordinate 302,305 of CAMITZ010000031.1, read as the reverse complement.
CCCGTGGTCGTGGGGACGACCCTATAGTCGTCGGACATGATGGCAGCGGGCCAACCTAGTCCCGGGGTCGTGGGGACTACCCTATAGTCGTCGGACATGTCGGCGGCTGGGCAACTTAGGCCCGTGGTCGTGGGGACGACCCTATAGTCGTCGGACATATCGGCGGCTGGGCAACTTTGGCCCGTGGTCGTGGGGACGACCCTATAGTCGTCGGACATATCGGCGGCTGGGCAACTTTGGCCCGTGGTCGTGGGGACGACCCTATAGTCGTCGGACATGTCGGCGGCGGGGCAATCTAATCCTGGGGTCGTGGGGACGACCCCATAGGAGTCGGACATGACGGCGGCGGGCCAACCTAGTCCCGGGGTCGTGGGGACGACCCTATAGTCGTCGGACATGATGGTGGCGGGCCAATCTAGTCCCGGGGTCGTGGGGACGACCCTATAGTTGTCGGACATGTCGGCGGCTGGCCAACTTTGGCCCGTGGTCGTGGGGACGACCCTATAGTCGTCGGATATGTCGGAGGCTGGCCAACCTAGTCCCGGGGTGGTAGGGACGACCCTATAGTCGTCGGACATGCCGGCGGCTGTGCTACTTTGGTCCGTGGTCGTGGGGACGACCCTATAGTCGTCGGACAAGTCGGCGGGGGGCCAAACTAGTCCCGGGGTCGTGGGGACGACCCTATAGTCGTCGGTCAAGTCGAAGGCAGGCCAACCGAGGCCCGGGGTCGTGGGGACGACCCTATAGTCGTCGGACGTGACGGTGGCGGGGCAATCTAGTCCGGGGGTCGTGGGGACGACCCCATAGGAGTCGGACATGACGGTGGCGGGCCAACCTAGTCCCGGGGTGGTAGGCACGACCCTATAGTCGTCGGACATGTCGGCGGCGGGCCACCGTAGGCCCAGGGTCGTAGGGACGATCCTATAGTCGTCGGACATGATGGTGGCGGGCCAGTCTAGCCCCGGGGTCGTGGGGACGACCCGATAGTCGTCGGACAAGTCGGAGGCGGGCCAACCTAGTCCCGGGGTCGTGGGGACGACCCTGTAGTCGTCGGACATGATGGCAGCGGGCCAACCTAGTCCCGGGGTCGTGGGGACTACCCTATAGTCGTCGGACATGTCGGCGGCTGGCCAACCTAGTCCCCTGGTCGTGGGGACAACCTTCTAGTCGTCGGACATGTCGGCGGCGGGCCAACGTAGGCCCAGGGTCGTAGGGACGACCCTATAGTCGTCGGAAAAGTCGGTGGCGGGCCAACCTAGTCCCGGTGTCGTGGGGACGACGCTATAGTCGTCAGACATGTCGGCGGCTGGGCAACTTTGGCCCGTGGTCGTGGGGACGACCCTATAGTCGTCGGACATATCGGCGGCTGGGCAACTTTGGCCCGTGGTCGTGGGGACGACCCTATAGTCGTCGGACATGTCGGCGGCGGGGCAATCTAGTCCTGGGGTCGTAGGGACGACCCCATAGGAGTCGGACATGACGGCGGCGGGCCAACCTAGTCCCGGGGTCGTGGGGACGACCCTATAGTCGTCGGACATGATGGTGGCGGGCCAATCTAGTCCCGGGGTCGTGGGGACGACCCTATAGTTGTCGGACATGTCGGCGGCTGGCCAACTTTGGCCCGTGGTCGTGGGGACGACCCTATAGTCGTCGGATATGTCGGAGGCTGGCCAACCTAGTCCCGGGGTGGTAGGGACGACCCTATAGTCGTCGGACATGCCGGCGGCTGTGCTACTTTGGTCCGTGGTCGTGGGGACGACCCTATAGTCGTCGGAAAAGTCGGCGGGGGGCCAAACTAGTCCAGGGGTCGTGGGGACGACCCTATAGTCGTCGGACAAGTCGAAGGCAGGCCAACCTAGTCCCGGGGTCGTGGGGACGACCCTATAGTCGTCGGACGTGACGGTGGCGGGGCAATCTAGTCCGGGGGTCGTGGGGACGACCCCATAGGAGTCGGACATGACGGTGGCGGGCCAACCTAGTCCCGGGGTGGTAGGCACGACCCTATAGTCGTCGGACATGTCGGCGGCGGGCCACCGTAGGCCCAGGGTCGTAGGGACGACCCTATAGTCGTCGGACATGATGGTGGCGGGCCAGTCTAGCCCCGGGGTCGTGGGGACGAGCCTATATTCGGCGGACATGACGGTGGCGGGCCAATCTAGTCCCGGGGTCGTGGGGACGACCGTATAGTCGTCGGACATGTCGGCGGCTGGCCAACTTTGGCCCGTGGTCGTGGGGACGACCCTATAGTCGTCGGATATGTCGGAGGCTGGCCAACCTAGTCCCGGGGTGGTAGGGACGACCCTATAGTCGTCGGACATGCCGGCGGCTGTGCTACTTTGGTCCGTGGTCGAAGGGGACGACCCTATTGTCGTCGGACAAGTCGGCGGGGGGCCAAACTAGTCCCGGGGTCGTGGGGACAACCCTATAGTCGTCGGACAAGTCGAAGGCAGGCCAACCTAGTCCCGGGGTCGTGGGGACTACCCTATAGCCGTCGGACATGTCGGCGGCGGGGCAATCTAGTCCTGGGGTCGTGGGGACGACCCCATAGGAGTCGGACATGACGGCGGCGGGCCAACCTAGTCCCGTGGTCGTGGGGACGACCCTATAGTCGTCGGACATGCCGGCGGCTGTGCTACTTTGGTCCGTGGTCGTGGGGACGACCCTATAGTCGTCGGACAAGTCGGCGGCGGGCCAACCTAGTCCCGGGATCGTGGGGACGACCCTATAGTCCTCGGATATGATGGTGGCGGGCCAATCTAGTCCCGGGGTCGTGGGGTCGACCCTATAGTCGTCGGACAAGTCGGCGGCGGGGCAATCTAGTCCTGGGGTCGTGGGGACGACCCTGTAGTCGTCGGACATGACGGTGGCGGGCCAATCTAGTCCCGGGGTCGTGGGGTCAACCCTATAGTCGCCGGACATTTTGGCGGCGAGCCAATCTAGTCCCGGGGTCGTGGGGACGATCCTATAGTCGTCGGACGTGACGGTGGCGGGGCAATCTAGTCCGGGGGTCGTGGGGACGACCCCATAGGAGTCGGACATGACGGTGGGGGGCCAACCTAGTCCCGGGGTGGTAGGCACGACCCTATAGTCGTCGGACATGTCGGCGGCGGGCCAACGTAGGCCCAGGGTCGTAGGGACGACTCTATAGTCGTCGGACAAGTCGGCGGCGGGGCAATCTAGTCCTGGGGTCGTGGGGACGACCCTGTAGTCGTCGGACATGACGGTGGCGGGCCAATCTAGTCCCAGGGCCGTGGGGACGACCCTATAGTCGTCGGACAAGTCGGCGGCGGGCCAACCTAGTCCCGGGGTCGTAGGGACGACCCTAAAGTCGTCGGACATGTCGGCGGCTGGCCAACATTGGCCCGTGGTCGTGGGGACGACCCTATAGTCGTCGGACATGATGGCAGCGGGCCAACCTAGTCCCGGGGTCGTGGGGACTACCCTATAGTCGTCGGACATGTCGGCGGCTGGGCAACTTAGGCCCGTGGTCGTGGGGACGACCCTATAGTCGTCGGACATATCGGCGGCTGGGCAACTTTGGCCCGTGGTCGTGGGGACGACCCTATAGTCGTCGGACATGTCGGCGGCGGGGCAATCTAATCCTGGGGTCGTGGGGACGACCCCATAGGAGTCGGACATGACGGCGGCGGGCCAACCTAGTCCCGGGGTCGTGGGGACGACCCTATAGTCGTCGGACATGATGGTGGCGGGCCAATCTAGTCCCGGGGTCGTGGGGACGACCCTATAGTTGTCGGACATGTCGGCGGCTGGCCAACTTTGGCCCGTGGTCGTGGGGACGACCCTATAGTCGTCGGATATGTCGGAGGCTGGCCAACCTAGTCCCGGGGTGGTAGGGACGACCCTATAGTCGTCGGACATGCCGGCGGCTGTGCTACTTTGGTCCGTGGTCGTGGGGACGACCCTATAGTCGTCGGACAAGTCGGCGGGGGGCCAAACTAGTCCCGGGGTCGTGGGGACGACCCTATAGTCGTCGGTCAAGTCGAAGGCAGGCCAACCGAGGCCCGGGGTCGTGGGGACGACCCTATAGTCGTCGGACGTGACGGTGGCGGGGCAATCTAGTCCGGGGGTCGTGGGGACGACCCCATAGGAGTCGGACATGACGGTGGCGGGCCAACCTAGTCCCGGGGTGGTAGGCACGACCCTATAGTCGTCGGACATGTCGGCGGCGGGCCACCGTAGGCCCAGGGTCGTAGGGACGATCCTATAGTCGTCGGACATGATGGTGGCGGGCCAGTCTAGCCCCGGGGTCGTGGGGACGAGCCTATATTCGGCGGACATGACGGTGGCGGGCCAATCTAGTCCCGGGGTCGTGGGGACGACCGTATAGTCGTCGGACATGTCGGCGGCTGGCCAACTTTGGCTCGTGGTCGTGGGGACGACCCTATAGTCGTCGGATATGTCGGAGGCTGGCCAACCTAGTCCCGGGGTGGTAGGGACGACCCTATAGTCGTCGGACATGCCGGCGGCTGTGCTACTTTGGTCCGTGGTCGTGGGGACGACCCTATTGTCGTCGGACAAGTCGGCGGGGGGCCAAACTAGTCCCGGGGTCGTGGGGACGACCCTATAGTCGTCGGACAAGTCGAAGGCAGGCCAACCTAGTCCCGGGGTCGTGGGGACTACCCTATAGCCGTCGGACATGTCGGCGGCGGGGCAATCTAGTCCTGGGGTCGTGGGGACGACCCCATAGGAGTCGGACATGACGGCGGCGGGCCAACCTAGTCCCGTGGTCGTGGGGACGACCCTATAGTCGTCGGACATGCCGGCGGCTGTGCTACTTTGGTCCGTGGTCGTGGGGACGACCCTATAGTCGTCGGACAAGTCGGCGGCGGGCCAAACTAGTCCTGGGGTCGTGGGGACGACCCTATAGTCGTCGGACAAGTCGAAGGCAGGCCAACCTAGTCCCGGGATCGTGGGGACGACCCTATAGTCCTCGGATATGATGGTGGCGGGCCAATCTAGTCCCGGGGTCGTGGGGTCGACCCTATAGTCGTCGGACAAGTCGGCGGCGGGGCAATCTAGTCCTGGGGTCGTGGGGACGACCCTGTAGTCGTCGGACATGACGGTGGCGGGCCAATCTAGTCCCAGGGCCGTGGGGACGATCCTATAGTCGTCGGACAAGTCGGCGGCGGGCCAACCTAGTCCCGGGGTCGTAGGGACGACCCTAAAGTCGTCGGACATGCCGGCGGCTGTGCTACTTTGGTCCGTGGTCGTGGGGACGACCCTATAGTCGTCGGACAAGTCGGCGGCGGGCCAAACTAGTCCCGGGGTCGTGGGGACGACCCTATAGTCGTCGGACATGACGGTGGCGGGCCAATCTAGTCCCGGGGTCGTGGGGACGTCCGTATAGTCGTCGGACATGTCGGCGGCTGGCCAACCTAGTCCCGGGGTCGTGGGGACGACCCTATAGTCGTCGGACATGACGGTGGCGGGGCAATCTAGTCCCGAGGTCGTGGGGACGACCCTATAGTCGTCGAAGATGTCGGCGGCTTTCCAACTTTGGCCCGTGGTCGTGGGGACGACCCTATAGTCGTCGGACATGACGGTGGCGGTCCAATCTAATCCCGGGGTCGTGGGTACGGAACTATAGTAGTCGGACATGACGGTGGCGGGCCAATCTAGTCCCGGGTTCGTGGGCACGACCATGGTCGTCGGACATGTCGGCGGCTGGCCAACTTTGGCCCGTAGTCGTGGGGACGATCCTATAGTCGTCGGACAATTCGGCGGCGGGCTAATCTAGTCCTGGGGCCGTTGGGACGACCGTATAGTCGTCGGACATGTCGGCGGCTGGCCAACCTAGTCCCGGGGTGGTAGGGACGTCCCTATAGTCGACGGACAAGTCGAAGGCGGGCCAACCCAGTCCCGGGGTCGTGGGGACGACCCTATAGTCGTCGGACATGACGGTGGCGGGGCAATCTAGTCCTGGGGTCGTGGGGACGACCCTGTAGTCGTCGGACATGACGGTGGCGGGCCAATCTAGTCCCAGGGCCGTGGGGACGACCCTATAGTCGTCGGACAAGTCGGCGGCGGGCCAACCTAGTCCCGGGGTCGTAGGGACGACCCTAAAGTCGTCGGACATGTCGGCGGCTGGCCAACATTGGCCCGTGGTCGTGGGGACGACCCTATAGTCGACGGACATGATGGCAGCGGGCCAACCTAGTCCCGGGGTCGTGGGGACTACCCTATAGTCGTCGGACATGTCGGCGGCTGGGCAACTTAGGCCCGTGGTCGTGGGGACGACCCTATAGTCGTCGGACATATCGGCGGCTGGGCAACTTTGGCCCGTGGTCGTGGGGACGACCCTATAGTCGTCGGACATATCGGCGGCTGGGCAACTTTGGCCCGTGGTCGTGGGGACGACCCTATAGTCGTCGGACATGTCGGCGGCGGGGCAATCTAATCCTGGGGTCGTGGGGACGACCCCATAGGAGTCGGACATGACGGCGGCGGGCCAACCTAGTCCCGGGGTCGTGGGGACGACCCTATAGTCGTCGGACATGATGGTGGCGGGCCAATCTAGTCCCGGGGTCGTGGGGACGACCCTATAGTTGTCGGACATGTCGGCGGCTGGCCAACTTTGGCCCGTGGTCGTGGGGACGACCCTATAGTCGTCGGATATGTCGGAGGCTGGCCAACCTAGTCCCGGGGTGGTAGGGACGACCCTATAGTCGTCGGACATGCCGGCGGCTGTGCTACTTTGGTCCGTGGTCGTGGGGACGACCCTATAGTCGTCGGACAAGTCGGCGGGGGGCCAAACTAGTCCCGGGGTCGTGGGGACGACCCTATAGTCGTCGGTCAAGTCGAAGGCAGGCCAACCGAGGCCCGGGGTCGTGGGGACGACCCTATAGTCGTCGGACGTGACGGTGGCGGGGCAATCTAGTCCGGGGGTCGTGGGGACGACCCCATAGGAGTCGGACATGACGGTGGCGGGCCAACCTAGTCCCGGGGTGGTAGGCACGACCCTATAGTCGTCGGACATGTCGGCGGCGGGCCACCGTAGGCCCAGGGTCGTAGGGACGATCCTATAGTCGTCGGACATGATGGTGGCGGGCCAGTCTAGCCCCGGGGTCGTGGGGACGAGCCTATATTCGGCGGACATGACGGTGGCGGGCCAATCTAGTCCCGGGGTCGTGGGGACGACCGTATAGTCGTCGGACATGTCGGCGGCTGGCCAACTTTGGCCCGTGGTCGTGGGGACGACCCTATAGTCGTCGGATATGTCGGAGGCTGGCCAACCTAGTCCCGGGGTGGTAGGGACGACCCTATAGTCGTCGGACATGCCGGCGGCTGTGCTACTTTGGTCCGTGGTCGTGGGGACGACCCTATTGTCGTCGGACAAGTCGGCGGGGGGCCAAACTAGTCCCGGGGTCGTGGGGACGACCCTATAGTCGTCGGACAAGTCGAAGGCAGGCCAACCTAGTCCCGGGGTCGTGGGGACTACCCTATAGCCGTCGGACATGTCGGCGGCGGGGCAATCTAGTCCTGGGGTCGTGGGGACGACCCCATAGGAGTCGGACATGACGGCGGCGGGCCAACCTAGTCCCGTGGTCGTGGGGACGACCCTATAGTCGTCGGACATGCCGGCGGCTGTGCTACTTTGGTCCGTGGTCGTGGGGACGACCCTATAGTCGTCGGACAAGTCGGCGGCGGGCCAAACTAGTCCTGGGGTCGTGGGGACGACCCTATAGTCGTCGGACAAGTCGAAGGCAGGCCAACCTAGTCCCGGGATCGTGGGGACGACCCTATAGTCCTCGGATATGATGGTGGCGGGCCAATCTAGTCCCGGGGTCGTGGGGTCGACCCTATAGTCGTCGGACAAGTCGGCGGCGGGGCAATCTAGTCCTGGGGTCGTGGGGACGACCCTGTAGTCGTCGGACATGACGGTGGCGGGCCAATCTAGTCCCAGGGCCGTGGGGACGATCCTATAGTCGTCGGACAAGTCGGCGGCGGGCCAACCTAGTCCCGGGGTCGTAGGGACGACCCTAAAGTCGTCGGACATGCCGGCGGCTGTGCTACTTTGGTCCGTGGTCGTGGGGACGACCCTATAGTCGTCGGACAAGTCGGCGGCGGGCCAAACTAGTCCCGGGGTCGTGGGGACGACCCTATAGTCGTCGGACATGACGGTGGCGGGCCAATCTAGTCCCGGGGTCGTGGGGACGTCCGTATAGTCGTCGGACATGTCGGCGGCTGGCCAACCTAGTCCCGGGGTCGTGGGGACGATCCTATAGTCGTCGGACATGACGGTGGCGGTCCAATCTAATCCCGGGGTCGTGGGTACGGAACTATAGTAGTCGGACATGACGGTGGCGGGCCAATCTAGTCCCGGGTTCGTGGGCACGACCATGGTCGTCGGACATGTCGGCGGCTGGCCAACTTTGGCCCGTAGTCGTGGGGACGATCCTATAGTCGTCGGACAATTCGGCGGCGGGCTAATCTAGTCCTGGGGCCGTTGGGACGACCGTATAGTCGTCGGACATGTCGGCGGCTGGCCAACCTAGTCCCGGGGTGGTAGGGACGTCCCTATAGTCGACGGACAAGTCGAAGGCGGGCCAACCCAGTCCCGGGGTCGTGGGGACGACCCTATAGTCGTCGGACATGACGGTGGCGGTCCAATCTAGTCCCGGGGTCGTGGGTACGCCCCTATAGTCGTCGGACATGTCGGCGGCTGTCCAACTTTGGCCCGTGGTCGTGGGAACGACCCTATATTCGTCGGATATGTCGGAGGCTGGCCAACCTAGTCCCGGGGTCGTGGGGACGACCCTATAGTCATCGGACATGTCGGCGGCGGGTCATCCTAGTCCTGGGGTCGTGGGGACGATCCTGTAGTCGTCGGACATGACGGTAGTGGGCCAATCTGGTCCCGGGGCCGTGCGGACTACCCTATAGTCGTCGGACATGTTGGAGGCGGGCCAACCTAGTCCCGGTGTCGTGGGGACGACCGTATAGTCGTCGGACATGTCGGCGGCTGGCCAACCTAGTCCCGGGGTGGTAGGGACGTCCCTATAGTCGACGGACAAGTCGAAGGCGGCCAACCCAGTCCCGGGGTCGTGGGGACGACCCGATAGTCGTCGGACAAGTCGGAGGCGGGCCAACCTAGTCCCGGGGTCGTGGGGACGACCCTGTATTCGTCGGACATGATGGCAGCGGGCCAACCTAGTCCCGGGGTCGTGGGGACGACCCGATAGTCGTCGGACAAGTCGGAGGCGGGCCAACCTAGTCCAGGGGTCGTGGGGACGACCCTGTAGTCGTCGGACATGATGGCAGCGGGCCAACCTAGTCCCGGGGTCGTGGGGACTACCCTATAGTCGTCGGACATGTCGGCGGCTGGCCAACCTAGTCCCCTGGTCGTGGGGACAACCTTCTAGTCGTCGGACATGTCGGCGGCGGGCCAACGTAGGCCCAGGGTCGTAGGGACGACCCTATAGTCGTCGGAAAAGTCGGTGGCGGGCCAACCTAGTCCCGGTGTCGTGGGGACGACGCTATAGTCGTCAGACATGTCGGCGGCTGGGCAACTTTGTCCCGTGGTCGTGGGGACGACCCTATAGTCGTCGGACATATCGGCGGCTGGGCAACTTTGGCCCGTGGTCGTGGGGACGACCCTATAGTCGTCGGACATGTCGGCGGCGGGGCAATCTAGTCCTGGGGTCGTGGGGACGACCCCATAGGAGTCGGACATGACGGCGGCGGGCCAACCTAGTCCCGGGGTTGTGGGGACGACCCTATAGTCGTCGGACATGATGGTGGCGGGCCAATCTAGTCCCGGGGTCGTGGGGACGACCCTATAGTTGTCGGACATGCCGGCGGCTGTGCTACTTTGGTCCGTGGTCGTGGGGACGACCCTATTGTCGTCGGACAAGTCGGCGGGGGGCCAAACTAGTCCCGGGGTCGTGGGGACAACCCTATAGTCGTCGGACAAGTCGAAGGCAGGCCAACCTAGTCCCGGGGTCGTGGGGACTACCCTATAGCCGTCGGACATGTCGGCGGCGGGGCAATCTAGTCCTGGGGTCGTGGGGACGACCCCATAGGAGTCGGACATGACGGCGGCGGGCCAACCTAGTCCCGTGGTCGTGGGGACGACCCTATAGTCGTCGGACATGCCGGCGGCTGTGCTACTTTGGTCCGTGGTCGTGGGGACGACCCTATAGTCGTCGGACAAGTCGGCGGCGGGCCAACCTAGTCCCGGGATCGTGGGGACGACCCTATAGTCCTCGGATATGATGGTGGCGGGCCAATCTAGTCCCGGGGTCGTGGGGTCGACCCTATAGTCGTCGGACAAGTCGGCGGCGGGGCAATCTAGTCCTGGGGTCGTGGGGACTACCCTATAGTCGTCGGACATGTCGGCGGCTGGGCAACTTAGGCCCGTGGTCGTGGGGACGACCCTATAGTCGTCGGACATATCGGCGGCTGGGCAACTTTGGCCCGTGGTCGTGGGGACGACCCTATAGTCGTCGGACATATCGGCGGCTGGGCAACTTTGGCCCGTGGTCGTGGGGACGACCCTATAGTCGTCGGACATGTCGGCGGCGGGGCAATCTAATCCTGGGGTCGTGGGGACGACCCCATAGGAGTCGGACATGACGGCGGCGGGCCAACCTAGTCCCGGGGTCGTGGGGACGACCCTATAGTCGTCGGACATGATGGTGGCGGGCCAATCTAGTCCCGGGGTCGTGGGGACGACCCTATAGTTGTCGGACATGTCGGCGGCTGGCCAACTTTGGCCCGTGGTCGTGGGGACGACCCTATAGTCGTCGGATATGTCGGAGGCTGGCCAACCTAGTCCCGGGGTGGTAGGGACGACCCTATAGTCGTCGGACATGCCGGCGGCTGTGCTACTTTGGTCCGTGGTCGTGGGGACGACCCTATAGTCGTCGGACAAGTCGGCGGGGGGCCAAACTAGTCCCGGGGTCGTGGGGACGACCCTATAGTCGTCGGTCAAGTCGAAGGCAGGCCAACCGAGGCCCGGGGTCGTGGGGACGACCCTATAGTCGTCGGACGTGACGGTGGCGGGGCAATCTAGTCCGGGGGTCGTGGGGACGACCCCATAGGAGTCGGACATGACGGTGGCGGGCCAACCTAGTCCCGGGGTGGTAGGCACGACCCTATAGTCGTCGGACATGTCGGCGGCGGGCCACCGTAGGCCCAGGGTCGTAGGGACGATCCTATAGTCGTCGGACATGATGGTGGCGGGCCAGTCTAGCCCCGGGGTCGTGGGGACGACCCGATAGTCGTCGGACAAGTCGGAGGCGGGCCAACCTAGTCCCGGGGTCGTGGGGACGACCCTGTAGTCGTCGGACATGATGGCAGCGGGCCAACCTAGTCCCGGGGTCGTGGGGACTACCCTATAGTCGTCGGACATGTCGGCGGCTGGCCAACCTAGTCCCCTGGTCGTGGGGACAACCTTCTAGTCGTCGGACATGTCGGCGGCGGGCCAACGTAGGCCCAGGGTCGTAGGGACGACCCTATAGTCGTCGGAAAAGTCGGTGGCGGGCCAACCTAGTCCCGGTGTCGTGGGGACGACGCTATAGTCGTCAGACATGTCGGCGGCTGGGCAACTTTGGCCCGTGGTCGTGGGGACGACCCTATAGTCGTCGGACATATCGGCGGCTGGGCAACTTTGGCCCGTGGTCGTGGGGACGACCCTATAGTCGTCGGACATGTCGGCGGCGGGGCAATCTAGTCCTGGGGTCGTAGGGACGACCCCATAGGAGTCGGACATGACGGCGGCGGGCCAACCTAGTCCCGGGGTCGTGGGGACGACCCTATAGTCGTCGGACATGATGGTGGCGGGCCAATCTAGTCCCGGGGTCGTGGGGACGACCCTATAGTTGTCGGACATGTCGGCGGCTGGCCAACTTTGGCCCGTGGTCGTGGGGACGACCCTATAGTCGTCGGATATGTCGGAGGCTGGCCAACCTAGTCCCGGGGTGGTAGGGACGACCCTATAGTCGTCGGACATGCCGGCGGCTGTGCTACTTTGGTCCGTGGTCGTGGGGACGACCCTATAGTCGTCGGAAAAGTCGGCGGGGGGCCAAACTAGTCCAGGGGTCGTGGGGACGACCCTATAGTCGTCGGACAAGTCGAAGGCAGGCCAACCTAGTCCCGGGGTCGTGGGGACGACCCTATAGTCGTCGGACGTGACGGTGGCGGGGCAATCTAGTCCGGGGGTCGTGGGGACGACCCCATAGGAGTCGGACATGACGGTGGCGGGCCAACCTAGTCCCGGGGTGGTAGGCACGACCCTATAGTCGTCGGACATGTCGGCGGCGGGCCACCGTAGGCCCAGGGTCGTAGGGACGACCCTATAGTCGTCGGACATGATGGTGGCGGGCCAGTCTAGCCCCGGGGTCGTGGGGACGAGCCTATATTCGGCGGACATGACGGTGGCGGGCCAATCTAGTCCCGGGGTCGTGGGGACGACCGTATAGTCGTCGGACATGTCGGCGGCTGGCCAACTTTGGCCCGTGGTCGTGGGGACGACCCTATAGTCGTCGGATATGTCGGAGGCTGGCCAACCTAGTCCCGGGGTGGTAGGGACGACCCTATAGTCGTCGGACATGCCGGCGGCTGTGCTACTTTGGTCCGTGGTCGAAGGGGACGACCCTATTGTCGTCGGACAAGTCGGCGGGGGGCCAAACTAGTCCCGGGGTCGTGGGGACAACCCTATAGTCGTCGGACAAGTCGAAGGCAGGCCAACCTAGTCCCGGGGTCGTGGGGACTACCCTATAGCCGTCGGACATGTCGGCGGCGGGGCAATCTAGTCCTGGGGTCGTGGGGACGACCCCATAGGAGTCGGACATGACGGCGGCGGGCCAACCTAGTCCCGTGGTCGTGGGGACGACCCTATAGTCGTCGGACATGCCGGCGGCTGTGCTACTTTGGTCCGTGGTCGTGGGGACGACCCTATAGTCGTCGGACAAGTCGGCGGCGGGCCAACCTAGTCCCGGGATCGTGGGGACGACCCTATAGTCCTCGGATATGATGGTGGCGGGCCAATCTAGTCCCGGGGTCGTGGGGTCGACCCTATAGTCGTCGGACAAGTCGGCGGCGGGGCAATCTAGTCCTGGGGTCGTGGGGACGACCCTGTAGTCGTCGGACATGACGGTGGCGGGCCAATCTAGTCCCGGGGTCGTGGGGTCAACCCTATAGTCGCCGGACATTTTGGCGGCGAGCCAATCTAGTCCCGGGGTCGTGGGGACGATCCTATAGTCGTCGGACGTGACGGTGGCGGGGCAATCTAGTCCGGGGGTCGTGGGGACGACCCCATAGGAGTCGGACATGACGGTGGGGGGCCAACCTAGTCCCGGGGTGGTAGGCACGACCCTATAGTCGTCGGACATGTCGGCGGCGGGCCAACGTAGGCCCAGGGTCGTAGGGACGACTCTATAGTCGTCGGACAAGTCGGCGGCGGGGCAATCTAGTCCTGGGGTCGTGGGGACGACCCTGTAGTCGTCGGACATGACGGTGGCGGGCCAATCTAGTCCCAGGGCCGTGGGGACGACCCTATAGTCGTCGGACAAGTCGGCGGCGGGCCAACCTAGTCCCGGGGTCGTAGGGACGACCCTAAAGTCGTCGGACATGTCGGCGGCTGGCCAACATTGGCCCGTGGTCGTGGGGACGACCCTATAGTCGTCGGACATGATGGCAGCGGGCCAACCTAGTCCCGGGGTCGTGGGGACTACCCTATAGTCGTCGGACATGTCGGCGGCTGGGCAACTTAGGCCCGTGGTCGTGGGGACGACCCTATAGTCGTCGGACATATCGGCGGCTGGGCAACTTTGGCCCGTGGTCGTGGGGACGACCCTATAGTCGTCGGACATATCGGCGGCTGGGCAACTTTGGCCCGTGGTCGTGGGGACGACCCTATAGTCGTCGGACATGTCGGCGGTGGGGCAATCTAATCCTGGGGTCGTGGGGACGACCCCATAGGAGTCGGACATGACGGCGGCGGGCCAACCTAGTCCCGGGGTCGTGGGGACGACCCTATAGTCGTCGGACATGATGGTGGCGGGCCAATCTAGTCCCGGGGTCGTGGGGACGACCCTATAGTTGTCGGACATGTCGGCGGCTGGCCAACTTTGGCCCGTGGTCGTGGGGACGACCCTATAGTCGTCGGATATGTCGGAGGCTGGCCAACCTAGTCCCGGGGTGGTAGGGACGACCCTATAGTCGTCGGACATGCCGGCGGCTGTGCTACTTTGGTCCGTGGTCGTGGGGACGACCCTATAGTCGTCGGACAAGTCGGCGGGGGGCCAAACTAGTCCCGGGGTCGTGGGGACGACCCTATAGTCGTCGGTCAAGTCGAAGGCAGGCCAACCGAGGCCCGGGGTCGTGGGGACGACCCTATAGTCGTCGGACGTGACGGTGGCGGGGCAATCTAGTCCGGGGGTCGTGGGGACGACCCCATAGGAGTCGGACATGACGGTGGCGGGCCAACCTAGTCCCGGGGTGGTAGGCACGACCCTATAGTCGTCGGACATGTCGGCGGCGGGCCACCGTAGGCCCAGGGTCGTAGGGACGATCCTATAGTCGTCGGACATGATGGTGGCGGGCCAGTCTAGCCCCGGGGTCGTGGGGACGAGCCTATATTCGGCGGACATGACGGTGGCGGGCCAATCTAGTCCCGGGGTCGTGGGGACGACCGTATAGTCGTCGGACATGTCGGCGGCTGGCCAACTTTGGCTCGTGGTCGTGGGGACGACCCTATAGTCGTCGGATATGTCGGAGGCTGGCCAACCTAGTCCCGGGGTGGTAGGGACGACCCTATAGTCGTCGGACATGCCGGCGGCTGTGCTACTTTGGTCCGTGGTCGTGGGGACGACCCTATTGTCGTCGGACAAGTCGGCGGGGGGCCAAACTAGTCGCGGGGTCGTGGGGACGACCCTATAGTCGTCGGACAAGTCGAAGGCAGGCCAACCTAGTCCCGGGGTCGTGGGGACTACCCTATAGCCGTCGGACATGTCGGCGGCGGGGCAATCTAGTCCTGGGGTCGTGGGGACGACCCCATAGGAGTCGGACATGACGGCGGCGGGCCAACCTAGTCCCGTGGTCGTGGGGACGACCCTATAGTCGTCGGACATGCCGGCGGCTGTGCTACTTTGGTCCGTGGTCGTGGGGACGACCCTATAGTCGTCGGACAAGTCGGCGGCGGGCCAAACTAGTCCTGGGGTCGTGGGGACGACCCTATAGTCGTCGGACAAGTCGAAGGCAGGCCAACCTAGTCCCGGGATCGTGGGGACGACCCTATAGTCCTCGGATATGATGGTGGCGGGCCAATCTAGTCCCGGGGTCGTGGGGTCGACCCTATAGTCGTCGGACAAGTCGGCGGCGGGGCAATCTAGTCCTGGGGTCGTGGGGACGACCCTGTAGTCGTCGGACATGACGGTGGCGGGCCAATCTAGTCCCAGGGCCGTGGGGACGATCCTATAGTCGTCGGACAAGTCGGCGGCGGGCCAACCTAGTCCCGGGGTCGTAGGGACGACCCTAAAGTCGTCGGACATGCCGGCGGCTGTGCTACTTTGGTCCGTGGTCGTGGGGACGACCCTATAGTCGTCGGACAAGTCGGCGGCGGGCCAAACTAGTCCCGGGGTCGTGGGGACGACCCTATAGTCGTCGGACATGACGGTGGCGGGCCAATCTAGTCCCGGGGTCGTGGGGACGTCCGTATAGTCGTCGGACATGTCGGCGGCTGGCCAACCTAGTCCCGGGGTCGTGGGGACGACCCTATAGTCGTCGGACATGACGGTGGCGGGGCAATCTAGTCCCGAGGTCGTGGGGACGACCCTATAGTCGTCGAAGATGTCGGCGGCTTTCCAACTTTGGCCCGTGGTCGTGGGGACGACCCTATAGTCGTCGGACATGACGGTGGCGGTCCAATCTAATCCCGGGGTCGTGGGTACGGAACTATAGTAGTCGGACATGACGGTGGCGGGCCAATCTAGTCCCGGGTTCGTGGGCACGACCATGGTCGTCGGACATGTCGGCGGCTGGCCAACTTTGGCCCGTAGTCGTGGGGACGATCCTATAGTCGTCGGACAATTCGGCGGCGGGCTAATCTAGTCCTGGGGCCGTTGGGACGACCGTATAGTCGTCGGACATGTCGGCGGCTGGCCAACCTAGTCCCGGGGTGGTAGGGACGTCCCTATAGTCGACGGACAAGTCGAAGGCGGGCCAACCCAGTCCCGGGGTCGTGGGGACGACCCTATAGTCGTCGGACATGACGGTGGCGGGGCAATCTAGTCCTGGGGTCGTGGGGACGACCCTGTAGTCGTCGGACATGACGGTGGCGGGCCAATCTAGTCCCAGGGCCGTGGGGACGACCCTATAGTCGTCGGACAAGTCGGCGGCGGGCCAACCTAGTCCCGGGGTCGTAGGGACGACCCTAAAGTCGTCGGACATGTCGGCGGCTGGCCAACATTGGCCCGTGGTCGTGGGGACGACCCTATAGTCGTCGGACATGATGGCAGCGGGCCAACCTAGTCCCGGGGTCGTGGGGACTACCCTATAGTCGTCGGACATGTCGGCGGCTGGGCAACTTAGGCCCGTGGTCGTGGGGACGACCCTATAGTCGTCGGACATATCGGCGGCTGGGCAACTTTGGCCCGTGGTCGTGGGGACGACCCTATAGTCGTCGGACATATCGGCGGCTGGGCAACTTTGGCCCGTGGTCGTGGGGACGACCCTATAGTCGTCGGACATGTCGGCGGCGGGGCAATCTAATCCTGGGGTCGTGGGGACGACCCCATAGGAGTCGGACATGACGGCGGCGGGCCAACCTAGTCCCGGGGTCGTGGGGACGACCCTATAGTCGTCGGACATGATGGTGGCGGGCCAATCTAGTCCCGGGGTCGTGGGGACGACCCTATAGTTGTCGGACATGTCGGCGGCTGGCCAACTTTGGCCCGTGGTCGTGGGGACGACCCTATAGTCGTCGGATATGTCGGAGGCTGGCCAACCTAGTCCCGGGGTGGTAGGGACGACCCTATAGTCGTCGGACATGCCGGCGGCTGTGCTACTTTGGTCCGTGGTCGTGGGGACGACCCTATAGTCGTCGGACAAGTCGGCGGGGGGCCAAACTAGTCCCGGGGTCGTGGGGACGACCCTATAGTCGTCGGTCAAGTCGAAGGCAGGCCAACCGAGGCCCGGGGTCGTGGGGACGACCCTATAGTCGTCGGACGTGACGGTGGCGGGGCAATCTAGTCCGGGGGTCGTGGGGACGACCCCATAGGAGTCGGACATGACGGTGGCGGGCCAACCTAGTCCCGGGGTGGTAGGCACGACCCTATAGTCGTCGGACATGTCGGCGGCGGGCCACCGTAGGCCCAGGGTCGTAGGGACGATCCTATAGTCGTCGGACATGATGGTGGCGGGCCAGTCTAGCCCCGGGGTCGTGGGGACGAGCCTATATTCGGCGGACATGACGGTGGCGGGCCAATCTAGTCCCGGGGTCGTGGGGACGACCGTATAGTCGTCGGACATGTCGGCGGCTGGCCAACTTTGGCCCGTGGTCGTGGGGACGACCCTATAGTCGTCGGATATGTCGGAGGCTGGCCAACCTAGTCCCGGGGTGGTAGGGACGACCCTATAGTCGTCGGACATGCCGGCGGCTGTGCTACTTTGGTCCGTGGTCGTGGGGACGACCCTATTGTCGTCGGACAAGTCGGCGGGGGGCCAAACTAGTCCCGGGGTCGTGGGGACGACCCTATAGTCGTCGGACAAGTCGAAGGCAGGCCAACCTAGTCCCGGGGTCGTGGGGACTACCCTATAGCCGTCGGACATGTCGGCGGCGGGGCAATCTAGTCCTGGGGTCGTGGGGACGACCCCATAGGAGTCGGACATGACGGCGGCGGGCCAACCTAGTCCCGTGGTCGTGGGGACGACCCTATAGTCGTCGGACATGCCGGCGGCTGTGCTACTTTGGTCCGTGGTCGTGGGGACGACCCTATAGTCGTCGGACAAGTCGGCGGCGGGCCAAACTAGTCCTGGGGTCGTGGGGACGACCCTATAGTCGTCGGACAAGTCGAAGGCAGGCCAACCTAGTCCCGGGATCGTGGGGACGACCCTATAGTCCTCGGATATGATGGTGGCGGGCCAATCTAGTCCCGGGGTCGTGGGGTCGACCCTATAGTCGTCGGACAAGTCGGCGGCGGGGCAATCTAGTCCTGGGGTCGTGGGGACGACCCTGTAGTCGTCGGACATGACGGTGGCGGGCCAATCTAGTCCCAGGGCCGTGGGGACGATCCTATAGTCGTCGGACAAGTCGGCGGCGGGCCAACCTAGTCCCGGGGTCGTAGGGACGACCCTAAAGTCGTCGGACATGCCGGCGGCTGTGCTACTTTGGTCCGTGGTCGTGGGGACGACCCTATAGTCGTCGGACAAGTCGGCGGCGGGCCAAACTAGTCCCGGGGTCGTGGGGACGACCCTATAGTCGTCGGACATGACGGTGGCGGGCCAATCTAGTCCCGGGGTCGTGGGGACGTCCGTATAGTCGTCGGACATGTCGGCGGCTGGCCAACCTAGTCCCGGGGTCGTGGGGACGATCCTATAGTCGTCGGACATGACGGTGGCGGTCCAATCTAATCCCGGGGTCGTGGGTACGGAACTATAGTAGTCGGACATGACGGTGGCGGGCCAATCTAGTCCCGGGTTCGTGGGCACGACCATGGTCGTCGGACATGTCGGCGGCTGGCCAACTTTGGCCCGTAGTCGTGGGGACGATCCTATAGTCGTCGGACAATTCGGCGGCGGGCTAATCTAGTCCTGGGGCCGTTGGGACGACCGTATAGTCGTCGGACATGTCGGCGGCTGGCCAACCTAGTCCCGGGGTGGTAGGGACGTCCCTATAGTCGACGGACAAGTCGAAGGCGGGCCAACCCAGTCCCGGGGTCGTGGGGACGACCCTATAGTCGTCGGACATGACGGTGGCGGTCCAATCTAGTCCCGGGGTCGTGGGTACGCCCCTATAGTCGTCGGACATGTCGGCGGCTGTCCAACTTTGGCCCGTGGTCGTGGGAACGACCCTATATTCGTCGGATATGTCGGAGGCTGGCCAACCTAGTCCCGGGGTCGTGGGGACGACCCTATAGTCATCGGACATGTCGGCGGCGGGTCATCCTAGTCCTGGGGTCGTGGGGACGATCCTGTAGTCGTCGGACATGACGGTAGTGGGCCAATCTGGTCCCGGGGCCGTGCGGACTACCCTATAGTCGTCGGACATGTTGGAGGCGGGCCAACCTAGTCCCGGTGTCGTGGGGACGACCGTATAGTCGTCGGACATGTCGGCGGCTGGCCAACCTAGTCCCGGGGTGGTAGGGACGTCCCTATAGTCGACGGACAAGTCGAAGGCGGCCAACCCAGTCCCGGGGTCGTGGGGACGACCCGATAGTCGTCGGACAAGTCGGAGGCGGGCCAACCTAGTCCCGGGGTCGTGGGGACGACCCTGTATTCGTCGGACATGATGGCAGCGGGCCAACCTAGTCCCGGGGTCGTGGGGACGACCCGATAGTCGTCGGACAAGTCGGAGGCGGGCCAACCTAGTCCAGGGGTCGTGGGGACGACCCTGTAGTCGTCGGACATGATGGCAGCGGGCCAACCTAGTCCCGGGGTCGTGGGGACTACCCTATAGTCGTCGGACATGTCGGCGGCTGGCCAACCTAGTCCCCTGGTCGTGGGGACAACCTTCTAGTCGTCGGACATGTCGGCGGCGGGCCAACGTAGGCCCAGGGTCGTAGGGACGACCCTATAGTCGTCGGAAAAGTCGGTGGCGGGCCAACCTAGTCCCGGTGTCGTGGGGACGACGCTATAGTCGTCAGACATGTCGGCGGCTGGGCAACTTTGTCCCGTGGTCGTGGGGACGACCCTATAGTCGTCGGACATATCGGCGGCTGGGCAACTTTGGCCCGTGGTCGTGGGGACGACCCTATAGTCGTCGGACATGTCGGCGGCGGGGCAATCTAGTCCTGGGGTCGTGGGGACGACCCCATAGGAGTCGGACATGACGGCGGCGGGCCAACATAGTCCCGGGGTTGTGGGGACGACCCTATAGTCGTCGGACATGATGGTGGCGGGCCAATCTAGTCCCGGGGTCGTGGGGACGACCCTATAGTTGTCGGACATGCCGGCGGCTGTGCTACTTTGGTCCGTGGTCGTGGGGACGACCCTATTGTCGTCGGACAAGTCGGCGGGGGGCCAAACTAGTCCCGGGGTCGTGGGGACAACCCTATAGTCGTCGGACAAGTCGAAGGCAGGCCAACCTAGTCCCGGGGTCGTGGGGACTACCCTATAGCCGTCGGACATGTCGGCGGCGGGGCAATCTAGTCCTGGGGTCGTGGGGACGACCCCATAGGAGTCGGACATGACGGCGGCGGGCCAACCTAGTCCCGTGGTCGTGGGGACGACCCTATAGTCGTCGGACATGCCGGCGGCTGTGCTACTTTGGTCCGTGGTCGTGGGGACGACCCTATAGTCGTCGGACAAGTCGGCGGCGGGCCAACCTAGTCCCGGGATCGTGGGGACGACCCTATAGTCCTCGGATATGATGGTGGCGGGCCAATCTAGTCCCGGGGTCGTGGGGTCGACCCTATAGTCGTCGGACAAGTCGGCGGCGGGGCAATCTAGTCCTGGGGTCGTGGGGACGACCCTGTAGTCGTCGGACATGACGGTGGCGGGCCAATCTAGTCCCAGGGCCGTGGGGACGATCCTATAGTCGTCGGACAAGTCGGCGGCGGGCCAACCTAGTCCCGGTGTCGTAGGGACGACCCTAAAGTCGTCGGACATGCCGGCGGCTGTGCTACTTTGGTCCGTGGTCGTGGGGACGACCCTATAGTCGTCGGACAAGTCGGCGGCGGGCCAAACTAGTCCCGGGGTCGTGGGGACGACCCTATAGTCGTCGGACATGACGGTGGCGGGCCAATCTAGTCCCGGGGTCGTGGGGACGACCGTATAGTCGTCGGACATGTCGGCGGCTGGCCAACCTAGTCCCGGGGTCGTGGGGACGACCCTATAGTCGTCGGACATGACGGTGGCGGGGCAATCTAGTCCCGAGGTCGTGGGGACGACCCTGTAGTCGTCGGACATGATGGCAGCGGGCCAACCTAGTCCCGGGGTCGTGGGGATTACCCTATAGTCGTCGGACATGTCGGCGGCTGGCCAACCTAGTCCCCTGGTCGTGGGGACAACCTTCTAGTCGTCGGACATGTCGGCGGCGGGCCAACGTAGGCCCAGGGTCGTAGGGGCGACCCTATAGTCGTCGGAAAAGTCGGTGGCGGGCCAACCTAGTCCCGGTGTCGTGGGGACGACGCTATAGTCGTCAGACATGTCGGCGGCTGGCCAACCTAGTCCCGGTGTCGTAGGGACGACCCTAAAGTCGTCGGACATGCCGGCGGCTGTGCTACTTTGGCCCGTGGTCGTGGGGACGACCCTATAGTCGTCGGACATATCGGCGGCTGGGCAACTTTGGCCCGTGGTCGTGGGGACGACCCTATAGTCGTCGGACATGTCGGCGGCGGGGCAATCTAGTCCTGGGGTCGTGGGGACGACCCCATAGGAGTCGGACATGACGGCGGCGGGCCAACCTAGTCCCGGGGTCGTGGGGACGACCCTATAGTCGTCGGACATGATGGTGGCGGGCCAATCTAGTCCCGGGGTCGTGGGGACGACCCTATAGTTGTCGGACATGTCGGCGGCTGGCCAACTTTGGCCCGTGGTCGTGGGGACGACCCTATAGTCGTCGGATATGTCGGAGGCTGGCCAACCTAGTCCCGGGGTGGTAGGGACGACCCTATAGTCGTCGGACATGCCGGCGGCTGTGCTACTTTGGTCCGTGGTCGTGGGGACGACCGTATAGTCGTCGGAAAAGTCGGCGGGGGGCCAAACTAGTCCCGGGGTCGTGGGGACGACCCTATAGTCGTCGGACGAGTCGAAGGCAGGCCAACCTAGTCCCGGGGTCGTGGGGACGACCCTATAGTCGTCGGACGTGACGGTGGCGGGGCAAACTAGTCCGGGGGTCGTGGGGACGACCCCATAGGAGTCGGACATGACGGTGGCGGGCCAACCTAGTCCCGGGGTGGTAGGCACGACCCTATAGTCGTCGGACATGTCGGCGGCGGGCCACCGTAGGCCCAGGGTCGTAGGGACGACCCTATAGTCGTCGGACATGATGGTGGCGGGCCAGTCTAGCCCCGGGGTTGTGGGGACGAGCCTATATTTGGCGGACATGACGGTGGCGGGCCACTCTAGTCCCGGGGTCGTGGGGACGACCGTATAGTCGTCGGACATGTCGGCGGCTGGCCAACTTTGGCCCGTGGTCGTGGGGACGACCCTATAGTCGTCGGATATGTCGGAGGCTGGCCAACCTAGTCCCGGGGTGGTAGGGACGACCCTATAGTCGTCGGACATGCCGGCGGCTGTGCTACTTTGGTCCGTGGTCGTGGGGACGACCCTATTGTCGTCGGACAAGTCGGCGGGGGGCCAAACTAGTCCCGGGGTCGTGGGGACAACCCTATAGTCGTCGGACAAGTCGAAGGCAGGCCAACCTAGTCCCGGGGTCGTGGGGACTACCCTATAGCCGTCGGACATGTCGGCGGCGGGGCAATCTAGTCCTGGGGTCGTGGGGACGACCCCATAGGAGTCGGACATGACGGCGGCGGGCCAACCTAGTCCCGTGGTCGTGGGGACGACCCTATAGTCGTCGGACATACCGGCGGCTGTGCTACTTTGGTCCGTGGTCGTGGGGACGACCCTATAGTCGTCGGACAAGTCGGCGGCGGGCCAACCTAGTCCCGGGATCGTGGGGACGACCCTATAGTCCTCGGATATGATGGTGGCGGGCCAATCTAGTCCCGGGGTCGTGGGGTCGACCCTATAGTCGTCGGACAAGTCGGCGGCGGGGCAATCTAGTCCTGGGGTCGTGGGGACGACCCTGTAGTCGTCGGACATGACGGTGGCGGGCCAATCTAGTCCCAGGGCCGTGGGGACGATCCTATAGTCGTCGGACAAGTCGGCGGCGGGACAACCTAGTCCCGGGGTCGTAGGGACGACCCTAAAGTCGTCGGACATGCCGGCGGCTGTGCTACTTTGGTCCGTGGTCGTGGGGACGACCCTATAGTCGTCGGACAAGTCGGCGGCGGGCCAAACTAGTCCCGGGGTCGTGGGGACGACCCTATAGTCGTCGGACATGACGGTGGCGGGCCAATCTAGTCCCGGGGTCGTGGGGACGACCGTATAGTCGTCGGACATGTCGGCGGCTGGCCAACCTAGTCCCGGGGTCGTGGGGACGACCCTATAGTCGTCGGACATGACGGTGGCGGGGCAATCTAGTCCCGAGGTCGTGGGGACGACCCTATAGTCGTCGAAGATGTCGGCGGCTTTCCAACTTTGGCCCGTGGTCGTGGGGACGACCCTACAGTCGTCGGACATGACGGTGGCGGTCCAATCTAGTCCCGGGGTCGTGGGTACGGAACTATAGTCGTCGGACATGACGGTGGCGGGCCAATCTAGTCCCGGGTTCGTGGGCACGACCATGGTCGTCGGACATGTCGGCGGCTGGCCAACTTTGGCCCGTAGTCGTGGGGACGATCCTATAGTCGTCGGACAATTCGGCGGCGGGCTAATCTAGTCCTGGGGCCGTTGGGACGACCGTATAGTCGTCGGACATGTCGGCGGCTGGCCAACCTAGTCCCGGGGTGGTAGGGACGTCCCTATAGTCGACGGACAAGTCGAAGGCGGGCCAACCCAGTCCCGGGGTCGTGGGGACGACCCGATAGTCGTCGGACAAGTCGGAGGCGGGCCAACCTAGTCCCGGGGTCGTGGGGACGACCCTGTATTCGTCGGACATGATGGCAGCGGGCCAACCTAGTCCCGGGGTCGTGGGGACGACCCGATAGTCGTCGGACAAGTCGGAGGCGGGCCAACCTAGTCCCGGGGTCGTGGGGACGACCCTGTAGTCGTCGGACATGATGGCAGCGGGCCAACCTAGTCCCGGGGTCGTGGGGACTACCCTATAGTCGTCGGACATGTCGGCGGTTGGCCAACCTAGTCCCCTGGTCGTGGGGACAACCTTCTAGTCGTCGGACATGTCGGCGGCGGGCCAACGTAGGCCCAGGGTCGTAGGGACGACCCTATAGTCGTCGGAAAAGTCGGTGGCGGGCCAACCTAGTCCTGGTGTCGTGGGGACGACGCTATAGACGTCAGACATGTCGGCGGCTGGGCAACTTTGGCCCGTGGTCGTGGGGACGACCCTATAGTCGTCGGACATATCGGCGGCTGGGCAACTTTGGCCCGTGGTCGTGGGGACGACCCTATAGTCGTCGGACATGTCGGCGGCGGGGCAATCTAGTCCTGGGGTCGTGGGGACGACCCCATAGGAGTCAGACATGACGGCGGCGGGCCAACCTAGTCCCGGGGTCGTGGGGACGACCCTATAGTCGTCGGACATGATGGTGGCGGGCCAATCTAGTCCCGGGGTCGTGGGGACGACCCTATAGTTGTCGGACATGTCGGCGGCTGGCCAACTTTGGCCCGTGGTCGTGGGGACGACCCTATAGTCGTCGGATATTTCGGAGGCTGGCCAACCTAGTCCCGGGGTGGTAGGGACGACCCTATAGTCGTCGGACATGCCGGCGGCTGTGCTACTTTGGTCCGTGGTCGTGGGGACGACCCTATAGTCGTCGGACAAGTCGGCGGGGGGCCAAACTAGTCCCGGGGTCGTGGGGACGACCCTATAGTCGTCGGACAAGTCGAAGGCAGGCCAACCTAGTCCCGGGGTCGTGGGGACGACCCTATAGTCGTCGGACGTGACGGTGGCGGGGCAATCTAGTCCGGGGGTCGTGGGGACGACCCCATAGGAGTCGGACATGACGGTGGCGGGCCAACCTAGTCCCGGGGTGGGAGGCACGACCCTATAATCGTCGGACATGTCGGCGGCGGGCCACCGTAGGCCCAGGGTCGTAGGGACGACCCTATAGTCGTCGGACATGATGGTGGCGGGCCAGTCTAGCCCCGGGGTCGTGGGGACGAGCCTATATTCGGCGGACATGACGGTGGCGGGCCAATCTAGTCCCGGGGTCGTGGGGACGACCGTATAGTCGTCGGACATGTCGGCGGCTGGCCAACTTTGGCCCGTGGTCGTGGGGACGACCCTATAGTCGTCGGATATGTCGGAGGCTGGCCAACCTAGTCCCGGGGTGGTAGGGACGACCCTATAGTCGTCGGACATGCCGGCGGCTGTGCTACTTTGGTCCGTGGTCGTGGGGACGACCCTATTGTCGTCGGACAAGTCGGCGGGGGGCCAAACTAGTCCCGGGGTCGTGGGGACGACCCTATAGTCGTCGGACAAGTCGAAGGCAGGCCAACCTAGTCCCGGGGTCGTGGGGACTACCCTATAGTCGTCGGACATGTCGGCGGCGGGGCAATCTAGTCCTGGGGTCGTGGGGACGACCCCATAGGAGTCGGACATGACGGCGGCGGGCCAACCTAGTCCCGTGGTCGTGGGGACGACCCTATAGTCGTCGGACATGCCGGCGGCTGTGCTACTTTGGTCCGTGGTCGTGGGGACGACCCTATAGTCGTCGGACAAGTCGGCGGCGGGCCAAACTAGTCCCGGGGTCTTGGGGACGACCCTATAGTCGTCGGACAAGTCGAAGGCAGGCCAACCTAGTCCCGGGGTCGTGGGGACGACCCTATAGTCGTCGGATATGATGGTGGCGGGCCAATCTAGTCCCGGGGTCGTGGGGTCGACCCTATAGTCGTCGGACATTTTGGCGGCGGGCCAACCTAGTCCCGGGGTCGTGGGGACGACCCTATAGTCGTCGGACGTGACGGTGGCGGGGCAATCTAGTCCGGGGGTCGTGGGGACGACCCCATAGGATTCGGACATGACGGTGGCGGGCCAACCTAGTCCCGGGGTGGTAGGCACGACCCTATAGTCGTCGGACATGTCGGCGGCGGGCCAACGTAGGCCCAGGTTCGTAGGGACGACCCTATAGTCGTCGGACATGACGGTAGTGGGCCAATCTGGTCCCGGGGCCGTGGGGACGACCCTATAGTCGTCGGACATGTCGGCGGCTGGCCAACATTGGCCCGTGGTCGTGGGGACGACCCTATAGTCGTCGGACATGCCGGCGGCTGTGCTACTTTGATCCGTGGTCGTGGGGACGACCCTATAGTCGTCGGACAAGTCGGCGGCGGGCCAAACTAGTCCCGGGGTCTTGGGGACGACCCTATAGTCGTCGGACAAGTCGAAGGCAGGCCAACCTAGTCCCGGGGTCGTGGGGACGACCCTATAGTCGTCGGATATGATGGTAGTGGGCAAATCTGGTCCCGGGGCCGTGGGGACGACCCTATAGTCGTCGGACATGTAGGCGGCTGGCCAACATTGGCCCGTGGTCGTGGGGACGACCCTATAGTCGTCCGACATGATGGTGGCGGGCCAATCTAGCCCCGGGGTCGTGGGGACGACCCTATAGTCGTCGGACATGACGGCGGCGGGCCAATCTAGTCCCGGGGTCGTGGGGACGACCGTATAGTCGTCGGACATGTCGGCGGCTGGCCAACCTAGTCCCGGGTTCGTGGGCACGACCATGGTCGTCGGACATGTCGGCGGCTGGCCAACTTTGGCCCGTAGTCGTGGGGACGATCCTATAGTCGTCGGACAATTCGGCGGCGGGCTAATCTAGTCCTGGGGCCGTTGGGACGACCGTATAGTCGTCGGACATGACGGTGGCGGTCCAATCTAGTCCCGGGGTGGTGGGTACGACCCTATAGTCGTCGGACATGTCGGCGGCTGTCCAACTTTGGCCCGTGGTCGTGGGAACGACCCTATAGTCGTCGGAAAAGTCGGCGGCGGGCCCATCTAGTCCCGGGGTCGTGGGGACGAGCCTATATTCGTCGGACATGTCGGCGGCTGGCCAACCTAGTCCCGGGGTCGTGGGGACGACCCTATAGTTGGCGGACAAGTCGGCGGCGGGCCAACCTAGTCCCGGGGTCGTGGGGACGACCCTATGGTCGTCGGACATGTTGGCGGCTGGCCAACATTGGCCCGTTGTCGTGGGGACGACCCGATAGTCGTCGGACAAGACGGAGGCGGGCCAACCTAGTCCCGGGGTCGTGGGTACAACCCTATAGTCGTCGGACAAGTCGGCGGCTGGCCAACCTAGTCCCGGGGTCGTAGGGACGACCCTAGAGTCGTCGGACATGTCGGCGGCTGGCCAACATTGGCCTGTGGTCGTGGGGACGACCCTATAGGCGTCGGACATGATGGTGGCGGGCCAATCTAGCCCCGGGGTCGTGGGGACGACCCTATAGTCATCGGACAAGTCGCGGCGGGTCATCCTAGTCCTGGGGTCGTGGGGACGATCCTGTAGTCGTCGGACATGACGGTAGTGGGCCAATCTGGTCCCGGGGCCGTGCGGACGACCCTATAGTCGTCGGACATGTCGGCGGCGGGCCAACCTAGTCCCGGGGTCGTGGGTACAACCCTATAGTCGTCGGACAAGTCGGCGGCTGGCCAACCTAGTCCCGGGGTCGTAGGGACGACCCTAGAGTCGTCGGACATGTCGGCGGCTGGCCAACATTGGCCCGTGGTCGTGGGGACGACCCTGTAGTCGTCGGACATGTTGGCGTCTGGCCAACCTAGTCCCGGGTTCGTGGGGTCGACCCTATAGTCGTCGGACATGTCGGTGGCGGGCCAACGTAGGCCCAGGGTCGTAGGGACGACCCTATAGTCGTCGGAAAAGTCGGTTGCGGGCCAACCTAGTCCCGGTGTCGTGGGGACGACGCTATAGTCGTCAGACATGTCGGCGGCTGGGCAACTTTGGCCCGTGGTCGTGGGGACGACCCTATAGTCGTCGGACATGACGGTGACGGGCCAATCTATTCCTGGCGTCGTGGGTACGACCCTATACACGTCGGACATGACGGTCGCGGGCCAATCTATTCCCGAGGTCGTGGGGAGGACCCTATAGTCGTCGAACATGTCGGCGGCTGTCCAACTTTGGCCGTGGTCGTGGGAACGACCCTATATTCGTCGGATATGTTGGAGGCTGGCCAACCTAGTCCCGGGGTCGTGGGGACGACCCTATAGTCGTCGGACATGCCGGCGGCTGTGCTACTTTGGTCCGTGGTCGTGGGGACGACCCTATAGTCGTCGGACAAGTCGGCGGCGGGCCAAACTAGACCCGGGGTCTTGGGGACGACCCTATAGTCGTCGGACAAGTCGAAGGCAGGCCAACCTAGTCCCGGGGTCGTGGGGACGACCCTATAGTCGTCGGATATGATGGTGGCGGGCCAATCTAGTCCCGGGGTCGTGGGGTCGACCCTATAGTCGTCGGACATTTTGGCGGCGGGCCAACCTAGTCCCGGGGTCGTGGGGACGACTCTATAGTCGTCGGACGTGACGGTGGCGGGGCAATCTAGTCCGGGGGTCGTGGGGACGGCCCCATAGGATTCGGACATGACGGTGGCGGGCCAACCTAGTCCCGGGGTGGTAGGCACGACCCTATAGTCGTCGGACATGTCGGCGGCGGGCCAACGTAGGCCCAGGGTCGTAGGGACGACCCTATAGTCGTCGGACATGACGGTAGTGGGCCAATCTGGTCCCGGTGCCGTGGGGACGACCCTATAGTCGTCGGACATGTCGGCGGCTGGCCAACATTGGCCCGTGGTCGTGGGGACGACCCTATAGTCGTCCGACATGATGGTGGCGGGCCAATCTAGCCCCGGGGTCGTGGGGACGATCCTATAGTCGTCGGACATGACGGCGGCGGGCCAATCTAGTCCCGGGGTCGTGGGGACGACCGTATAGTCGTCGGACATGTCGGCGGCTGTCCAACTTTGGCCCGTGGTCGTGGGGACGATCCTATAGTCGTCGGACAATTCGGCGGCGGGCTAATCTAGTCCTGGGGCCGTTGGGACGACCGTATAGTCGTCGGACATGACGGTGGCGGTCCAATCTAGTCCCGGGGTCGTGGGTACGACCCTATAGTCGTCGGACATGTCGGCGGCTGTCCAACTTTGGCCCGTGGTCGTGGGGACGATCCTATAGTCGTCGGACAATTCGGCGGCGGGCTAATCTAGTCCTGGGGCCGTTGGGACGACCGTATAGTCGTCGGACATGACGGTGGCGGTCCAATCTAGTCCCGGGGACGTGGGTACGACCCTATAGTCGTCGGACATGTCGGCGGCTGTCCAACTTTGGCCCGTGGTCGTGGGAACGACCCTATATTCGTCGGATATGTCGGAGGCTGGCCAACCTAGTCCCGGGGTCGTGGGGACGACCCTATAGTCGTCGGACATGACGGTGGCGGGGCAATCTAGTCCCGAGGTCGTGGGTACGACCCTATAGTCGTCGAAGATGTCGGCGGCTGGCCAACTTTGGCCCGTGGTCGTGGGGACGACGCTATAGTCGTCAGACATGACGGCGGCTGGGCAACTTTGGCCCGTGGTCGTGGGGACGACCCTATAGTCGTCGGACATGACGGTGACCGGCCAATCTATTCCTGGCGTCGTGGGTACGACCCTATACTCGTCGGACATGACGGTCGCGGGCCAATCTATTCCCGAGGTCGTGGGGAGGACCCTATAGTCGTCGAACATGTCGGCGGCTGTCCAACTTTGGCCGTGGTCGTGGGAACGACCCTATATTCGTCGGATATGTCGGAGGCTGGCCAACCTAGTCCCGGGGTCGTGGGGACGACCCTATAGTCGTCGGACATGACGGTGGCGGTCCAATCTAGTCCCGGGGTCGTGGGTACGACCCTATAGTCGTCGGACATGTCGGCGGCTGTCCAACTTTGGCCCGTGGTCGTGGGAACGACCCTATATTCGTCGGATATGTCGGAGGCTGGCCAACCTAGTCCCGGGGTCGTGGGGACGACCCTATAGTCGTCGGACATGACGGTGGCGGGGCAATCTAGTCCCGAGGTCGTGGGTACGACCCTATAGTCGTCGAAGATGTCGGCGGCTGGCCAACTTTGGCCCGTGGTCGTGGGGACGACGCTATAGTCGTCAGACATGACGGTGGCGGGCCAACCTAGTCCCGGGGTGGTAGGCACGACCCTATAGTCGTCGGACATGTCGGCGGCGGGCCAACGTAGGCCCAGGGTCGTAGGGACGACCCTATAGTCGTCGGACAAGTCGGCGGCGGGGCAATCTAGTCATGGGGTCGTGGGGACGACCCTGTAGTCGTCGGACATGACGGGGGCGGGCCAATCTAGTCCCAGGGCCGTGGGGACGACCCTATAGTCGTCGGACAAGTCGGCGGCGGGCCAACCTAGTCCCGCAGTCGTGGGGACGACCCTATAGTCGTCGGACATGCCGGCGGCTGTGCTACTTTGGTCCGTGGTCGTGGGGACGACCCTATAGTCGTCGGACAAGTCGGCGGCGGGCCAAACTAGTCCCGGGGTCTTGGGGACGACCCTATAGTCGTCGGACAAGTCGAAGGCAGGCCAACCTAGTCCCGGGGTCGTGGGGACGACCCTATAGTCGTCGGATATGATGGTGGCGGGCCAATCTAGTACCGGGGTCGTGGGGTCGACCCTATAGTCGTCGGGCATTTTGGCGGCGGGCCAACCTAGTCCCGGGGTCGTGGGGACGACCCTATAGTCGTCGGACGTGACGGTAGTGGGCCAATCTGGTCCCGGGGCCGTGGGGACGACCCTATAGTCGTCGGACATGTCGGCGGCGGGCCAACCTAGTCCCTGGGTCGTGGGTACAACCCTATAGTCGTCGGACAAGTCGGCGGCTGGCCAACCTAGTCCCGGGGTCGTGGGGACGACCCTATAGTCGTCAGACATGTCGGCGGCTGGGCAACTTTGGCCCGTGGTCGTGGGGACGACCCTATAGTCGTCGGACATGACGGTGACGGGCCAATCTATTCCTGGCGTCGTGGGTACGACCCTATACTCGTCGGACATGACGGTCGCGGGCCAATCTATTCCCGAGGTCGTGGGGAGGACCCTATAGTCGTCGAACATGTCGGCGGCTGTCCAACTTTGGCCGTGGTCGTGGGAACGACCCTATATTCGTCGGATATGTCGGAGGCTGGCCAACCTAGTCCCGGGGTCGTGGGGACGACCCTATAGTCGTCGGACATGACGGTAGTGGGCCAATCTGGTCCCGGGGCCGTGGGGACGACCCTATAGTCGTCGGACATGTCGGCGGCTGGCCAACATTGGCCCGTGGTCGTGGGGACGACCCTATAGTCGTCCGACATGATGGTGGTGGGCCAATCTAGCCCCGGGGTCGTGGGGACGACCCTATAGTCGTCGGACATGACGGCGGCGGGCCAATCTAGTCCCGGGGTCGTGGGGACGACCGTATAGTCGTCGGACATGTCGGCGGCTGGCCAACCAAGTCCCGGGTTCGTGGGCACGACCATGGTCGTCGGACATGTCGGCGGCTGGCCAACTTTGGCCCGTAGTCGTGGGGACGATCCTATAGTCGTCGGACAATTCGGCGGCGGGCTAATCTAGTCCTGGGGCCGTTGGGACGACCGTATAGTCGTCGGACCTGACGGTGGCGGTCCAATCTAGTCCCGGGGTCGTGGGTACGACCCTATAGTCGTCGGACATGTCGGCGGCTGTCCAACTTTGGCCCGTGGTCGTCGGAACGACCCTATATTCGTCGGATATGTCGGAGGCTGGCCAACCTAGTCCCGGGGTCGTGGGGACGACCCTATAGTCGTCGGACATGACGGTGCCGGGGCAATCTAGTCCCGAGGTCGTGGGGACGACCCTATAGTCGTCGAAGATGTCGGCGGCTGGCCAACTTTGGCCCGTGGTCGTGGGGACGACGCTATAGTCGTCAGACATGACGGTGGCGGGCCAACCTAGTCCCGGGGTGGTAGGCACGACCCTATAGTCGTCGGACATGTCGGCGGCGGGCCAACGTAGGCCCAGGGTCGTAGGGACGACCCTATAGTCGTCGGACAAGTCGGCGGCGGGGCAATCTAGTCATGGGGTCGTGGGGACGACCCTGTAGTCGTCGGACATGACGGTGGCGGGCCAATCTAGTCCCAGGGCCGTGGGGACGACCCTATAGTCGTCGGACAAGTCGGCGGCGGGCCAACCTAGTCCCGCAGTCGTGGGGACGACCCTATAGTCGTCGGACATGCCGGCGGCTGTGCTACTTTGGTCCGTGGTCGTGGGGACGACCCTATAGTCGTCGGACAAGTCGGCGGCGGGCCAAACTAGACCCGGGGTCTTGGGGACGACCCTATAGTCGTCGGACAAGTCGAAGGCAGGCCAACCTAGTCCCGGGGTCGTGGGGACGACCCTATAGTCGTCGGATATGATGGTGGCGGGCCAATCTAGTCCCGGGGTCGTGGGGTCGACCCTATAGTCGTCGGACGTGACGGTGGCGGGGCAATCTAGCCCGGGGGTCGTGGGGACGACCCCATAGGATTCGGACATGACGGTGGCGGGCCAACCTAGTCCCGGGGTGGTAGGCACGACCCTATAGTCGTCGGACATGTCGGCGGCGGGCCAACGTAGGCCCAGGGTCGTAGGGACGACCCTATAGTCGTC
Organism: Andrena fulva; assembly: GCA_946251845.1. NCBI lineage: Eukaryota > Metazoa > Arthropoda > Insecta > Hymenoptera > Andrenidae > Andrena > Andrena fulva. The sequence goes on along the minus strand of CAMITZ010000031.1, from coordinate 269,771 downwards.
GGAAAAGTCGGTGGCGGGCCAATCTAGTCCCGGGGTCGTGGGGACGACCCTATAGTCGTCGGACATGACGGTGACGGGCCAATCTATTCCTGGCGTCGTGGGTACGACCCTATACTCGTCGGACATCACGGTCGCGGGCCAATCTATTCCCGAGGTCGTGGGGAGGACCCTATAGTCGTCGAACATGTCGGCGGCTGGCCAACCTAGTCCCGGGGTCGTGGGGACGACCGTATAGTCGTCGGACATCTCGGCGGCTGGCCAACCTAGTCCCGGGGTCGTGGGGACGACCCTATAGTCATCGGACATGACGGTGGCGGGGCAATCTAGTCCCGAGGTCGTGTGGACGACCCTATAGTCGTCGAAGATGTCGGCGGCTGGCCAACTTTGGCCCGTGGTCGTGGGGACGACCCTATAGTCGTCGGACATGACGGTGGCGGTCCAATCTAGTCCCGGGGTCGTGGGTACGGAACTATAGTCGTCGGACATGACGGCGGCGGGTGAATCAAGTCCCGGGATCGTGGGCACGACCATGGTCGTCGGACATGTCGGCGGCTGGCCAACTTTGGCCCGTAGTCGTGGGGACGATCCTATAGTCGTCGGACAATTCGGCGGCGGGCCAATCTAGTCCCGGGGTCGTGGGGACGAGCCTATATTCGTCGGACATGTCGGCGGCTGGCCGACGTAGGCCCCGGGTCGTAGGGACGACCCTATAGTCGTCGGAAAAGTCGGTGGCGGGCCAATCTAGTCCCGGGGTCGTGGGGACGACCCTATAGTCGTCGGACATGACGGTGACGGGCCAATCTATTCCTGGCGTCGTGGGTACGACCCTATATTCGTCGGACATGACGGTCGCGGGCCAATCTATTCCCGAGGTCGTGGGGAGGACCCTATAGTCGGCAAAAACATGTCGGCGGCTGGCCAACCTAGTCCCGGGGTCGTGGGGACGACCCTATAGTCGTCGGACATGACGGTAGTGGGCCAATCTGGTCCCGGGGCCGTGGGGACGACCCTATAGTCGTCGGACATGACGGTGACGGGCCAATCTATTCCTGGCGTCGTGGGTACGACCCTATACTCGTCGGCCAAGACGGTCGCGGGCCAATCTATTCCCGAGATCGTGGGGAGGACCCTATAGTCGTCGAACATGTCGGCGGCTGGCCAACCTAGTCCCGGGGTCGTGGGGACGACCCTATAGTCGTCGGATATGATGGTGGCGGGCCAATCTAGTCCCGGGGTCGTGGGGTCGACCCTATAGTCGTCGGACATTTTGGCGGCGGGCCAACCTAGTCCCGGGGTCGTGGGGACGACCCTATAGTCGTCGGACGTGACGGTGGCGGGGCAATCTAGTCCGGGGGTCGTGGGGACGACCCCATAGGAGTCGGACATGACGGTGGCGGGCCAACCTAGTCCCGGGGTGGTAGGCAAGACCCTATAGTGGTTGGACATGTCGGCGGCGGGCCAACGTAGACCCAGGGTCGTAGCAACGACCCTATAGTCGTCGGAAAAGTCGGCGGCGGGCCAATCTAGTCCCGGGGTCGTGGGGACGAGCCTATATTCGTCGGACATGTCGGCGGGGGGCCAACTTAGTCCCGGGCTCGTGGGTACAACCCTATAGTCGTCGGACAAGTCGGCGGCTGGCCAACCTAGTCCCGGGGTCGTAGGGACGACCCTAGAGTCGTCGGACATGTCGGCGGCTGGCCAAATTTGGCCCGTAGTCGTGGGGACGATCCTATAGTCGTCGGACATGACGGTGGCGGGCCAATCTAGTCCCGGGGTCGTGGGGACGACCGTATAGTCGTCGGACATGTCGGCGGCGGCCAACCTAGTCCCGGGGTCGTGGGTACAACCCTATAGTCATCGGACAAGTCGGCGGCGGGTCATCCTAGTCCTGGGGTCGTGGGGACGACCCTGTAGTCGTCGGACAAGTCGGCGGCTGGGCAGCTTTGGCCCGTGGTCGTGGGGACGACCCTATAGTCGTCGGACATGTCGGCGGCTTGCCAACCTAGTCCCGGGTTCGTGGGGACGAACCTATAGTCGTTGGACATGTCTGCGGCTGGCCAACTTTGGCCCGGGGTCGTGGGGACGAACCTATAGCCGTCGGACATGTCGGCGGTTGGCCAACCTAGTCCCGGGGTGGTAGGGACGTCCCTATAGTCGACGGACAAGTCGAAGGCGGGCCAACCCAGTCCCGGGGTCGTGGGGACGACCCTATAGTCGTCGGACATGACGGTGGCGGTCCAATCTAGTCCCGGGGTCGTGGGTACGACCCTATAGTCGTCGGACATGTCGGCGGCTGTCCAATTTTGGCCCGTGGTCGTGGGAACGACCCTATATTCGTCGGATATGTCGGCGGCTGGCCAACCTAGTCCCGGGGTCGTGGGGACGACCCTAGAGTCGTCGGACATGTCGGCGGCTGGCCAAATTTGGCCCGTAGTCGTGGGGACGATCCTATAGTCGTCGGACATGACGGTGGCGGGCCAATCTAGTCCCGGGGTCGTGGAGACGACCCTATAGTCGTTGGACATGTCTGCGGCTGGCCAACTTTGGCCCGGGGTCGTGGGGACGACCCTATAGTCGTCGGACATGATAGAGACGGGCCAATCTAGTCCTGGGGTCGTGGGGACGACCCTATAGTCGTTGGACATGTCTGCGGCTGGCCAACTTTGGCCCGGGGTCGTGGGGACGAACCTATAGCCGTCGGACAAGTCGGCGGCGGGCCAACCTAGTCCCGGGGTCGTGGGGAAGACCCTATAGTCGTCGGACATGTCGGTGGCTTGCCAACCTAGTCCCGGGTTCGTGGGGACGACCCTATAGTCGTCGGACTTGTCGGCGACTCGCCAACTTAGGCCCGGGGTCATGGGGACGACCCTATAGTCGTCGGACATGTCGGCGGCTGGGCAACTTTGTCCCGTGGTCGTGGGGACGACCCTATAGTCGTAGGACATGACGGTGGCGGGCCAACCTAGTTCCGGGGTCGTGGGGACGACCCTATAGTCGTCGGACATGACGGTAGTGGGCCAATCTGGTCCCGGGGTCGTGGGGACGCCCCTATAGTCGTCGGACATGACGGTGGCGGGCCAATCTAGTCCCGGGGTCGTGGGGACGACCGTATAGTCGTCGGACATGTCGGCGGCTGGCCAACCTAGTCCCGGGGTGGTAGGGACGTCCCTATAGTCGACGGACAAGTCGGAGGCGGGCCAACCCAGTCCCGGGGTCGTGGGGACGACCCTATAGTCGTCGGACATGACGGCGGCGGGTCATCCTAGTCCTGGGGTCGTGGGGACGATCCTGTAGTCGTCGGACATGACGGTAGTGGGCCAATCTGGTCCCGGGGCCGTGCGGACGACCCTATAGTCGTCGGACATGTCGGCGGCGGGCCAACTTAGTCCCGGGCTCGTGGGTACAACCCTATAGTCGTCGAACAAGTCGGCGGCTGGCCAACCTAGTCCCGGGGTCGTAGGGACGACCCTAGAGTCGTCGGACATGTCGGCGGCTGGCCAAATTTGGCCCGTAGTCGTGGGGACGATCCTATAGTCGTCGGACAAGTCGGCGGCGGGTCATCCTAGTCCTGGGGTCGTGGGGACGATCCTGTAATCGTCGGACATGACGGTAGTGGGCCAATCTGGTCCCGGGGCCGTGCGGACGACCCTATAGTCGTCGGACATGTCGGCGGCGGGCCAACTTAGTCCCGGGCTCGTGGGTACAACCCTATAGTCGTCGGACAAGTCGGCGGCTGGCCAACCTAGTCCCGGGGTCGTAGGGACGACCCTAGAGTCGTCGGACATGTCGGCGGCTGGCCAAATTTGGCCCGTAGTCGTGGGGACGATCCTATAGTCGTCGGACATGACGGTGGCGGGCCAATCTAGTCCCGGGGTCGTGGGGACGACCGTATAGTCGTCGGACATGTCGGCGGCGTGCCAACCTAGTCCCGGGGTCGTGGGTACAACCCTATAGTCATCGGACAAGTCGGCGGCGGGTCATCCTAGTCCTGGGGTCGTGGGGACGACCCTGTAGTCGTCGGACAAGTCGGCGGCTGGGCAGCTTTGGCCCGTGGTCGTGGGGACGACCCTATAGTCGTCGGACATGTCGGCGGCTTGCCAACCTAGTCCCGGGGTCGTGGGGACGACCCTATAGTCGTCGGACATGTCGGCGGCTGGGCAACTTTGGCCCGTGGTCGTGGGGACGACCCTATAGTCGTCGGACAAGTCGGCGGCGCGCCAACCTAGTCCCGGGGTCGTGTGGACGACCCTATAGTCGTCGGACATGTCGGCGGCTGGCCATCCTAGTCCCGGGGTGGTAGGGACGACCCTATAGTCGTCGGACAAGTCGGCGGTGGGCCAACCTAGTCCCTGGGTCGTGGGGACGTCCGTATAGTCGTCGGACATGTCGGCGGCGAGCCAACCTAGTCCCGTTGTCGTGGGGACGTCCGTATAGTCGGCGGACATGTCGGCGGCTGGCCAACCTAGTCCCGGGTTCGTGGGCACGACCATGGTCGTCGGACATGTCGGCGGCTGGCCAACTTTGGCCCGTAGTCGTGGGGACGACCGTATAGTCGTCGGACATGTCGGCGGCTGGCCAACCTAGTCCCGGGGTCGTGGGGACGACCCTATAGTCGTCGGACATGATGGTGGCGGGCCAATCTAGTCCCGGGGACGTGGGGACGACCCTATAGTCGTCGGACATGTCAGCGGCTGGGCAACTTTGGCCCGTGGTCGTGGGGACGACCCTATAGTCGTCGGACAAGTCGGCGGCGGGCCAACCTAGTCCCGGGGTCGTGGGGACGACCCTATAGTCGTCGGACATGATGGTGGCGGGCCAATCTAGACCCGGGGACGTGGGGACGACCCTATTGTCGTCGGACATGTCGGCGGCTGGCCAACGTAGTCCCGGGGTCGTGGGGACGACCCTATAGTCGTCGGACAAGTCGGCGGCGGGCCAACCTATTCCCGGGGTCGTGGGGACGACCCTATAGTCGTCGGACATGATGATGGCGGGCCAAGCTAGTCCCGGGGCCGTGGGGACGACCGAATTGTCGGCGGACAGGTCGGCGGCTGGCCAACCTAGTCCCGGGGTGGTAAGGACGACCATATAGTCGTCGGACAAGTCGGAGGCGGGCCAACCTAGTCCCGGGGTCGTGGGGACGACCCTATAGTCGTCGGACATGTCGGCGGCTGGCCAACATAGTCCCGGGGTCGTGGGGACGACCCTATAGTCGTCGGACAAGTCGGCGGCGGGCCAACCTAGTCCCGGGGTCGTGGGGACGACCCTATAGTCGTCGGACATGATGGTGGCGGGCCAATCTAGACCCGGGGACGTGGGGACGACCCTATAGTCGTCGGACAAGTCGGCGGCGGGCCAACCAAGTCCCGGGGTCGTGGGGACGACCCTATAGTCGACGGACATGGCGGTGGCGTGCCAATCTATCCCCGGGGACGTGGGGACGACCCTATAGTCGTCGGACATGTCGGCGGCCGGCCAACGTAGTCCCGGGGTCGTGGGGACGACCCTATAGTCGTCGGACAAGTCGGCGGCGGGCCAACCTAGTCCCGGGGTCGTGGGGACGACCCTATAGTTGTCGGACAAGTCGGCGGCGGGTCATCCTAGTCCCGGGGTCGTGGGGACGACCCTATAATCGGCGGACATGTCGGCGGCTGGCCAACCTAGTCCCGGGGTCGTGGGGACGACCCTATATTCGTCGGACATGTCGGCGGCTGGGCAACTTTGGCCCGTGGTCGTGGGGACGACCCTATAGTCGTCGGACAAGTCGGCGGCGCGCCAACCTAGTCCCGGGGTCGTGTGGACGACCCTATAGTCGTCGGACATGTCGGCGGCTGGCCAACCTAGTCCCGGGGTCGTGGGGACGACCGTATAGTCGTGGGAAATGTCGGCCGCTGGCCAACCTAGTCCCGGGGTCGTGGGGACGACCCTATAGTCGTCGGACATGTCGGCGGCTGTCCAACTTTGGCCCGTGGTCGTGGGAACGACCCTATATTCGTCGGATATGTCGGAGGCTGGCCAACCTAGTCCCGGGGTCGTGGGGACGACCCTATAGTCGTCGGACATGACGGTGGCGGGGCAATCTAGTCCCGAGGTCGTGGGTACGACCCTATAGTCGTCGAAGATGTCGGCGGCTGGCCAACTTTGGCCCGTGGTCGTGGGGACGACGCTATAGTCGTCAGACATGACGGTGGCGGGCCAACCTAGTCCCGGGGTGGTAGGCACGACCCTATAGTCGTCGGACATGTCGGCGGCGGGCCAACGTAGGCCCAGGGTCGTAGGGACGACCCTATAGTCGTCGGACAAGTCGGCGGCGGGGCAATCTAGTCATGGGGTCGTGGGGACGACCCTGTAGTCGTCGGACATGACGGGGGCGGGCCAATCTAGTCCCAGGGCCGTGGGGACGACCCTATAGTCGTCGGACAAGTCGGCGGCGGGCCAACCTAGTCCCGCAGTCGTGGGGACGACCCTATAGTCGTCGGACATGCCGGCGGCTGTGCTACTTTGGTCCGTGGTCGTGGGGACGACCCTATAGTCGTCGGACAAGTCGGCGGCGGGCCAAACTAGTCCCGGGGTCTTGGGGACGACCCTATAGTCGTCGGACAAGTCGAAGGCAGGCCAACCTAGTCCCGGGGTCGTGGGGACGACCCTATAGTCGTCGGATATGATGGTGGCGGGCCAATCTAGTACCGGGGTCGTGGGGTCGACCCTATAGTCGTCGGGCATTTTGGCGGCGGGCCAACCTAGTCCCGGGGTCGTGGGGACGACCCTATAGTCGTCGGACGTGACGGTAGTGGGCCAATCTGGTCCCGGGGCCGTGGGGACGACCCTATAGTCGTCGAACATGTCGGCGGCTGTCCAACTTTGGCCGTGGTCGTGGGAACGACCCTATATTCGTCGGATATGTCGGAGGCTGGCCAACCTAGTCCCGGGGTCGTGGGGACGACCCTATAGTCGTCGGACATGACGGTAGTGGGCCAATCTGGTCCCGGGGCCGTGGGGACGACCCTATAGTCGTCGGACATGTCGGCGGCTGGCCAACATTGGCCCGTGGTCGTGGGGACGACCCTATAGTCGTCCGACATGATGGTGGTGGGCCAATCTAGCCCCGGGGTCGTGGGGACGACCCTATAGTCGTCGGACATGACGGCGGCGGGCCAATCTAGTCCCGGGGTCGTGGGGACGACCGTATAGTCGTCGGACATGTCGGCGGCTGGCCAACCAAGTCCCGGGTTCGTGGGCACGACCATGGTCGTCGGACATGTCGGCGGCTGGCCAACTTTGGCCCGTAGTCGTGGGGACGATCCTATAGTCGTCGGACAATTCGGCGGCGGGCTAATCTAGTCCTGGGGCCGTTGGGACGACCGTATAGTCGTCGGACCTGACGGTGGCGGTCCAATCTAGTCCCGGGGTCGTGGGTACGACCCTATAGTCGTCGGACATGTCGGCGGCTGTCCAACTTTGGCCCGTGGTCGTCGGAACGACCCTATATTCGTCGGATATGTCGGAGGCTGGCCAACCTAGTCCCGGGGTCGTGGGGACGACCCTATAGTCGTCGGACATGACGGTGCCGGGGCAATCTAGTCCCGAGGTCGTGGGGACGACCCTATAGTCGTCGAAGATGTCGGCGGCTGGCCAACTTTGGCCCGTGGTCGTGGGGACGACGCTATAGTCGTCAGACATGACGGTGGCGGGCCAACCTAGTCCCGGGGTGGTAGGCACGACCCTATAGTCGTCGGACATGTCGGCGGCGGGCCAACGTAGGCCCAGGGTCGTAGGGACGACCCTATAGTCGTCGGACAAGTCGGCGGCGGGGCAATCTAGGCATGGGGTCGTGGGGACGACCCTGTAGTCGTCGGACATGACGGTGGCGGGTCAATCTAGTCCCAGGGCCGTGGGGACGACCCTATAGTCGTCGGACAAGTCGGCGGCGGGCCAACCTAGTCCCGCAGTCGTGGGGACGACCCTATAGTCGTCGGACATGCCGGCGGCTGTGCTACTTTGGTCCGTGGTCGTGGGGACGACCCTATAGTCGTCGGACAAGTCGGCGGCGGGCCAAACTAGACCCGGGGTCTTGGGGACGACCCTATAGTCGTCGGACAAGTCGAAGGCAGGCCAACCTAGTCCCGGGGTCGTGGGGACGACCCTATAGTCGTCGGATATGATGGTGGCGGGCCAATCTAGTCCCGGGGTCGTGGGGTCGACCCTATAGTCGTCGGACATTTTGGCGGCGGGCCAACCTAGTCCCGGGGTCGTGGGGACGACCCTATAGTCGTCGGACGTGACGGTGGCGGGGCAATCTAGCCCGGGGGTCGTGGGGACGACCCCATAGGATTCGGACATGACGGTGGCGGGCCAACCTAGTCCCGGGGTGGTAGGCACGACCCTATAGTCGTCGGACATGTCGGCGGCGGGCCAACGTAGGCCCAGGGTCGTAGGGACGACCCTATAGTCGTCGGAAAAGTCGGCGGCGGGCCAATCTACTCCCGGGGTCGTGGGGACGAGCCTATATTCGTCGGACATGTCGGCGGCTGGCCAACGTTGGCCCCGGGTCGTAGGGACGACCCTATAGTCGTCGGAAAAGTCGGTGGCGGGCCAATCTAGTCCCGGGGTCGTGGGGACGACCCTATAGTCGTCGGACATGACGGTGACGGGCCAATCTATTCCTGGCGTCGTGGGTACGACCCTATACTCGTCGGACATCACGGTCGCGGGCCAATCTATTCCCGAGGTCGTGGGGAGGACCCTATAGTCGTCGAACATGTCGGCGGCTGGCCAACCTAGTCCCGGGGTCGTGGGGACGACCGTATAGTCGTCGGACATCTCGGCGGCTGGCCAACCTAGTCCCGGGGTCGTGGGGACGACCCTATAGTCATCGGACATGACGGTGGCGGGGCAATCTAGTCCCGAGGTCGTGTGGACGACCCTATAGTCGTCGAAGATGTCGGCGGCTGGCCAACTTTGGCCCGTGGTCGTGGGGACGACCCTATAGTCGTCGGACATGACGGTGGCGGTCCAATCTAGTCCCGGGGTCGTGGGTACGGAACTATAGTCGTCGGACATGACGGCGGCGGGTGAATCAAGTCCCGGGATCGTGGGCACGACCATGGTCGTCGGACATGTCGGCGGCTGGCCAACTTTGGCCCGTAGTCGTGGGGACGATCCTATAGTCGTCGGACAATTCGGCGGCGGGCCAATCTAGTCCCGGGGTCGTGGGGACGAGCCTATATTCGTCGGATATGTCGGCGGCTGGCCGACGTAGGCCCCGGGTCGTAGGGACGACCCTATAGTCGTCGGAAAAGTCGGTGGCGGGCCAATCTAGTCCCGGGGTCGTGGGGACGACCCTATAGTCGTCGGACATGACGGTGACGGGCCAATCTATTCCTGGCGTCGTGGGTACGACCCTATATTCGTCGGACATGACGGTCGCGGGCCAATCTATTATCGAGGTCGTGGGGAGGACCCTATAGTCGGCAAAAACATGTCGGCGGCTGGCCAACCTAGTCCCGGGGTCGTGGGGACGACCCTATAGTCGTCGGACATGACGGTAGTGGGCCAATCTGGTCCCGGGGCCGTGGGGACGACCCTATAGTCGTCGGACATGACGGTGACGGGCCAATCTATTCCTGGCGTCGTGGGTAGGACCCTATACTCGTCGGCCAAGACGGTCGCGGGCCAATCTATTCCCGAGATCGTGGGGAGGACCCTATAGTCGTCGAACATGTCGGCGGCTGGCCAACCTAGTCCCGGGGTCGTGGGGACGACCCTATAGTCGTCGGATATGATGGTGGCGGGCCAATCTAGTCCCGGGGTCGTGGGGTCGACCCTATAGTCGTCGGACATTTTGGCGGCGGGCCAACCTAGTCCCGGGGTCGTGGGGACGACCCTATAGTCGTCGGACGTGACGGTGGCGGGGCAATCTAGTCCGGGGGTCGTGGGGACGACCCCATAGGAGTCGGACATGACGGTGGCGGGCCAACCTAGTCCCGCAGTCGTGGGGACGACCCTATAGTCGTCGGACATGCCGGCGGCTGTGCTACTTTGGTCCGTGGTCGTGGGGACGACCCTATAGTCGTCGGACAAGTCGGCGGCGGGCCAAACTAGACCCGGGGTCTTGGGGACGACCCTATAGTCGTCGGACAAGTCGAAGGCAGGCCAACCTAGTCCCGGGGTCGTGGGGACGACCCTATAGTCGTCGGATATGATGGTGGCGGGCCAATCTAGTCCCGGGGTCGTGGGGTCGACCCTATAGTCGTCGGACATTTTGGCGGCGGGCCAACCTAGTCCCGGGGTCGTGGGGACGACCCTATAGTCGTCGGACGTGACGGTGGCGGGGCAATCTAGCCCGGGGGTCGTGGGGACGACCCCATAGGATTCGGACATGACGGTGGCGGGCCAACCTAGTCCCGGGGTGGTAGGCACGACCCTATAGTCGTCGGACATGTCGGCGGCGGGCCAACGTAGGCCCAGGGTCGTAGGGACGACCCTATAGTCGTCGGAAAAGTCGGCGGCGGGCCAATCTACTCCCGGGGTCGTGGGGACGAGCCTATATTCGTCGGACATGTCGGCGGCTGGCCAACGTTGGCCCCGGGTCGTAGGGACGACCCTATAGTCGTCGGAAAAGTCGGTGGCGGGCCAATCTAGTCCCGGGGTCGTGGGGACGACCCTATAGTCGTCGGACATGACGGTGACGGGCCAATCTATTCCTGGCGTCGTGGGTACGACCCTATACTCGTCGGACATCACGGTCGCGGGCCAATCTATTCCCGAGGTCGTGGGGAGGACCCTATAGTCGTCGAACATGTCGGCGGCTGGCCAACCTAGTCCCGGGGTCGTGGGGACGACCGTATAGTCGTCGGACATCTCGGCGGCTGGCCAACCTAGTCCCGGGGTCGTGGGGACGACCCTATAGTCATCGGACATGACGGTGGCGGGGCAATCTAGTCCCGAGGTCGTGTGGACGACCCTATAGTCGTCGAAGATGTCGGCGGCTGGCCAACTTTGGCCCGTGGTCGTGGGGACGACCCTATAGTCGTCGGACATGACGGTGGCGGTCCAATCTAGTCCCGGGGTCGTGGGTACGGAACTATAGTCGTCGGACATGACGGCGGCGGGTGAATCAAGTCCCGGGATCGTGGGCACGACCATGGTCGTCGGACATGTCGGCGGCTGGCCAACTTTGGCCCGTAGTCGTGGGGACGATCCTATAGTCGTCGGACAATTCGGCGGCGGGCCAATCTAGTCCCGGGGTCGTGGGGACGAGCCTATATTCGTCGGATATGTCGGCGGCTGGCCGACGTAGGCCCCGGGTCGTAGGGACGACCCTATAGTCGTCGGAAAAGTCGGTGGCGGGCCAATCTAGTCCCGGGGTCGTGGGGACGACCCTATAGTCGTCGGACATGACGGTGACGGGCCAATCTATTCCTGGCGTCGTGGGTACGACCCTATATTCGTCGGACATGACGGTCGCGGGCCAATCTATTCCCGAGGTCGTGGGGAGGACCCTATAGTCGGCAAAAACATGTCGGCGGCTGGCCAACCTAGTCCCGGGGTCGTGGGGACGACCCTATAGTCGTCGGACATGACGGTAGTGGGCCAATCTGGTCCCGGGGCCGTGGGGACGACCCTATAGTCGTCGGACATGACGGTGAAGGGCCAATCTATTCCTGGCGTCGTGGGTACGACCCTATACTCGTCGGCCAAGACGGTCGCGGGCCAATCTATTCCCGAGATCGTGGGGAGGACCCTATAGTCGTCGAACATGTCGGCGGCTGGCCAACCTAGTCCCGGGGTCGTGGGGACGACCCTATAGTCGTCGGATATGATGGTGGCGGGCCAATCTAGTCCCGGGGTCGTGGGGTCGACCCTATAGTCGTCGGACATTTTGGCGGCGGGCCAACCTAGTCCCGGGGTCGTGGGGACGACCCTATAGTCGTCGGACGTGACGGTGGCGGGGCAATCTAGTCCGGGGGTCGTGGGGACGACCCCATAGGAGTCGGACATGACGGTGGCGGGCCAACCTAGTCCCGGGGTGGTAGGCAAGACCCTATAGTGGTCGGACATGTCGGCGGCGGGCCAACGTAGACCCAGGGTCGTAGCGACGACCCTATAGTCGTCGGAAAAGTCGGCGGCTGGCCAACCTAGTCCCGGGGTCGTGGGGACGACCCTATAGTCGTCGGATATGATGGTGGCGGGCCAATCTAGTCCCGGGGTCGTGGGGTCGACCCTATAGTCGTCGGACATTTTGGCGGCGGGCCAACCTAGTCCCGGGGTCGTGGGGACGACCCTATAGTCGTCGGACGTGACGGTGGCGGGGCAATCTAGTCCGGGGGTCGTGGGGACGACCCCATAGGAGTCGGACAAGTCGGCGGCAGGCCAACCTAGTCCCGGGGTCGTAGGGACGACCCTAGAGTCGTCGGACATGTCGGCGGCTGGCCAAATTTGGCCCGTAGTCGTGGGGACGATCCTATAGTCGTCGGACATGACGGTGGCGGGCCAATCTAGTCCCGGGGTCGTGGAGACGACCCTATAGTCGTTGGACATGTCTGCGGCTGGCCAACTTTGGCCCGGGGTCGTGGGGACGAACCTATAGCCGTCGGACATGTCGGCGGCTGGCCAACCTAGTCCCGGGGCCGTGGGGACGACCCTATAGTCGTCGGACATGATAGAGACGGGCCAATCTAGTCCTGGGGTCGTGGGGACGACCCTATAGTCGTTGGACATGTCTGCGGCTGGCCAACTTTGGCCCGGGGTCGTGGGGACGAACCTATAGCCGTCGGACAAGTCGGCGGCGGGCCAACCTAGTCCCGGGGTCGTGGGGAAGACCCTATAGTCGTCGGACATGTCGGTGGCTTGCCAACCTAGTCCCGGGTTCGTGGGGACGACCCTATAGTCGTCGGACTTGTCGGCGACTCGCCAACTTAGGCCCGGGGTCATGGGGATGACCCTATAGTCGTCGGACATGTCGGCGGCTGGGCAACTTTGTCCCGTGGTCGTGGGGACGACCCTATAGTCGTAGGACATGACGGTGGCGGGCCAATCTAGTCCCGGGGTCGTGGGGACGACCGTATAGTCGTCGGACATGTCGGCGGCTGGCCAACCTAGTCCCGGGGTGGTAGGGACGTCCCTATAGTCGACGGACAAGTCGAAGGCGGGCCAACCCAGTCCCGGGGTCGTGGGGACGACCCTATAGTCGTCGGACATGACGGCGGCGGGTCATCCTAGTCCTGGGGTCGTGGGGACGATCCTGTAGTCGTCGGACATGACGGTAGTGGGCCAATCTGGTCCCGGGGCCGTGCGGACGACCCTATAGTCGTCGGACATGTCGGCGGCGGGCCAACTTAGTCCCGGGCTCGTGGGTACAACCCTATAGTCGTCGAACAAGTCGGCGGCTGGCCAACCTAGTCCCGGGGTCGTAGGGACGACCCTAGAGTCGTCGGACATGTCGGCGGCTGGCCAAATTTGGCCCCTAGTCGTGGGGACGATCCTATAGTCGTCGGACAAGTCGGCGGCGGGTCATCCTAGTCCTGGGGTCGTGGGGACGATCCTGTAATCGTCGGACATGACGGTAGTGGGCCAATCTGGTCCCGGGGCCGTGCGGACGACCCTATAGTCGTCGGACATGTCGGCGGCGGGCCAACTTAGTCCCGGGCTCGTGGGTACAACCCTATAGTCGTCGGACAAGTCGGCGGCTGGCCAACCTAGTCCCGGGGTCGTAGGGACGACCCTAGAGTCGTCGGACATGTCGGCGGCTGGCCAAATTTGGCCCGTAGTCGTGGGGACGATCCTATAGTCGTCGGACATGACGGTGGCGGGCCAATCTAGTCCCGGGGTCGTGGGGACGACCGTATAGTCGTCGGACATGTCGGCGGCGTGCCAACCTAGTCCCGGGGTCGTTGGTACAACCCTATAGTCATCGGACAAGTCGGCGGCGGGTCATCCTAGTCCTGGGGTCGTGGGGACGACCCTGTAGTCGTCGGACAAGTCGGCGGCTGGGCAGCTTTGGCCCGTGGTCGTGGGGACGACCCTATAGTCGTCGGACATGTCGGCGGCTTGCCAACCTAGTCCCGGGGTCGTGGGGACGACCCTATAGTCGTCGGACATGTCGGCGGCTGGGCAACTTTGGCCCGTGGTCGTGGGGACGACCCTATAGTCGTCGGACAAGTCGGCGGCGCGCCAACCTAGTCCCGGGGTCGTGTGGACGACCCTATAGTCGTCGGACATGTCGGCGGCTGGCCATCCTAGTCCCGGGGTGGTAGGGACGACCCTATAGTCGTCGGACAAGTCGGCGGTGGGCCAACCTAGTCCCTGGGTCGTGGGGACGTCCGTATAGTCGTCGGACATGTCGGCGGCGGGCCAACCTAGTCCCGTTGTCGTGGGGACGTCCGTATAGTCGGCGGACATGTCGGCGGCTGGCCAACCTAGTCCCGGGTTCGTGGGCACGACCATGGTCGTCGGACATGTCGGCGGCTGGCCAACTTTGGCCCGTAGTCGTGGGGACGACCGTATAGTCGTCGGACATGTCGGCGGCTGGCCAACCTAGTCCCGGGGTCGTGGGGACGACCCTATAGTCGTCGGACATGATGGTGGCGGGCCAATCTAGTCCCGGGGACGTGGGGACGACCCTATAGTCGTCGGACATGTCAGCGGCTGGGCAACTTTGGCCCGTGGTCGTGGGGACGACCCTATAGTCGTCGGACAAGTCGGCGGCGGGCCAACCTAGTCCCGGGGTCGTGGGGACGACCCTATAGTCGTCGGACATGATGGTGGCGGGCCAATCTAGACCCGGGGACGTGGGGACGACCCTATTGTCGTCGGACATGTCGGCGGCTGGCCAACGTAGTCCCGGGGTCGTGGGGACGACCCTATAGTCGTCGGACAAGTCGGCGGCGGGCCAACCTATTCCCGGGGTCGTGGGGACGACCCTATAGTCGTCGGACATGATGATGGCGGGCCAAGCTAGTCCCGGGGCCGTGGGGACGACCGAATTGTCGGCGGACAGGTCGGCGGCTGGCCAACCTAGTCCCGGGGTGGTAAGGACGACCATATAGTCGTCGGACAAGTCGGAGGCGGGCCAACCTAGTCCCGGGGTCGTGGGGACGACCCTATAGTCGTCGGACATGTCGGCGGCTGGCCAACATAGTCCCGGGGTCGTGGGGACGACCCTATAGTCGTCGGACAAGTCGGCGGCGGGCCAACCTAGTCCCGGGGTCGTGGGGACGACCCTATAGTCGTCGGACATGATGGTGGCGGGCCAATCTAGACCCGGGGACGTGGGGACGACCCTATAGTCGTCGGACAAGTCGGCGGCGGGCCAACCAAGTCCCGGGGTCGTGGGGACGACCCTATAGTCGACGGACATGGCGGTGGCGTGCCAATCTATCCCCGGGGACGTGGGGACGACCCTATAGTCGTCGGACATGTCGGCGGCCGGCCAACGTAGTCCCGGGGTCGTGGGGACGACCCTATAGTCGTCGGACAAGTCGGCGGCGGGCCAACCTAGTCCCGGGGTCGTGGGGACGACCCTATAGTCGTCGGACATGATGGTGGCGGGCCAATCTAGACCCGGGGTCGTGGGGACGACCCAATAGTCGTCGGACATGTCGGCGGCTGGCCAACTTTGGCCCGTGGTCGTGGGGACGACCCTATAGTCGACGGACATGGCGGTGGCGTGCCAATCTATCCCCGGGGTCGTAGGGACGACCCTATAGTCGTCGGACATGACGGTGGCGGGCCAATCTAGTCCCGGGGTCGTAGGGACGACCCTATAGTCGTCGGGCATGATGGTGGTGGGCGAATCTAGTCCCGGGGCCGTGGGGACGACCGTATAGTCGTCGGACATGTCGGCGGCTGGCCAACTTTGGCCCGTGGTCGTGGGGACGACCCTATAGCCGACGGACATGGCGGTGGCGTGCCAATCTAGACCCGGGGTCGTGGGGACGACCCAATAGTCGTCGGACATGTCGGCGGCTGGCCAACTTTGGCCCGTGGTCGTGGGGACGACCCTATAGCCGACGGACATGGCGGTGGCGTGCCAATCTATCCCCGGGGTCGTAGGGACGACCCTATAGTCGTCGGACATGACGGTGGCGGGCCAATCTAGTCCCGGGGTCGTAGGGACGACCCTATAGTCGTCGGGCATGATGGTGGTGGGCGAATCTAGTCCCGGGGCCGTGGGGACGACCGTATAGTCGTCGGACATGTCGGCGGCGGGCCAACCTAGTCCCGTGGTCGTGGGGACGACCCTATAGTCGTCGGACATGATGGTGGTGGGCGAATCTAGTCCCGGGGCCGTGGGGACGACCGTATAGTCGTCGGACATGTGCGGCTGGCCAACCTAGTCCCGTGGTCGTCGGGACGTCCGTATAGTCGTCGGACATGTCGGCGGCGGGCCAACCTAGTCCCGTGGTCGTGGGGACGACCCTATAGCCGACGGACATGGCGGTGGCGTGCCAATCTATCCCCGGGGTCGTAGGGACGACCCTATAGTCGTCGGACATGACGGTGGCGGGCCAATCTAGTCCCGGGGTCGTAGGGACGACCCTATAGTCGTCGGGCATGATGGTGGTGGGCGAATCTAGTCCCGGGGCCGTGGGGACGACCCAATAGTCGTCGGACATGTCGGCGGCTGGCCAACTTTGGCCCGTGGTCGTGGGGACGACCCTATAGCCGACGGACATGGCGGTGGCGTGCCAATCTATCCCCGGGGTCGTAGGGACGACCCTATAGTCGTCGGACATGACGGTGGCGGGCCAATCTAGTCCCGGGGTCGTAGGGACGACCCTATAGTCGTCGGGCATGATGGTGGTGGGCGAATCTAGTCCCGGGGCCGTGGGGACGACCGTATAGTCGTCGGACATGTCGGCGGCGGGCCAACCTAGTCCCGTGGTCGTGGGGACGACCATATAGTCGTCGGACATGTCGGCGGCGGGCCAACCTAGTCCCATGGTCGTGGGGACGACCCTATAGTCGTCGGACATGTCGGCGGCTGGCCAACCTAGTCCCGGGGTCGTGGGGACGACCCTATAGTTGTCGGACAAGTCGGCGGCGGGTCATCCTAGTCCCGTGGTCGTGGGGACGACCCTATAGCCGACGGACATGGCGGTGGCGTGCCAATCTATCCCCGGGGTCGTAGGGACGACCCTATAGTCGTCGGACATGACGGTGGCGGGCCAATCTAGTCCCGGGGTCGTAGGGACGACCCTATAGTCGTCGGGCATGATGGTGGTGGGCGAATCTAGTCCCGGGGCCGTGGGGACGACCGTATAGTCGTCGGACATGTCGGCGGCGGGCCAACGTAGTCCCGGGGTCGTGGGGACGACCCTATAGTCGTCGGACAAGTCGGCGGCGGGCCAACCTAGTCCCGGGGTCGTGGGGACGACCCTATAGTCGTCGGACATGATGGTGGCGGGCCAATCTAGACCCGGGGTCGTGGGGACGACCCAATAGTCGTCGGACATGTCGGCGGCTGGCCAACTTTGGCCCGTGGTCGTGGGGACGACCCTATAGCCGACGGACATGGCGGTGGCGTGCCAATCTATCCCCGGGGTCGTAGGGACGACCCTATAGTCGTCGGACATGACGGTGGCGGGCCAATCTAGTCCCGGGGTCGTAGGGACGACCCTATAGTCGTCGGGCATGATGGTGGTGGGCGAATCTAGTCCCGGGGCCGTGGGGACGACCGTATAGTCGTCGGACATGTCGGCGGCGGGCCAACCTAGTCCCGTGGTCGTGGGGACGACCCTATAGTCGTCGGACATGTCGGCGGCGGGCCAACCTAGTCCCATGGTCGTGGGGACGACCCTATAGTCGTCGGACATGTCGGCGGCTGGCCAACCTAGTCCCGGGGTCGTGGGGACGACCCTATAGTTGTCGGACAAGTCGGCGGCGGGTCATCCTAGTCCCGGGGTCGTGGGGACGACCCTATAATCGGCGGACATGTCGGCGGCTGGCCAACCTAGTCCCGGGGTCGTGGGGACGACCCTATATTCGTCGGACATGTCGGCGGCTGGGCAACTTTGGCCCGTGGTCGTGGGGACGACCCTATAGTCGTCGGACAAGTCGGCGGCGCGCCAACCTAGTCCCGGGGTCGTGTGGACGACCCTATAGTCGTCGGACATGTCGGCGGCTGGCCAACCTAGTCCCGGGGTCGTGGGGACGACCGTATAGTCGTGGGAAATGTCGGCCGCTGGCCAACCTAGTCCCGGGGTCGTGGGGACGACCCTATAGTCGTCGGACATGTCGGCGGCTGGGCAACTTTGGCCCGTGGTCGTGGGGACGACCCTATAGTCGTCGGACAAGTCGGCGGTGGGCCAACCTAGTCCCGGGGTCGTGGGGACGTCCGTATAGTCGTCGGACATGTCGGCGGCTGGCCAACCTAGTCCCGGGGTCGTGGGGACGACCCTATAGTTGTCGGACAAGTCGGCGGCGGGTCATCCTAGTCCCGGGGTCGTGGGGACGACCCTATAGTCGTCGGAGAAGTCGACGGCGGACCAACCTAGTCCCAGGGGTCGTGGGGACGACCCTATAGTCGTCGGACAAATCGGTGGCGGGCCAATCCAGTCCCGGGGTCGTGGGAACGACCATATAGTCGTCGGACATGTCGGCGGCTGGGCAACTTTGGCCCGTGGTCGTGGGGACCACCCTATAGTCGTCGGACAAGTCGGCGGCGGGCCAACCTAGTCCCGGGGTCGTGGGGACGACCCTATAGTCGTCGGACATGATGATGGCGGGCCAATCTAGTCCCGGGGCCGTGGGGACGGCCGTATAGTCGTCGGACATGTCGGCGGCTGGCCAACCTAGTCCCGGGGTCGTGGGGACGACCCTGTAGTCGTCGGACATGACGGTGGCGGGCCAATCTAGTCCCGGGGTCGTAGGGACGACCCTATAGTCGTCGGACAAGTCGGCGGCGGGCCAACATAGTCCCGGGGTGGTAGGGACGACCCTGTAGTCGCCGGACAAGTCGGCGGCGGGCCAATCCAGTCCCGGGGTCGTGGGAACGACCATATAGTCGTCGGACATGTCGGCGGCTGGGCAACTTTGGCCCGTGGTCGTGGGGACCACCCTATAGTCGTCGGACAAGTCGGCGGCGGGCCAACCTAGTCCCGGGGTCGTGGGGACGACCCTATAGTCGTCGGACATGATGATGGCGGGCCAATCTAGTCCCGGGGCCGTGGGGACGGCCGTATAGTCGTCGGACATGTCGGCGGCTGGCCAACCTAGTCCCGGGGTCGTGGGGACGACCGTATAGTCGTCGGACATGTCGGCGGCTGGCCAACCTAGTCCCGGGGTCGTGGGGACGACCCTATAGTCGTCGGACATGATGGTGGCGGGCCAATCTAGTCCCGGGGACGTGGGGACGACCCTATAGTCGTCGGACATGTCAGCGGCTGGGCAACTTTGGCCCGTGGTCGTGGGGACGACCCTATAGTCGTCGGACAAGTCGGCGGCGGGCCAACCTAGTCCCGGGGTCGTGGGGACGACCCTATAGTCGTCGGACATGATGGTGGCGGGCCAATCTAGACCCGGGGACGTGGGGACGACCCTATTGTCGTCGGACATGTCGGCGGCTGGCCAACGTAGTCCCGGGGTCGTGGGGACGACCCTATAGTCGTCGGACAAGTCGGCGGCGGGCCAACCTATTCCCGGGGTCGTGGGGACGACCCTATAGTCGTCGGACATGATGATGGCGGGCCAAGCTAGTCCCGGGGCCGTGGGGACGACCGTATTGTCGGCGGACAGGTCGGCGGCTGGCCAACCTAGTCCCGGGGTGGTAAGGACGACCATATAGTCGTCGGACAAGTCGGATGCGGGCCAACCTAGTCCCGGGGTCGTGGGGACGACCCTATAGTCGTCGGACATGTCGGCGGCTGGCCAACATAGTCCCGGGGTCGTGGGGACGACCCTATAGTCGTCGGACAAGTCGGCGGCGGGCCAACCTAGTCCCGGGGTCGTGGGGACGACCCTATAGTCGTCGGACATGATGGTGGCGGGCCAATCTAGACCCGGGGACGTGGGGACGACCCTATAGTCGTCGGACAAGTCGGCGGCGGGCCAACCAAGTCCCGGGGTCGTGGGGACGACCCTATAGTCGACGGACATGGCGGTGGCGTGCCAATCTATCCCCGGGGACGTGGGGACGACCCTATAGTCGTCGGACATGTCGGCGGCCGGCCAACGTAGTCCCGGGGTCGTGGGGACGACCCTATAGTCGTCGGACAAGTCGGCGGCGGGCCAACCTAGTCCCGGGGTCGTGGGGACGACCCTATAGTCGTCGGACATGATGGTGGCGGGCCAATCTAGACCCGGGGTCGTGGGGACGACCCAATAGTCGTCGGACATGTCGGCGGCTGGCCAACTTTGGCCCGTGGTCGTGGGGACGACCCTATAGTCGACGGACATGGCGGTGGCGTGCCAATCTATCCCCGGGGTCGTGGGGACGACCCTATAGTCGTCGGACATGACGGTGGCGGGCCAATCTAGTCCCGGGGTCGTAGGGACGACCCTATAGTCGTCGGGCATGATGGTGGTGGGCGAATCTAGTCCCGGGGCCGTGGGGACGACCGTATAGTCGTCGGACATGTCGGCGGCGGGCCAACCTAGTCCCGTGGTCGTGGGGACGTCCGTATAGTCGTCGGACATGTCGGCGGCGGGCCAACCTAGTCTCGTGGTCGTGGGGACGACCCTATAGTCGTCGGACATGATGGTGGTGGGCGAATCTAGTCCCGGGGCCGTGGGGACGACCCTATAGTCGTCGGACATGATGGTGGTGGGCGAATCTAGTCCCGGGGCCGTGGGGACGACCGTATAGTCGTCGGACATGTGCGGCTGGCCAACCTAGTCCCGTGGTCGTCGGGACGTCCGTATAGTCGTCGGACATGTCGGCGGCGGGCCAACCTAGTCCCGTGGTCGTGGGGACGACCCTATAGTCGTCGGACATGATGGTGGTGGGCGAATCTAGTCCCGGGGCCGTGGGGACGACCGTATAGTCGTCGGACATGTCGGCGGCTGGCCAACCTAGTCCCGGGGTCGTGGGGACGACCCTATAGTTGTCGGACATGATGGTGGCGGGCCAATCTAGTCCCGGGTTCGTGGGCACGACCATGGTCGTCGGACATGTCGACGGCTGGCCAACTTTGGCCCGTAGTCGTGGGGACGACCCTATAGTCGTCGGACATGTCGGCGGCGGGCCAACGTAGTCCCGGGGTCGTGGGGACGACCCTATAGTCGTCGGACAAGTCGGCGGCGGGCCAACCTAGTCCCGGGGTCGTGGGGACGACCCTATAGTCGTCGGACATGATGGTGGCGGGCCAATCTAGACCCGGGGTCGTGGGGACGACCCAATAGTCGTCGGACATGTCGGCGGCTGGCCAACTTTGGCCCGTGGTCGTGGGAACGACCCTATAGCCGACGGACATGGCGGTGGCGTGCCAATCTATCCCCGGGGTCGTAGGGACGACCCTATAGTCGTCGGACATGACGGTGGCGGGCCAATCTAGTCCCGGGGTCGTAGGGACGACCCTATAGTCGTCGGGCATGATGGTGGTGGGCGAATCTAGTCCCGGGGCCGTGGGGACGACCGTATAGTCGTCGGACATGTCGGCGGCGGGCCAACCTAGTCCCGTGGTCGTGGGGACGACCCTATAGTCGTCGGACATGTCGGCGGCGGGCCAACCTAGTCCCATGGTCGTGGGGACGACCCTATAGTCGTCGGACATGTCGGCGGCTGGCCAACCTAGTCCCGGGGTCGTGGGGACGACCCTATAGTTGTCGGACAAGTCGGCGGCGGGTCATCCTAGTCCCGGGGTCGTGGGGACGACCCTATAATCGGCGGACATGTCGGCGGCTGGCCAACCTAGTCCCGGGGTCGTGGGGACGACCCTATATTCGTCGGACATGTCGGCGGCTGGGCAACTTTGGCCCGTGGTCGTGGGGACGACCCTATAGTCGTCGGACAAGTCGGCGGCGCGCCAACCTAGTCCCGGGGTCGTGTGGACGACCCTATAGTCGTCGGACATGTCGGCGGCTGGCCAACCTAGTCCCGGGGTCGTGGGGACGACCGTATAGTCGTGGGAAATGTCGGCCGCTGGCCAACCTAGTCCCGGGGTCGTGGGGACGACCCTATAGTCGTCGGACATGTCGGCGGCTGGGCAACTTTGGCCCGTGGTCGTGGGGACGACCCTATAGTCGTCGGACAAGTCGGCGGTGGGCCAACCTAGTCCCGGGGTCGTGGGGACGTCCGTATAGTCGTCGGACATGTCGGCGGCTGGCCAACCTAGTCCCGGGGTCGTGGGGACGACCCTATAGTTGTCGGACAAGTCGGCGGCGGGTCATCCTAGTCCCGGGGTCGTGGGGACGACCCTATAGTCGTCGGAGAAGTCGACGGCGGACCAACCTAGTCCCAGGGGTCGTGGGGACGACCCTATAGTCGTCGGACAAATCGGTGGCGGGCCAATCCAGTCCCGGGGTCGTGGGAACGACCATATAGTCGTCGGACATGTCGGCGGCTGGGCAACTTTGGCCCGTGGTCGTGGGGACCACCCTATAGTCGTCGGACAAGTCGGCGGCGGGCCAACCTAGTCCCGGGGTCGTGGGGACGACCCTATAGTCGTCGGACATGATGATGGCGGGCCAATCTAGTCCCGGGGCCGTGGGGACGGCCGTATAGTCGTCGGACATGTCGGCGGCTGGCCAACCTAGTCCCGGGGTCGTGGGGACGACCCTGTAGTCGTCGGACATGACGGTGGCGGGCCAATCTAGTCCCGGGGTCGTAGGGACGACCCTATAGTCGTCGGACAAGTCGGCGGCGGGCCAACATAGTCCCGGGGTGGTAGGGACGACCCTGTAGTCGCCGGACAAGTCGGCGGCGGGCCAATCCAGTCCCGGGGTCGTGGGAACGACCATATAGTCGTCGGACATGTCGGCGGCTGGGCAACTTTGGCCCGTGGTCGTGGGGACCACCCTATAGTCGTCGGACAAGTCGGCGGCGGGCCAACCTAGTCCCGGGGTCGTGGGGACGACCCTATAGTCGTCGGACATGATGATGGCGGGCCAATCTAGTCCCGGGGCCGTGGGGACGGCCGTATAGTCGTCGGACATGTCGGCGGCTGGCCAACCTAGTCCCGGGGTCGTGGGGACGACCGTATAGTCGTCGGACATGTCGGCGGCTGGCCAACCTAGTCCCGGGGTCGTGGGGACGACCCTATAGTCGTCGGACATGATGGTGGCGGGCCAATCTAGTCCCGGGGACGTGGGGAAGACCCTATAGTCGTCGGACATGTCAGCGGCTGGGCAACTTTGGCCCGTGGTCGTGGGGACGACCCTATAGTCGTCGGACAAGTCGGCGGCGGGCCAACCTAGTCCCGGGGTCGTGGGGACGACCCTATAGTCGTCGGACATGATGGTGGCGGGCCAATCTAGACCCGGGGACGTGGGGACGACCCTATTGTCGTCGGACATGTCGGCGGCTGGCCAACGTAGTCCCGGGGTCGTGGGGACGACCCTATAGTCGTCGGACAAGTCGGCGGCGGGCCAACCTATTCCCGGGGTCGTGGGGACGACCCTATAGTCGTCGGACATGATGATGGCGGGCCAAGCTAGTCCCGGGGCCGTGGGGACGACCGTATTGTCGGCGGACAGGTCGGCGGCTGGCCAACCTAGTCCCGGGGTGGTAAGGACGACCATATAGTCGTCGGACAAGTCGGATGCGGGCCAACCTAGTCCCGGGGTCGTGGGGACGACCCTATAGTCGTCGGACATGTCGGCGGCTGGCCAACATAGTCCCGGGGTCGTGGGGACGACCCTATAGTCGTCGGACAAGTCGGCGGCGGGCCAACCTAGTCCCGGGGTCGTGGGGACGACCCTATAGTCGTCGGACATGATGGTGGCGGGCCAATCTAGACCCGGGGACGTGGGGACGACCCTATAGTCGTCGGACAAGTCGGCGGCGGGCCAACCAAGTCCCGGGGTCGTGGGGACGACCCTATAGTCGACGGACATGGCGGTGGCGTGCCAATCTATCCCCGGGGACGTGGGGACGACCCTATAGTCGTCGGACATGTCGGCGGCCGGCCAACGTAGTCCCGGGGTCGTGGGGACGACCCTATAGTCGTCGGACAAGTCGGCGGCGGGCCAACCTAGTCCCGGGGTCGTGGGGACGACCCTATAGTCGTCGGACATGATGGTGGCGGGCCAATCTAGACCCGGGGTCGTGGGGACGACCCAATAGTCGTCGGACATGTCGGCGGCTGGCCAACTTTGGCCCGTGGTCGTGGGGACGACCCTATAGTCGACGGACATGGCGGTGGCGTGCCAATCTATCCCCGGGGTCGTGGGGACGACCCTATAGTCGTCGGACATGACGGTGGCGGGCCAATCTAGTCCCGGGGTCGTAGGGACGACCCTATAGTCGTCGGGCATGATGGTGGTGGGCGAATCTAGTCCCGGGGCCGTGGGGACGACCGTATAGTCGTCGGACATGTCGGCGGCGGGCCAACCTAGTCCCGTGGTCGTGGGGACGTCCGTATAGTCGTCGGACATGTCGGCGGCGGGCCAACCTAGTCTCGTGGTCGTGGGGACGACCCTATAGTCGTCGGACATGATGGTGGTGGGCGAATCTAGTCCCGGGGCCGTGGGGACGACCCTATAGTCGTCGGACATGATGGTGGTGGGCGAATCAAGTCCCGGGGCCGTGGGG
Organism: Andrena fulva; assembly: GCA_946251845.1. Classification (NCBI taxonomy): domain Eukaryota; kingdom Metazoa; phylum Arthropoda; class Insecta; order Hymenoptera; family Andrenidae; genus Andrena; species Andrena fulva. The sequence continues at coordinate 245,080 of CAMITZ010000031.1, read as the reverse complement.
ACGACCGTATAGTCGTCGGACATGTGCGGCTGGCCAACCTAGTCCCGTGGTCGTCGGGACGTCCGTATAGTCGTCGGACATGTCGGCGGCGGGCCAACCTAGTCCCGTGGTCGTGGGGACGACCCTATAGTCGTCGGACATGATGGTGGTGGGCGAATCTAGTCCCGGGGCCGTGGGGACGACCGTATAGTCGTCGGACATGTCGGCGGCTGGCCAACCTAGTCCCGGGGTCGTGGGGACGACCCTATAGTCGTCGGACATGATGGTGGCGGGCCAATCTAGTCCCGGGTTCGTGGGCACGACCATGGTCGTCGGACATGTCGACGGCTGGCCAACTTTGGCCCGTAGTCGTGGGGACGACCCTATAGTCGTCGGACATGTCGGCGGCGCGCCAACTTAGTCGCGCGGTCGTGGGGACGACCCTATATACGTCGGACATGTCGGCGGCTGGCCAACTTTGGCCCGTGGTCGTGGGGACGACCCTATAGTCGTCGGACATGATCGTGGCGGGCCAATCTAGTCCCGGGGACGTGGGGACGACCCTATAGTCGTCGGACATGTCGGCGGCTGGGCAACTTTGGCCCGTGGTCGTGGGGACCACCCTATATTCGTCGGACAAGTCGGCGGCTGCCCAACCTAGTCCCGGGGTCGTGGGGACGACCGTATAGTCGTGGGAAATGTCGGCCGCTGGCCAACCTAGTCCCGGGGTCGTGGGGACGACCCTATAGTCGTCGGACATGTCGGCGGCTGGGCAACTTTGGCCCGTGGTCGTGGGGACGACCCTATAGTCGTCGGACAAGTCGGCGGTGGGCCAACCTAGTCCCGGGGTCGTGGGGACGTCCGTATAGTCGTCGGACATGTCGGCGGCTGGCCAACCTAGTCCCGGGGTCGTGGGGACGACCCTATAGTTGTCGGACAAGTCGGCGGCGGGTCATCCTAGTCCCGGGGTCGTGGGGACGACCCTATAGCCGTCGGAGAAGTCGACGGCGGACCAACCTAGTCCCAGGGGTCGTGGGGGCGACCCTATAGTCGTCGGACAAATCGGTGGCGGGCCAATCCAGTCCCGGGGTCGTGGGAACGACCATATAGTCGTCGGACATGTCGGCGGCTGGGCAACTTTGGCCCGTGGTCGTGGGGACCACCCTATAGTCGTCGGACAAGTCGGCGGCGGGCCAACCTAGTCCCGGGGTCGTGGGGACGACCCTATAGTCGTCGGACATGATGATGGCGGGCCAATCTAGTCCCGGGGCCGTGGGGACGGCCGTATAGTCGTCGGACATGTCGGCGGCTGGCCAACCTAGTCCCGGGGTCGTGGGAACGACCCTATAGTCGTCGGACAAGTCGGCGGCGGGCCAAACTAGTCCCGGGGTCTTGGGGACGAACCTATAGTCGTCGGACAAGTCGAAGGAAGGCCAACCTAGTCCCGGGGTCGTGGGGACGACCCTATAGTCGTCGGATATGATGGTGGCGGGCCAATCTAGTCCCGGGGTCGTGGGGTCGACCCTATAGTCGTCAGACATTTTGGCGGCGGGCCAACCTAGTCCCGGGGTCGTGGGGACGACCCTATAGTCGTCGGACATGTCGGCAGCTGGCCAACCTAGTCCCGTGGTGCTAGGGACGACCATATAGTCGTCGGACAAGTCGGCGGCGGGCCAACCTATTCCCGGGGTCGTGGGGACGACCCTATAGTCGTCGGACATGACGGTGGCGGGCCAATCTAGTCCCGGGGACGTGTGGACGACCCTATAGTCGTCGGACATGTCGGCGGCTGGCCAACGTAGTCCCGGGGTCGTGGGGACGACCCTATAGTCGTCGGACATGACGGTGGCGGGCCAATCTAGCCCCGGGGACGTGGGCACGACCCTATAGACGTCGGACATGTTGGCGGCTAGCCAAACTAGTCCCGGGTTCGTGGGGACGACCCTGTAGTCGTCGGACATGTCGGCTGCTGGCCAACATTGGCCAGTGGTCGTGGGGAAGACCCTATAGTCGTCGGACATGACGGTGGCGGGCCAATCTAGCCCCGGGGACGTGGGGACGACCCTATAGACGTCGGACATGTTGGCGGCTAGCCAACCTAGTCCCGGGTTCGTGGGGAAGACCCAATACTCGTCGGACATGACGGTGGCGGGCCAATCTAGTTCCGGGGTCGTGGGGACGACCCTATAGTCGTCGAACATGTAGGCGGCTGGCCAACTTTGGCCTGTAGTCGTGGGGACGACCCAATAGTCGTCGGACATGTCGGCGGCTGGCCAACGTAGTCCCGGGGTCGTGGGGACGACCCTGTAGTCGTCGGACAAGTCGGCGGCGGGCCAAACTAGTCCCGGGGTCTTGGGGACGACCCTATAGTCGTCGGACAAGTCGAAGGCAGGCCAACATAGTCCCGGGGTCGTGGGGACGACCCTATAGTCGTCGGATATGATGGTGGCGGGCCAATCTAGTCCCGGGGTCGTGGGGTCAACCCTATAGTCGTCGGACATGACGGTGGCGGGCCAATCTAGTCCCGGGGTCGTGGGGACGACCGTATAGTCGTCGGACATGTCGGCGGCTGGCCAACCTAGTCCCGGGGCCGTGGGGACGACCCTATAGTCGTCGGACATGATGGTGGCGGGCCAATCTAGCCCCGGGGTCGTGGGGACGACCCTATAGTCGTCGGACAAGTCGGCGGCGGGCCAATCTAGCCCCGGGGACGTGGGCACGACCCTATAGACGTCGGACATGTTGGCGGCTAGCCAAACTAGTCCCGGGTTCGTGGGGACGACCCTGTAGTCGTCGGACAAGTCGGCGGCGGGCCAAACTAGTCCCGGGGTCTTGGGGACGACCCTATAGTCGTCGGACAAGTCGAAGGCAGGCCAACATAGTCCCGGGGTCGTGGGGACGACCCTATAGTCGTCGGATATGATGGTGGCGGGCCAATCTAGTCCCGGGGTCGTGGGGTCAACCCTATAGTCGTCGGACATTTTGGCGGCGGGCCAACCTAGTCCCGGGGTCGTGGGGACGACCCCATAGTCGTCGGACGTGACGGTGGCGGGGCAATCTAGTCCGGGGGTCGTGGGGACGACCCCATAGGAGTCGGACATGACGGTGGCGGGCCAACCTAGTCCCGGGGTGGTAGGCACGACCCTATAGTCGTCGGACATGTCGGCCGCGGGCCAACGTAGGCCCAGGGTCGTAGGGACGACTCTATAGGCGTCGGACAAGTAGGCGGCGGGGCAATCTAGTCCTGGGGTCGTGGGGACGACCCTGTAGTCGTCGGACATGACGGTGGCGGGCCAATCTAGTCCCAGGGCCGTGGGGACGACCCTATAGTCGTCGGACAAGTCGGCGGCGGGCCAACCTAGTACCGGGGTCGTAGGGACGACCCTAGAGTCGTCGGACATGTCGTCGGCTGGCCAACATTGGCCCGTGGTCGTGGGGACGACCCTATAGTCGTCGGACATGATGGTGGCGGGCCAATCTATCCCCGGGGTCGTGGGGACGACCCTATAGTCGTCGGACATGACGGTGGCTGGCCAACCTAGTCCCGGGGTCGTAGGGACGACCCTAGAGTCGTCGGACATGTCGGCGGCTGGCCAACATTGGCCCGTGGTCGTGGGGACGACCCTATAGTCGTCGGACATGATGGTGGCGGGCCAACCTAGCCCCGGGGTCGTGGGGACGACCCTATACTCGTCGGACATGACGGTGGCGGGCCAATCTAGTCCCGGGGTCGTGGGGACGACCGTATTGTCGGCGGACAGGTCGGCGGCTGGCCAACCTAGTCCCGGGGTGGTAAGGACGACCATATAGTCGTCGGACAAGTCGGAGGCGGGCCAACCTAGTCCCGGGGTCGTGGGGACGACCCTATAGTCGTCGGACATGTCGGCGGCTGGCCAACATAGTCCCGGGGTCGTGGGGACGACCCTATAGTCGTCGGACAAGTCGGCGGCGGGCCAACCTAGTCCCGGGGTCGTGGGGACGACCCTATAGTCGTCGGACATGATGGTGGCGGGCCAATCTAGTCCCGGGGCCGTGGGGACGACCGTATTGTCGGCGGACAGCTCGGCGGCTGGCCAACCTAGTCCCGGGGTGGTAAGGACGACCATATAGTCGTCGGACAAGTCGGAGGCGGGCCAACCTAGTCCCGGGGTCGTGGGGACGACCCTATAGTCGTCGGACATGTCGGCGGCTGGCCAACATAGTCCCGGGGTCGTGGGGACGACCCTATAGTCGTCGGACAAGTCGGCGGCGGGCCAACCTAGTCCCGGGGTCGTGGGGACGACCCTATAGTCGTCGGACATGATGGTGGCGGGCCAATCTAGACCCGGGGACGTGGGGACGACCCTATAGTCGTCGGACAAGTCAGCGGCGGGCCAACCAAGTCCCGGGGTCGTGGGGACGACCCTATAGTCGACGGACATGGCGGTGGCGTGCCAATCTATCCCCGGGGACGTGGGGACGACCCTATAGTCGTCGGACATGTCGGCGGCCGGCCAACGTAGTCCCGGGGTCGTGGGGACGACCCTATAGTCGTCGGACAAGTCGGCGGCGGGCCAACCTAGTCCCGGGGTCGTGGGGACGACCCTATAGTCGTCGGACATGATGGTGGCGGGCCAATCTAGACCCGGGGTCGTGGGGACGACCCAATAGTCGTCGGACATGTCGGCGGCTGGCCAACTTTGGCCCGTGGTCGTGGGGACGACCCTATAGTCGACGGACATGGCGGTGGCGTGCCAATCTATCCCCGGGGTCGTGGGGACGACCCTATAGTCGTCGGACATGACGGTGGCGGGCCAATCTAGTCCCGGGGTCGTAGGGACGACCCTATAGTCGTCGGGCATGATGGTGGTGGGCGAATCTAGTCCCGGGGCCGTGGGGACGACCGTATAGTCGTCGGACATGTCGGCGGCGGGCCAACCTAGTCCCGTGGTCGTGGGGACGTCCGTATAGTCGTCGGACATGTCGGCGGCGGGCCAACCTAGTCTCGTGGTCGTGGGGACGACCCTATAGTCGTCGGACATGATGGTGGTGGGCGAATCTAGTCCCGGGGCCGTGGGGACGACCCTATAGTCGTCGGACATGATGGTGGTGGGCGAATCTAGTCCCGGGGCCGTGGGGACGACCGTATAGTCGTCGGACATGTGCGGCTGGCCAACCTAGTCCCGTGGTCGTCGGGACGTCCGTATAGTCGTCGGACATGTCGGCGGCGGGCCAACCTAGTCCCGTGGTCGTGGGGACGACCCTATAGTCGTCGGACATGATGGTGGTGGGCGAATCTAGTCCCGGGGCCGTGGGGACGACCGTATAGTCGTCGGACATGTCGGCGGCTGGCCAACCAAGTCCCGGGGTCGTGGGGACGACCCTATAGTCGTCGGACATGATGGTGGCGGGCCAATCTAGTCCCGGGTTCGTGGGCACGACCATGGTCGTCGGACATGTCGACGGCTGGCCAACTTTGGCCCGTAGTCGTGGGGACGACCCTATAGTCGTCGGACATGTCGGCGGCGCGCCAACTTAGTCCCGCGGTCGTGGGGACGACCCTATATACGTCGGACATGTCGGCGGCTGGCCAACTTTGGCCCGTGGTCGTGGGGACGACCCTATAGTCGTCGGACATGATCGTGGCGGGCCAATCTAGTCCCGGGGACGTGGGGACGACCCTATAGTCGTCGGACATGTCGGCGGCTGGGCAACTTTGGCCCGTGGTCGTGTGGACCACCCTATATTCGTCGGACAAGTCGGCGGCTGGCCAACCTAGTCCCGGGGTCGTGGGGACGACCGTATAGTCGTGGGAAATGTCGGCCGCTGGCCAACCTAGTCCCGGGGTCGTGGGGACGACCCTATAGTCGTCGGACATGTCGGCGGCTGGGCAACTTTGGCCCGTGGTCGTGGGGACGACCCTATAGTCGTCGGACAAGTCGGCGGTGGGCCAACCTAGTCCCGGGGTCGTGGGGACGTCCGTATAGTCGTCGGACATGTCGGCGGCTGGCCAACCTAGTCCCGGGGTCGTGGGGACGACCCTATAGTTGTCGGACAAGTCGGCGGCGGGTCATCCTAGTCCCGGGGTCGTGGGGACGACCCTATAGTCGTCGGAGAAGTCGACGGCGGACCAACCTAGTCCCAGGGGTCGTGGGGGCGACCCTATAGTCGTCGGACAAATCGGTGGCGGGCCAATCCAGTCCCGGGGTCGTGGGAACGACCATATAGTCGTCGGACATGTCGGCGGCTGGGCAACTTTGGCCCGTGGTCGTGGGGACCACCCTATAGTCGTCGGACAAGTCGGCGGCGGGCCAACCTAGTCCCGGGGTCGTGGGGACGACCCTATAGTCGTCGGACATGATGATGGCGGGCCAATCTAGTCCCGGGGCCGTGGGGACGGCCGTATAGTCGTCGGACATGTCGGCGGCTGGCCAACCTAGTCCCGGGGTCGTGGGGACGACCCTGTAGTCGTCGGACATGACGGTGGCGGGCCAATCTAGTCCCGGGGTCGTAGGGACGACCCTATAGTCGTCGGACAAGTCGGCGGCGGGCCAACATAGTCCCGGGGTGGTAGGGACGACCCTGTAGTCGCCGGACAAGTCGGCGGCGGGCCAATCTAGTCCCAGGGCCGTGGGGACGACCGTATAGTCGTCGGACATGTCGGCGGCTGGCCAACCTAGTCCCGGGGTCGTGGGGACGACCCTATAGTTGTCGGACAAGTCGGCGGCGGGTCATCCTAGTCCCGGGGTCGTGGGAACGACCCTATAGTCGTCGGACAAGTCGGCGGCGGGCCAAACTAGTCCCGGTGTCTTGGGGACGAACCTATAGTCGTCGGACAAGTCGAAGGCAGGCCAACCTAGTCCCGGGGTCGTGGGGACGACCCTATAGTCGTCGGATATGATGGTGGCGGGCCAATCTAGTCCCGGGGTCGTGGGGTCGACCCTATAGTCGTCAGACATTTTGGCGGCGGGCCAACATAGTCCCGGGGTCGTGGGGACGACCCTATAGTCGTCGGACATGTCGGCAGCTGGCCAACCTAGTCCCGGGGTGCTAGGGACGACCATATAGTCGTCGGACAAGTCGGCGGCGGGCCAACCTATTCCCGGGGTCGTGGGGACGACCCTATAGTCGTCGGACATGACGGTGGCGGGCCAATCTAGTCCCGGGGACGTGTGGACGACCCTATAGTCGTCGGACATGTCGGCGGCTGGCCAACGTAGTCCCGGGGTCGTGGGGACGACCCTATAGTCGTCGGACATGACGGTGGCGGGCCAATCTAGCCCCGGGGACGTGGGCACGACCCTATAGACGTCGGACATGTTGGCGGCTAGCCAAACTAGTCCCGGGTTCGTGGGGACGACCCTGTAGTCGTCGGACAAGTCGGCGGCGGGCCAAACTAGTCCCGGGGTCTTGGGGACGACCCTATAGTCGTCGGACAAGTCGAAGGCAGGCCAACATAGTCCCGGGGTCGTGGGGACGACCCTATAGTCGTCGGATATGATGGTGGCGGGCCAATCTAGTCCCGGGGTCGTGGGGTCAACCCTATAGTCGTCGGACATTTTGGCGGCGGGCCAACCTAGTCCCGGGGTCGTGGGGACGACCCCATAGTCGTCGGACGTGACGGTGGCGGGGCAATCTAGTCCGGGGGTCGTGGGGACGACCCCATAGGAGTCGGACATGACGGTGGCGGGCCAACCTAGTCCCGGGGTGGTAGGCACGACCCTATAGTCGTCGGACATGTCGGCCGCGGGCCAACGTAGGCCCAGGGTCGTAGGGACGACTCTATAGGCGTCGGACAAGTAGGCGGCGGGGCAATCTAGTCCTGGGGTCGTGGGGACGACCCTGTAGTCGTCGGACATGACGGTGGCGGGCCAATCTAGTCCCAGGGCCGTGGGGACGACCCTATAGTCGTCGGACAAGTCGGCGGCGGGCCAACCTAGTACCGGGGTCGTAGGGACGACCCTAGAGTCGTCGGACATGTCGTCGGCGGGCCAACATTGGCCCGTGGTCGTGGGGACGACCCTATAGTCGTCGGACATGTCGGCGGCTGGCCAACATTGGCCCGTGGTCGTGGGGACGACCCTATAGTCGTCGGACATGATGGTGGCGGGCCAACCTAGCCCCGGGGTCGTGGGGACGACCCTATACTCGTCGGACATGACGGTGGCGGGCCAACCTAGTCCCGGGGTCGTAGGGACGACCCTAGAGTCGTCGGACATGTCGGCGGCTGGCCAACATTGGCCCGTGGTCGTGGGGACGACCCTATAGTCGTCGGACATGATGGTGGCGGGCCAACCTAGCCCCGGGGTCGTGGGGACGACCCTATACTCGTCGGACATGACGGTGGCGGGCCAATCTAGTCCCGGGGTCGTGGGGACGACCGTATAGTCGTCGGACATGTCGGCGGCTGGCCAACCTAGTCCCGGGGCCGTGGGGAGGACCCTATATTCGTCGGACATGATGGTGGCGGGCCAATCTAGCCCCGGGGTCGTGGGGACGACCCTATAGTCGTCGGACAAGTCGGCGGCGGGCCAAACTAGTCCCGGGGTCGTGGGGACGACCCTATAGTCGTCGGACAAGTCGAAGGCAGGCCAACCTAGTCCCGGGGTCGTGGGGACGAACCTATAGTCCTCGGATATGATGGTGGCGGGCCAATCTAGTCCCGGGGTCGTGGGGTCGACCCTATAGTCGTCGGACATTTTGGCGGCGGGCCAACCTAGTCCCGGGGTCGTGGGGACGACCCTATAGTCGTCGGACGTGACGGTGGCGGGGCAATCTAGTCCGGGGGTCGTGGGGACGACCCCATAGGAGTCGGACATGACGGTGGCGGGCCAACCTAGTCCCGCGGTGGTAGGCACGACCCTATAGTCGTCGGACATGTCGGCGGCGGGCCAACGTAGGCCCAGGGTCGTGGGACGACCCTATAGTCGGCGGGCAAGTCGGCGGCGGAGCAATCTAGTCCTGGGGTCGTGGGGACGACCCTGTAGTCGTCGGACCTGACGGTGGCGGGCCAATCTAGTCCCAGGGCCGTGGGGACGACCCTATAGTCGTCGGAGAAGTCGGCGGCGGGCCAACCATGTCCCGCGGTCGTGGGGACGACCCTATAGTCGTCGGACATGCCGGCGGCTGTGCTACTTTGGTCCGTGGTCGTGGGGACGACCCTATAGTCGTCGGACAAGTCGGCGGCGGGCCAAACTAGTCCCGGGGTCTTGGGGACGACCCTATAGTCGTCGGACAAGTCGAAGGCAGGCCAACCTAGTCCCGGGGTCGTGGGGACGACCCCATAGGAGTCGGACATGACGGTGGCGGGCCAACCTAGTCCCGCGGTGGTAGGCACGACCCTATAGTCGTCGGACATGACGGTGGCGGGGCAATCTAGTCCCGAGGTCGTGGGGACGACCCTATAGTCGTCGAAGATGTCGGCGGCTGGCCAACTTTGGCCCGTGGTCGTGGGGACGACCCTATAGTCGTCGGACATGACGGTGGCGGTCCAATCTAGTCCCGGGGTCGTGGGTACGGAACTATAGTCGTCTACATGACGGTGGCGGGCCAATCTAGTCCCGGGGTCGTGGGTACGACCCTATAGTCGTCGGACATGTCGGCGGCTGTCCAACTTTGGCCCGTGGTCGTGGGGACGACCCTATAGTCGTCGGACATGATGGTGGCGGGCCAATCTAGACCCGGGGACGTGGGGACGACCCTATAGTCGTCGGACAAGTCGGCGGCGGGCCAACCAAGTCCCGGGGTCGTGGGGACGACCCTATAGTCGACGGACATGGCGGTGGCGTGCCAATCTATCCCCGGGGACGTGGGGACGACCCTATAGTCGTCGGACATGTCGGCGGCCGGCCAACGTAGTCCCGGGGTCGTGGGGACGACCCTATAGTCGTCGGACAAGTCGGCGGCGGGCCAACCTAGTCCCGGGGTCGTGGGGACGACCCTATAGTCGTCGGACATGATGGTGGCGGGCCAATCTAGACCCGGGGTCGTGGGGACGACCCAATAGTCGTCGGACATGTCGGCGGCTGGCCAACTTTGGCCCGTGGTCGTGGGGACGACCCTATAGTCGACGGACATGGCGGTGGCGTGCCAATCTATCCCCGGGGTCGTGGGGACGACCCTATAGTCGTCGGACATGACGGTGGCGGGCCAATCTAGTCCCGGGGTCGTAGGGACGACCCTATAGTCGTCGGGCATGATGGTGGTGGGCGAATCTAGTCCCGGGGCCGTGGGGACGACCGTATAGTCGTCGGACATGTCGGCGGCGGGCCAACCTAGTCCCGTGGTCGTGGGGACGTCCGTATAGTCGTCGGACATGTCGGCGGCGGGCCAACCTAGTCTCGTGGTCGTGGGGACGACCCTATAGTCGTCGGACATGATGGTGGTGGGCGAATCTAGTCCCGGGGCCGTGGGGACGACCCTATAGACGTCGGACATGATGGTGGTGGGCGAATCAAGTCCCGGGGCCGTGGGGACGACCGTATAGTCGTCGGACATGTGCGGCTGGCCAACCTAGTCCCGTGGTCGTCGGGACGTCCGTATAGTCGTCGGACATGTCGGCGGCGGGCCAACCTAGTCCCGTGGTCGTGGGGACGACCCTATAGTCGTCGGACATGATGGTGGTGGGCGAATCTAGTCCCGGGGCCGTGGGGACGACCGTATAGTCGTCGGACATGTCGGCGGCTGGCCAACCTAGTCCCGGGGTCGTGGGGACGACCCTATAGTCGTCGGACATGATGGTGGCGGGCCAATCTAGTCCCGGGTTCGTGGGCACGACCATGGTCGTCGGACATGTCGACGGCTGGCCAACTTTGGCCCGTAGTCGTGGGGACGACCCTATAGTCGTCGGACATGTCGGCGGCGCGCCAACTTAGTCGCGCGGTCGTGGGGACGACCCTATATACGTCGGACATGTCGGCGGCTGGCCAACTTTGGCCCGTGGTCGTGGGGACGACCCTATAGTCGTCGGACATGATCGTGGCGGGCCAATCTAGTCCCGGGGACGTGGGGACGACCCTATAGTCGTCGGACATGTCGGCGGCTGGGCAACTTTGGCCCGTGGTCGTGGGGACCACCCTATATTCGTCGGACAAGTCGGCGGCTGGCCAACCTAGTCCCGGGGTCGTGGGGACGACCGTATAGTCGTGGGAAATGTCGGCCGCTGGCCAACCTAGTCCCGGGGTCGTGGGGACGACCCTATAGTCGTCGGACATGTCGGCGGCTGGCCAACCTAGTCCCGGGGTCGTGGGGACGACCCTATAGTTGTCGGACAAGTCGGCGGCGGGTCATCCTAGTCCCGGGGTCGTGGGGACGACCCTATAGCCGTCGGAGAAGTCGACGGCGGACCAACCTAGTCCCAGGGGTCGTGGGGGCGACCCTATAGTCGTCGGACAAATCGGTGGCGGGCCAATCCAGTCCCGGGGTCGTGGGAACGACCATATAGTCGTCGGACATGTCGGCGGCTGGGCAACTTTGGCCCGTGGTCGTGGGGACCACCCTATAGTCGTCGGACAAGTCGGCGGCGGGCCAACCTAGTCCCGGGGTCGTGGGGACGACCCTATAGTCGTCGGACATGATGATGGCGGGCCAATCTAGTCCCGGGGCCGTGGGGACGGCCGTATAGTCGTCGGACATGTCGGCGGCTGGCCAACCTAGTCCCGGGGTCGTAGGGACGACCCTATAGTCGTCGGACAAGTCGGCGGCGGGCCAACATAGTCCCGGGGTGGTAGGGACGACCCTGTAGTCGCCGGACAAGTCGGCGGCGGGCCAATCTAGTCCCAGGGCCGTGGGGACGACCGTATAGTCGTCGGACATGTCGGCGGCTGGCCAACCTAGTCCCGGGGTCGTGGGGACGACCCTATAGTTGTCGGACAAGTCGGCGGCGGGTCATCCTAGTCCCGGGGTCGTGGGAACGACCCTATAGTCGTCGGACAAGTCGGCGGCGGGCCAAACTAGTCCCGGGGTCTTGGGGACGAACCTATAGTCGTCGGACAAGTCGAAGGAAGGCCAACCTAGTCCCGGGGTCGTGGGGACGACCCTATAGTCGTCGGATATGATGGTGGCGGGCCAATCTAGTCCCGGGGTCGTGGGGTCGACCCTATAGTCGTCAGACATTTTGGCGGCGGGCCAACCTAGTCCCGGGGTCGTGGGGACGACCCTATAGTCGTCGGACATGTCGGCAGCTGGCCAACCTAGTCCCGTGGTGCTAGGGACGACCATATAGTCGTCGGACAAGTCGGCGGCGGGCCAACCTATTCCCGGGGTCGTGGGGACGACCCTATAGTCGTCGGACATGACGGTGGCGGGCCAATCTAGTCCCGGGGACGTGTGGACGACCCTATAGTCGTCGGACATGTCGGCGGCTGGCCAACGTAGTCCCGGGGTCGTGGGGACGACCCTATAGTCGTCGGACATGACGGTGGCGGGCCAATCTAGCCCCGGGGACGTGGGCACGACCCTATAGACGTCGGACATGTTGGCGGCTAGCCAAACTAGTCCCGGGTTCGTGGGGACGACCCTGTAGTCGTCGGACATGTCGGCTGCTGGCCAACATTGGCCAGTGGTCGTGGGGAAGACCCTATAGTCGTCGGACATGACGGTGGCGGGCCAATCTAGCCCCGGGGACGTGGGGACGACCCTATAGACGTCGGACATGTTGGCGGCTAGCCAACCTAGTCCCGGGTTCGTGGGGAAGACCCAATACTCGTCGGACATGACGGTGGCGGGCCAATCTAGTTCCGGGGTCGTGGGGACGACCCTATAGTCGTCGAACATGTAGGCGGCTGGCCAACTTTGGCCTGTAGTCGTGGGGACGACCCAATAGTCGTCGGACATGTCGGCGGCTGGCCAACGTAGTCCCGGGGTCGTGGGGACGACCCTGTAGTCGTCGGACAAGTCGGCGGCGGGCCAAACTAGTCCCGGGGTCTTGGGGACGACCCTATAGTCGTCGGACAAGTCGAAGGCAGGCCAACATAGTCCCGGGGTCGTGGGGACGACCCTATAGTCGTCGGATATGATGGTGGCGGGCCAATCTAGTCCCGGGGTCGTGGGGTCAACCCTATAGTCGTCGGACATGACGGTGGCGGGCCAATCTAGTCCCGGGGTCGTGGGGACGACCGTATAGTCGTCGGACATGTCGGCGGCTGGCCAACCTAGTCCCGGGGCCGTGGGGACGACCCTATAGTCGTCGGACATGATGGTGGCGGGCCAATCTAGCCCCGGGGTCGTGGGGACGACCCTATAGTCGTCGGACAAGTCGGCGGCGGGCCAATCTAGCCCCGGGGACGTGGGCACGACCCTATAGACGTCGGACATGTTGGCGGCTAGCCAAACTAGTCCCGGGTTCGTGGGGACGACCCTGTAGTCGTCGGACAAGTCGGCGGCGGGCCAAACTAGTCCCGGGGTCTTGGGGACGACCCTATAGTCGTCGGACAAGTCGAAGGCAGGCCAACATAGTCCCGGGGTCGTGGGGACGACCCTATAGTCGTCGGATATGATGGTGGCGGGCCAATCTAGTCCCGGGGTCGTGGGGTCAACCCTATAGTCGTCGGACATTTTGGCGGCGGGCCAACCTAGTCCCGGGGTCGTGGGGACGACCCCATAGTCGTCGGACGTGACGGTGGCGGGGCAATCTAGTCCGGGGGTCGTGGGGACGACCCCATAGGAGTCGGACATGACGGTGGCGGGCCAACCTAGTCCCGGGGTGGTAGGCACGACCCTATAGTCGTCGGACATGTCGGCCGCGGGCCAACGTAGGCCCAGGGTCGTAGGGACGACTCTATAGGCGTCGGACAAGTAGGCGGCGGGGCAATCTAGTCCTGGGGTCGTGGGGACGACCCTGTAGTCGTCGGACATGACGGTGGCGGGCCAATCTAGTCCCAGGGCCGTGGGGACGACCCTATAGTCGTCGGACAAGTCGGCGGCGGGCCAACCTAGTACCGGGGTCGTAGGGACGACCCTAGAGTCGTCGGACATGTCGTCGGCTGGCCAACATTGGCCCGTGGTCGTGGGGACGACCCTATAGTCGTCGGACATGATGGTGGCGGGCCAATCTATCCCCGGGGTCGTGGGGACGACCCTATAGTCGTCGGACATGACGGTGGCTGGCCAACCTAGTCCCGGGGTCGTAGGGACGACCCTAGAGTCGTCGGACATGTCGGCGGCTGGCCAACATTGGCCCGTGGTCGTGGGGACGACCCTATAGTCGTCGGACATGATGGTGGCGGGCCAACCTAGCCCCGGGGTCGTGGGGACGACCCTATACTCGTCGGACATGACGGTGGCGGGCCAATCTAGTCCCGGGGTCGTGGGGACGACCGTATTGTCGGCGGACAGGTCGGCGGCTGGCCAACCTAGTCCCGGGGTGGTAAGGACGACCATATAGTCGTCGGACAAGTCGGAGGCGGGCCAACCTAGTCCCGGGGTCGTGGGGACGACCCTATAGTCGTCGGACATGTCGGCGGCTGGCCAACATAGTCCCGGGGTCGTGGGGACGACCCTATAGTCGTCGGACAAGTCGGCGGCGGGCCAACCTAGTCCCGGGGTCGTGGGGACGACCCTATAGTCGTCGGACATGATGGTGGCGGGCCAATCTAGTCCCGGGGCCGTGGGGACGACCGTATTGTCGGCGGACAGCTCGGCGGCTGGCCAACCTAGTCCCGGGGTGGTAAGGACGACCATATAGTCGTCGGACAAGTCGGAGGCGGGCCAACCTAGTCCCGGGGTCGTGGGGACGACCCTATAGTCGTCGGACATGTCGGCGGCTGGCCAACATAGTCCCGGGGTCGTGGGGACGACCCTATAGTCGTCGGACAAGTCGGCGGCGGGCCAACCTAGTCCCGGGGTCGTGGGGACGACCCTATAGTCGTCGGACATGATGGTGGCGGGCCAATCTAGACCCGGGGACGTGGGGACGACCCTATAGTCGTCGGACAAGTCGGCGGCGGGCCAACCAAGTCCCGGGGTCGTGGGGACGACCCTATAGTCGACGGACATGGCGGTGGCGTGCCAATCTATCCCCGGGGACGTGGGGACGACCCTATAGTCGTCGGACATGTCGGCGGCCGGCCAACGTAGTCCCGGGGTCGTGGGGACGACCCTATAGTCGTCGGACAAGTCGGCGGCGGGCCAACCTAGTCCCGGGGTCGTGGGGACGACCCTATAGTCGTCGGACATGATGGTGGCGGGCCAATCTAGACCCGGGGTCGTGGGGACGACCCAATAGTCGTCGGACATGTCGGCGGCTGGCCAACTTTGGCCCGTGGTCGTGGGGACGACCCTATAGTCGACGGACATGGCGGTGGCGTGCCAATCTATCCCCGGGGTCGTGGGGACGACCCTATAGTCGTCGGACATGACGGTGGCGGGCCAATCTAGTCCCGGGGTCGTAGGGACGACCCTATAGTCGTCGGGCATGATGGTGGTGGGCGAATCTAGTCCCGGGGCCGTGGGGACGACCGTATAGTCGTCGGACATGTCGGCGGCGGGCCAACCTAGTCCCGTGGTCGTGGGGACGTCCGTATAGTCGTCGGACATGTCGGCGGCGGGCCAACCTAGTCTCGTGGTCGTGGGGACGACCCTATAGTCGTCGGACATGATGGTGGTGGGCGAATCTAGTCCCGGGGCCGTGGGGACGACCCTATAGTCGTCGGACATGATGGTGGTGGGCGAATCTAGTCCCGGGGCCGTGGGGACGACCGTATAGTCGTCGGACATGTGCGGCTGGCCAACCTAGTTCCGTGGTCGTGGGGACGTCCGTATAGTCGTCGGACATGTCGGCGGCGGGCCAACCTAGTCCCGTGGTCGTGGGGACGACCCTATAGTCGTCGGACATGATGGTGGTGGGCGAATCTAGTCCCGGGGCCGTGGGGACGACCGTATAGTCGTCGGACATGTCGGCGGCTGGCCAACCTAGTCCCGGGGTCGTGGGGACGACCCTATAGTCGTCGGACATGATGGTGGCGGGCCAATCTAGTCCCGGGTTCGTGGGCACGACCATGGTCGTCGGACATGTCGACGGCTGGCCAACTTTGGCCCGTAGTCGTGGGGACGACCCTATAGTCGTCGGACATGTCGGCGGCGCGCCAACTTAGTCGCGCGGTCGTGGGGACGACCCTATATACGTCGGACATGTCGGCGGCTGGCCAACTTTGGCCCGTGGTCGTGGGGACGACCCTATAGTCGTCGGACATGATCGTGGCGGGCCAATCTAGTCCCGGGGACGTGGGGACGACCCTATAGTCGTCGGACATGTCGGCGGCTGGGCAACTTTGGCCCGTGGTCGTGGGGACCACCCTATATTCGTCGGACAAGTCGGCGGCTGGCCAACCTAGTCCCGGGGTCGTGGGGACGACCGTATAGTCGTGGGAAATGTCGGCCGCTGGCCAACCTAGTCCCGGGGTCGTGGGGACGACCCTATAGTCGTCGGACATGTCGGCGGCTGGGCAACTTTGGCCCGTGGTCGTGGGGACGACCCTATAGACGTCGGACAAGTCGGCGGTGGGCCAACCTAGTCCCGGGGTCGTGGGGACGTCCGTATAGTCGTCGGACATGTCGGCGGCTGGCCAACCTAGTCCCGGGGTCGTGGGGACGACCCTATAGTTGTCGGACAAGTCGGCGGCGGGTCATCCTAGTCCCGGGGTCGTGGGGACGACCCTATAGCCGTCGGAGAAGTCGACGGCGGACCAACCTAGTCCCAGGGGTCGTGGGGGCGACCCTATAGTCGTCGGACAAATCGGTGGCGGGCCAATCCAGTCCCGGGGTCGTGGGAACGACCATATAGTCGTCGGACATGTCGGCGGCTGGGCAACTTTGGCCCGTGGTCGTGGGGACCACCCTATAGTCGTCGGACAAGTCGGCGGCGGGCCAACCTAGTCCCGGGGTCGTGGGGACGACCCTATAGTCGTCGGACATGATGATGGCGGGCCAATCTAGTCCCGGGGCCGTGGGGACGGCCGTATAGTCGTCGGACATGTCGGCGGCTGGCCAACCTAGTCCCGGGGTCGTAGGGACGACCCTATAGTCGTCGGACAAGTCGGCGGCGGGCCAACATAGTCCCGGGGTGGTAGGGACGACCCTGTAGTCGCCGGACAAGTCGGCGGCGGGCCAATCTAGTCCCAGGGCCGTGGGGACGACCGTATAGTCGTCGGACATGTCGGCGGCTGGCCAACCTAGTCCCGGGGTCGTGGGGACGACCCTATAGTTGTCGGACAAGTCGGCGGCGGGTCATCCTAGTCCCGGGGTCGTGGGAACGACCCTATAGTCGTCGGACAAGTCGGCGGCGGGCCAAACTAGTCCCGGGGTCTTGGGGACGAACCTATAGTCGTCGGACAAGTCGAAGGAAGGCCAACCTAGTCCCGGGGTCGTGGGGACGACCCTATAGTCGTCGGATATGATGGTGGCGGGCCAATCTAGTCCCGGGGTCGTGGGGTCGACCCTATAGTCGTCAGACATTTTGGCGGCGGGCCAACCTAGTCCCGGGGTCGTGGGGACGACCCTATAGTCGTCGGACATGTCGGCAGCTGGCCAACCTAGTCCCGTGGTGCTAGGGACGACCATATAGTCGTCGGACAAGTCGGCGGCGGGCCAACCTATTCCCGGGGTCGTGGGGACGACCCTATAGTCGTCGGACATGACGGTGGCGGGCCAATCTAGTCCCGGGGACGTGTGGACGACCCTATAGTCGTCGGACATGTCGGCGGCTGGCCAACGTAGTCCCGGGGTCGTGGGGACGACCCTATAGTCGTCGGACATGACGGTGGCGGGCCAATCTAGCCCCGGGGACGTGGGCACGACCCTATAGACGTCGGACATGTTGGCGGCTAGCCAAACTAGTCCCGGGTTCGTGGGGACGACCCTGTAGTCGTCGGACATGTCGGCTGCTGGCCAACATTGGCCAGTGGTCGTGGGGAAGACCCTATAGTCGTCGGACATGACGGTGGCGGGCCAATCTAGCCCCGGGGACGTGGGGACGACCCTATAGACGTCGGACATGTTGGCGGCTAGCCAACCTAGTCCCGGGTTCGTGGGGAAGACCCAATACTCGTCGGACATGACGGTGGCGGGCCAATCTAGTTCCGGGGTCGTGGGGACGACCCTATAGTCGTCGAACATGTAGGCGGCTGGCCAACTTTGGCCTGTAGTCGTGGGGACGACCCAATAGTCGTCGGACATGTCGGCGGCTGGCCAACGTAGTCCCGGGGTCGTGGGGACGACCCTGTAGTCGTCGGACAAGTCGGCGGCGGGCCAAACTAGTCCCGGGGTCTTGGGGACGACCCTATAGTCGTCGGACAAGTCGAAGGCAGGCCAACATAGTCCCGGGGTCGTGGGGACGACCCTATAGTCGTCGGATATGATGGTGGCGGGCCAATCTAGTCCCGGGGTCGTGGGGTCAACCCTATAGTCGTCGGACATGACGGTGGCGGGCCAATCTAGTCCCGGGGTCGTGGGGACGACCGTATAGTCGTCGGACATGTCGGCGGCTGGCCAACCTAGTCCCGGGGCCGTGGGGACGACCCTATAGTCGTCGGACATGATGGTGGCGGGCCAATCTAGCCCCGGGGTCGTGGGGACGACCCTATAGTCGTCGGACAAGTCGGCGGCGGGCCAATCTAGCCCCGGGGACGTGGGCACGACCCTATAGACGTCGGACATGTTGGCGGCTAGCCAAACTAGTCCCGGGTTCGTGGGGACGACCCTGTAGTCGTCGGACAAGTCGGCGGCGGGCCAAACTAGTCCCGGGGTCTTGGGGACGACCCTATAGTCGTCGGACAAGTCGAAGGCAGGCCAACATAGTCCCGGGGTCGTGGGGACGACCCTATAGTCGTCGGATATGATGGTGGCGGGCCAATCTAGTCCCGGGGTCGTGGGGTCAACCCTATAGTCGTCGGACATTTTGGCGGCGGGCCAACCTAGTCCCGGGGTCGTGGGGACGACCCCATAGTCGTCGGACGTGACGGTGGCGGGGCAATCTAGTCCGGGGGTCGTGGGGACGACCCCATAGGAGTCGGACATGACGGTGGCGGGCCAACCTAGTCCCGGGGTGGTAGGCACGACCCTATAGTCGTCGGACATGTCGGCCGCGGGCCAACGTAGGCCCAGGGTCGTAGGGACGACTCTATAGGCGTCGGACAAGTAGGCGGCGGGGCAATCTAGTCCTGGGGTCGTGGGGACGACCCTGTAGTCGTCGGACATGACGGTGGCGGGCCAATCTAGTCCCAGGGCCGTGGGGACGACCCTATAGTCGTCGGACAAGTCGGCGGCGGGCCAACCTAGTACCGGGGTCGTAGGGACGACCCTAGAGTCGTCGGACATGTCGTCGGCTGGCCAACATTGGCCCGTGGTCGTGGGGACGACCCTATAGTCGTCGGACATGATGGTGGCGGGCCAATCTATCCCCGGGGTCGTGGGGACGACCCTATAGTCGTCGGACATGACGGTGGCTGGCCAACCTAGTCCCGGGGTCGTAGGGACGACCCTAGAGTCGTCGGACATGTCGGCGGCTGGCCAACATTGGCCCGTGGTCGTGGGGACGACCCTATAGTCGTCGGACATGATGGTGGCGGGCCAACCTAGCCCCGGGGTCGTGGGGACGACCCTATACTCGTCGGACATGACGGTGGCGGGCCAATCTAGTCCCGGGGTCGTGGGGACGACCGTATTGTCGGCGGACAGGTCGGCGGCTGGCCAACCTAGTCCCGGGGTGGTAAGGACGACCATATAGTCGTCGGACAAGTCGGAGGCGGGCCAACCTAGTCCCGGGGTCGTGGGGACGACCCTATAGTCGTCGGACATGTCGGCGGCTGGCCAACATAGTCCCGGGGTCGTGGGGACGACCCTATAGTCGTCGGACAAGTCGGCGGCGGGCCAACCTAGTCCCGGGGTCGTGGGGACGACCCTATAGTCGTCGGACATGATGGTGGCGGGCCAATCTAGTCCCGGGGCCGTGGGGACGACCGTATTGTCGGCGGACAGCTCGGCGGCTGGCCAACCTAGTCCCGGGGTGGTAAGGACGACCATATAGTCGTCGGACAAGTCGGAGGCGGGCCAACCTAGTCCCGGGGTCGTGGGGACGACCCTATAGTCGTCGGACATGTCGGCGGCTGGCCAACATAGTCCCGGGGTCGTGGGGACGACCCTATAGTCGTCGGACAAGTCGGCGGCGGGCCAACCTAGTCCCGGGGTCGTGGGGACGACCCTATAGTCGTCGGACATGATGGTGGCGGGCCAATCTAGACCCGGGGACGTGGGGACGACCCTATAGTCGTCGGACAAGTCGGCGGCGGGCCAACCAAGTCCCGGGGTCGTGGGGACGACCCTATAGTCGACGGACATGGCGGTGGCGTGCCAATCTATCCCCGGGGACGTGGGGACGACCCTATAGTCGTCGGACATGTCGGCGGCCGGCCAACGTAGTCCCGGGGTCGTGGGGACGACCCTATAGTCGTCGGACAAGTCGGCGGCGGGCCAACCTAGTCCCGGGGTCGTGGGGACGACCCTATAGTCGTCGGACATGATGGTGGCGGGCCAATCTAGACCCGGGGTCGTGGGGACGACCCAATAGTCGTCGGACATGTCGGCGGCTGGCCAACTTTGGCCCGTGGTCGTGGGGACGACCCTATAGTCGACGGACATGGCGGTGGCGTGCCAATCTATCCCCGGGGTCGTGGGGACGACCCTATAGTCGTCGGACATGACGGTGGCGGGCCAATCTAGTCCCGGGGTCGTAGGGACGACCCTATAGTCGTCGGGCATGATGGTGGTGGGCGAATCTAGTCCCGGGGCCGTGGGGACGACCGTATAGTCGTCGGACATGTCGGCGGCGGGCCAACCTAGTCCCGTGGTCGTGGGGACGTCCGTATAGTCGTCGGACATGTCGGCGGCGGGCCAACCTAGTCTCGTGGTCGTGGGGACGACCCTATAGTCGTCGGACATGATGGTGGTGGGCGAATCTAGTCCCGGGGCCGTGGGGACGACCGTATAGTCGTCGGACATGTGCGGCTGGCCAACCTAGTCCCGTGGTCGTCGGGACGTCCGTATAGTCGTCGGACATGTCGGCGGCGGGCCAACCTAGTCCCGTGGTCGTGGGGACGACCCTATAGTCGTCGGACATGATGGTGGTGGGCGAATCTAGTCCCGGGGCCGTGGGGACGACCGTATAGTCGTCGGACATGTCGGCGGCTGGCCAACCAAGTCCCGGGGTCGTGGGGACGACCCTATAGTCGTCGGACATGATGGTGGCGGGCCAATCTAGTCCCGGGTTCGTGGGCACGACCATGGTCGTCGGACATGTCGACGGCTGGCCAACTTTGGCCCGTAGTCGTGGGGACGACCCTATAGTCGTCGGACATGTCGGCGGCGCGCCAACTTAGTCCCGCGGTCGTGGGGACGACCCTATATACGTCGGACATGTCGGCGGCTGGCCAACTTTGGCCCGTGGTCGTGGGGACGACCCTATAGTCGTCGGACATGATCGTGGCGGGCCAATCTAGTCCCGGGGACGTGGGGACGACCCTATAGTCGTCGGACATGTCGGCGGCTGGGCAACTTTGGCCCGTGGTCGTGGGGACCACCCTATATTCGTCGGACAAGTCGGCGGCTGGCCAACCTAGTCCCGGGGTCGTGGGGACGACCGTATAGTCGTGGGAAATGTCGGCCGCTGGCCAACCTAGTCCCGGGGTCGTGGGGACGACCCTATAGTCGTCGGACATGTCGGCGGCTGGGCAACTTTGGCCCGTGGTCGTGGGGACGACCCTATAGTCGTCGGACAAGTCGGCGGTGGGCCAACCTAGTCCCGGGGTCGTGGGGACGTCCGTATAGTCGTCGGACATGTCGGCGGCTGGCCAACCTAGTCCCGGGGTCGTGGGGACGACCCTATAGTTGTCGGACAAGTCGGCGGCGGGTCATCCTAGTCCCGGGGTCGTGGGGACGACCCTATAGTCGTCGGAGAAGTCGACGGCGGACCAACCTAGTCCCAGGGGTCGTGGGGGCGACCCTATAGTCGTCGGACAAATCGGTGGCGGGCCAATCCAGTCCCGGGGTCGTGGGAACGACCATATAGTCGTCGGACATGTCGGCGGCTGGGCAACTTTGGCCCGTGGTCGTGGGGACCACCCTATAGTCGTCGGACAAGTCGGCGGCGGGCCAACCTAGTCCCGGGGTCGTGGGGACGACCCTATAGTCGTCGGACATGATGATGGCGGGCCAATCTAGTCCCGGGGCCGTGGGGACGGCCGTATAGTCGTCGGACATGTCGGCGGCTGGCCAACCTAGTCCCGGGGTCGTGGGGACGACCCTGTAGTCGTCGGACATGACGGTGGCGGGCCAATCTAGTCCCGGGGTCGTAGGGACGACCCTATAGTCGTCGGACAAGTCGGCGGCGGGCCAACATAGTCCCGGGGTGGTAGGGACGACCCTGTAGTCGCCGGACAAGTCGGCGGCGGGCCAATCTAGTCCCAGGGCCGTGGGGACGACCGTATAGTCGTCGGACATGTCGGCGGCTGGCCAACCTAGTCCCGGGGTCGTGGGGACGACCCTATAGTTGTCGGACAAGTCGGCGGCGGGTCATCCTAGTCCCGGGGTCGTGGGAACGACCCTATAGTCGTCGGACAAGTCGGCGGCGGGCCAAACTAGTCCCGGTGTCTTGGGGACGAACCTATAGTCGTCGGACAAGTCGAAGGCAGGCCAACCTAGTCCCGGGGTCGTGGGGACGACCCTATAGTCGTCGGATATGATGGTGGCGGGCCAATCTAGTCCCGGGGTCGTGGGGTCGACCCTATAGTCGTCAGACATTTTGGCGGCGGGCCAACATAGTCCCGGGGTCGTGGGGACGACCCTATAGTCGTCGGACATGTCGGCAGCTGGCCAACCTAGTCCCGGGGTGCTAGGGACGACCATATAGTCGTCGGACAAGTCGGCGGCGGGCCAACCTATTCCCGGGGTCGTGGGGACGACCCTATAGTCGTCGGACATGACGGTGGCGGGCCAATCTAGTCCCGGGGACGTGTGGACGACCCTATAGTCGTCGGACATGTCGGCGGCTGGCCAACGTAGTCCCGGGGTCGTGGGGACGACCCTATAGTCGTCGGACATGACGGTGGCGGGCCAATCTAGCCCCGGGGACGTGGGCACGACCCTATAGACGTCGGACATGTTGGCGGCTAGCCAAACTAGTCCCGGGTTCGTGGGGACGACCCTGTAGTCGTCGGACAAGTCGGCGGCGGGCCAAACTAGTCCCGGGGTCTTGGGGACGACCCTATAGTCGTCGGACAAGTCGAAGGCAGGCCAACATAGTCCCGGGGTCGTGGGGACGACCCTATAGTCGTCGGATATGATGGTGGCGGGCCAATCTAGTCCCGGGGTCGTGGGGTCAACCCTATAGTCGTCGGACATTTTGGCGGCGGGCCAACCTAGTCCCGGGGTCGTGGGGACGACCCCATAGTCGTCGGACGTGACGGTGGCGGGGCAATCTAGTCCGGGGGTCGTGGGGACGACCCCATAGGAGTCGGACATGACGGTGGCGGGCCAACCTAGTCCCGGGGTGGTAGGCACGACCCTATAGTCGTCGGACATGTCGGCCGCGGGCCAACGTAGGCCCAGGGTCGTAGGGACGACTCTATAGGCGTCGGACAAGTAGGCGGCGGGGCAATCTAGTCCTGGGGTCGTGGGGACGACCCTGTAGTCGTCGGACATGACGGTGGCGGGCCAATCTAGTCCCAGGGCCGTGGGGACGACCCTATAGTCGTCGGACAAGTCGGCGGCGGGCCAACCTAGTACCGGGGTCGTAGGGACGACCCTAGAGTCGTCGGACATGTCGTCGGCGGGCCAACATTGGCCCGTGGTCGTGGGGACGACCCTATAGTCGTCGGACATGTCGGCGGCTGGCCAACATTGGCCCGTGGTCGTGGGGACGACCCTATAGTCGTCGGACATGATGGTGGCGGGCCAACCTAGCCCCGGGGTCGTGGGGACGACCCTATACTCGTCGGACATGACGGTGGCGGGCCAACCTAGTCCCGGGGTCGTAGGGACGACCCTAGAGTCGTCGGACATGTCGGCGGCTGGCCAACATTGGCCCGTGGTCGTGGGGACGACCCTATAGTCGTCGGACATGATGGTGGCGGGCCAACCTAGCCCCGGGGTCGTGGGGACGACCCTATACTCGTCGGACATGACGGTGGCGGGCCAATCTAGTCCCGGGGTCGTGGGGACGACCGTATAGTCGTCGGACATGTCGGCGGCTGGCCAACCTAGTCCCGGGGCCGTGGGGAGGACCCTATATTCGTCGGACATGATGGTGGCGGGCCAATCTAGCCCCGGGGTCGTGGGGACGACCCTATAGTCGTCGGACAAGTCGGCGGCGGGCCAAACTAGTCCCGGGGTCGTGGGGACGACCCTATAGTCGTCGGACAAGTCGAAGGCAGGCCAACCTAGTCCCGGGGTCGTGGGGACGAACCTATAGTCCTCGGATATGATGGTGGCGGGCCAATCTAGTCCCGGGGTCGTGGGGTCGACCCTATAGTCGTCGGACATTTTGGCGGCGGGCCAACCTAGTCCCGGGGTCGTGGGGACGACCCTATAGTCGTCGGACGTGACGGTGGCGGGGCAATCTAGTCCGGGGGTCGTGGGGACGACCCCATAGGAGTCGGACATGACGGTGGCGGGCCAACCTAGTCCCGCGGTGGTAGGCACGACCCTATAGTCGTCGGACATGTCGGCGGCGGGCCAACGTAGGCCCAGGGTCGTGGGACGACCCTATAGTCGGCGGGCAAGTCGGCGGCGGAGCAATCTAGTCCTGGGGTCGTGGGGACGACCCTGTAGTCGTCGGACCTGACGGTGGCGGGCCAATCTAGTCCCAGGGCCGTGGGGACGACCCTATAGTCGTCGGACATGTGCGGCTGGCCAACCTAGTCCCGTGGTCGTCGGGACGTCCGTATAGTCGTCGGACATGTCGGCGGCGGGCCAACCTAGTCCCGTGGTCGTGGGGACGACCCTATAGTCGTCGGACATGATGGTGGTGGGCGAATCTAGTCCCGGGGCCGTGGGGACGACCCTATAGTCGTCGGACAAGTCGGCGGCGGGCCAACCAAGTCCCGGGGTCGTGGGGACGACCCTATAGTCGACGGACATGGCGGGGGCGTGCCAATCTATCCCCGGGGACGTGGGGACGACCCTATAGTCGTCGGACATGTCGGCGGCCGGCCAACGTAGTCCCGGGGTCGTGGGGACGACCCTATAGTCGTCGGACAAGTCGGCGGCGGGCCAACCTAGTCCCGGGGTCGTGGGGACGACCCTATAGTCGTCGGACATGATGGTGGCGGGCCAATCTAGACCCGGGGCCGTGGGGACGACCCAATAGTCGTCGGACATGTCGGCGGCTGGCCAACTTTGGCCCGTGGTCGTGGGGACGACCCTATAGTCGACGGACATGGCGGTGGCGTGCCAATCTATCCCCGTGGTCGTGGGGACGACCCTATAGTCGTCGGACATGACGGTGGCGGGCCAATCTAGTCCCGGGGTCGTAGGGACGACCCTATAGTCGTCGGGCATGATGGTGGTGGGCGAATCTAGTCCCGGGGCCGTGGGGACGACCGTATAGTCGTCGGACATGTCGGCGGCGGGCCAACCTAGTCCCGTGGTCGTGGGGACGTCCGTATAGTCGTCGGACATGTCGGCGGCGGGCCAACCTAGTCTCGTGGTCGTGGGGACGACCCTATAGTCGTCGGACATGATGGTGGTGGGCGAATCTAGTCCCGGGGCCGTGGGGACGACCCTATAGACGTCGGACATGATGGTGGTGGGCGAATCAAGTCCCGGGGCCGTGGGGACGACCGTATAGTCGTCGGACATGTGCGGCTGGCCAACCTAGTCCCGTGGTCGTCGGGACGTCCGTATAGTCGTCGGACATGTCGGCGGCGGGCCAACCTAGTCCCGTGGTCGTGGGGACGACCCTATAGTCGTCGGACATGATGGTGGTGGGCGAATCTAGTCCCGGGGCCGTGGGGACGACCGTATAGTCGTCGGACATGTCGGCGGCTGGCCAACCTAGTCCCGGGGTCGTGGGGACGACCCTATAGTCGTCGGACATGATGGTGGCGGGCCAATCTAGTCCCGGGTTCGTGGGCACGACCATGGTCGTCGGACATGTCGACGGCTGGCCAACTTTGGCCCGTAGTCGTGGGGACGACCCTATAGTCGTCGGACATGTCGGCGGCGCGCCAACTTAGTCGCGCGGTCGTGGGGACGACCCTATATACGTCGGACATGTCGGCGGCTGGCCAACTTTGGCCCGTGGTCGTGGGGACGACCCTATAGTCGTCGGACATGATCGTGGCGGGCCAATCTAGTCCCGGGGACGTGGGGACGACCCTATAGTCGTCGGACATGTCGGCGGCTGGGCAACTTTGGCCCGTGGTCGTGGGGACCACCCTATATTCGTCGGACAAGTCGGCGGCTGGCCAACCTAGTCCCGGGGTCGTGGGGACGACCGTATAGTCGTGGGAAATGTCGGCCGCTGGCCAACCTAGTCCCGGGGTCGTGGGGACGACCCTATAGTCGTCGGACATGTCGGCGGCTGGGCAACTTTGGCCCGTGGTCGTGGGGACGACCCTATAGTCGTCGGACAAGTCGGCGGTGGGCCAACCTAGTCCCGGGGTCGTGGGGACGTCCGTATAGTCGTCGGACATGTCGGCGGCTGGCCAACCTAGTCCCGGGGTCGTGGGGACGACCCTATAGTTGTCGGACAAGTCGGCGGCGGGTCATCCTAGTCCCGGGGTCGTGGGGACGACCCTATAGCCGTCGGAGAAGTCGACGGCGGACCAACCTAGTCCCAGGGGTCGTGGGGGCGACCCTATAGTCGTCGGACAAATCGGTGGCGGGCCAATCCAGTCCCGGGGTCGTGGGAACGACCATATAGTCGTCGGACATGTCGGCGGCTGGGCAACTTTGGCCCGTGGTCGTGGGGACCACCCTATAGTCGTCGGACAAGTCGGCGGCGGGCCAACCTAGTCCCGGGGTCGTGGGGACGACCCTATAGTCGTCGGACATGATGATGGCGGGCCAATCTAGTCCCGGGGCCGTGGGGACGGCCGTATAGTCGTCGGACATGTCGGCGGCTGGCCAACCTAGTCCCGGGGTCGTAGGGACGACCCTATAGTCGTCGGACAAGTCGGCGGCGGGCCAACATAGTCCCGGGGTGGTAGGGACGACCCTGTAGTCGCCGGACAAGTCGGCGGCGGGCCAATCTAGTCCCAGGGCCGTGGGGACGACCGTATAGTCGTCGGACATGTCGGCGGCTGGCCAACCTAGTCCCGGGGTCGTGGGGACGACCCTATAGTTGTCGGACAAGTCGGCGGCGGGTCATCCTAGTCCCGGGGTCGTGGGAACGACCCTATAGTCGTCGGACAAGTCGGCGGCGGGCCAAACTAGTCCCGGGGTCTTGGGGACGAACCTATAGTCGTCGGACAAGTCGAAGGAAGGCCAACCTAGTCCCGGGGTCGTGGGGACGACCCTATAGTCGTCGGATATGATGGTGGCGGGCCAATCTAGTCCCGGGGTCGTGGGGTCGACCCTATAGTCGTCAGACATTTTGGCGGCGGGCCAACCTAGTCCCGGGGTCGTGGGGACGACCCTATAGTCGTCGGACATGTCGGCAGCTGGCCAACCTAGTCCCGTGGTGCTAGGGACGACCATATAGTCGTCGGACAAGTCGGCGGCGGGCCAACCTATTCCCGGGGTCGTGGGGACGACCCTATAGTCGTCGGACATGACGGTGGCGGGCCAATCTAGTCCCGGGGACGTGTGGACGACCCTATAGTCGTCGGACATGTCGGCGGCTGGCCAACGTAGTCCCGGGGTCGTGGGGACGACCCTATAGTCGTCGGACATGACGGTGGCGGGCCAATCTAGCCCCGGGGACGTGGGCACGACCCTATAGACGTCGGACATGTTGGCGGCTAGCCAAACTAGTCCCGGGTTCGTGGGGACGACCCTGTAGTCGTCGGACATGTCGGCTGCTGGCCAACATTGGCCAGTGGTCGTGGGGAAGACCCTATAGTCGTCGGACATGACGGTGGCGGGCCAATCTAGCCCCGGGGACGTGGGGACGACCCTATAGACGTCGGACATGTTGGCGGCTAGCCAACCTAGTCCCGGGTTCGTGGGGAAGACCCAATACTCGTCGGACATGACGGTGGCGGGCCAATCTAGTTCCGGGGTCGTGGGGACGACCCTATAGTCGTCGAACATGTAGGCGGCTGGCCAACTTTGGCCTGTAGTCGTGGGGACGACCCAATAGTCGTCGGACATGTCGGCGGCTGGCCAACGTAGTCCCGGGGTCGTGGGGACGACCCTGTAGTCGTCGGACAAGTCGGCGGCGGGCCAAACTAGTCCCGGGGTCTTGGGGACGACCCTATAGTCGTCGGACAAGTCGAAGGCAGGCCAACATAGTCCCGGGGTCGTGGGGACGACCCTATAGTCGTCGGATATGATGGTGGCGGGCCAATCTAGTCCCGGGGTCGTGGGGTCAACCCTATAGTCGTCGGACATGACGGTGGCGGGCCAATCTAGTCCCGGGGTCGTGGGGACGACCGTATAGTCGTCGGACATGTCGGCGGCTGGCCAACCTAGTCCCGGGGCCGTGGGGACGACCCTATAGTCGTCGGACATGATGGTGGCGGGCCAATCTAGCCCCGGGGTCGTGGGGACGACCCTATAGTCGTCGGACAAGTCGGCGGCGGGCCAATCTAGCCCCGGGGACGTGGGCACGACCCTATAGACGTCGGACATGTTGGCGGCTAGCCAAACTAGTCCCGGGTTCGTGGGGACGACCCTGTAGTCGTCGGACAAGTCGGCGGCGGGCCAAACTAGTCCCGGGGTCTTGGGGACGACCCTATAGTCGTCGGACAAGTCGAAGGCAGGCCAACATAGTCCCGGGGTCGTGGGGACGACCCTATAGTCGTCGGATATGATGGTGGCGGGCCAATCTAGTCCCGGGGTCGTGGGGTCAACCCTATAGTCGTCGGACATTTTGGCGGCGGGCCAACCTAGTCCCGGGGTCGTGGGGACGACCCCATAGTCGTCGGACGTGACGGTGGCGGGGCAATCTAGTCCGGGGGTCGTGGGGACGACCCCATAGGAGTCGGACATGACGGTGGCGGGCCAACCTAGTCCCGGGGTGGTAGGCACGACCCTATAGTCGTCGGACATGTCGGCCGCGGGCCAACGTAGGCCCAGGGTCGTAGGGACGACTCTATAGGCGTCGGACAAGTAGGCGGCGGGGCAATCTAGTCCTGGGGTCGTGGGGACGACCCTGTAGTCGTCGGACATGACGGTGGCGGGCCAATCTAGTCCCAGGGCCGTGGGGACGACCCTATAGTCGTCGGACAAGTCGGCGGCGGGCCAACCTAGTACCGGGGTCGTAGGGACGACCCTAGAGTCGTCGGACATGTCGTCGGCTGGCCAACATTGGCCCGTGGTCGTGGGGACGACCCTATAGTCGTCGGACATGATGGTGGCGGGCCAATCTATCCCCGGGGTCGTGGGGACGACCCTATAGTCGTCGGACATGACGGTGGCTGGCCAACCTAGTCCCGGGGTCGTAGGGACGACCCTAGAGTCGTCGGACATGTCGGCGGCTGGCCAACATTGGCCCGTGGTCGTGGGGACGACCCTATAGTCGTCGGACATGATGGTGGCGGGCCAACCTAGCCCCGGGGTCGTGGGGACGACCCTATACTCGTCGGACATGACGGTGGCGGGCCAATCTAGTCCCGGGGTCGTGGGGACGACCGTATTGTCGGCGGACAGGTCGGCGGCTGGCCAACCTAGTCCCGGGGTGGTAAGGACGACCATATAGTCGTCGGACAAGTCGGAGGCGGGCCAACCTAGTCCCGGGGTCGTGGGGACGACCCTATAGTCGTCGGACATGTCGGCGGCTGGCCAACATAGTCCCGGGGTCGTGGGGACGACCCTATAGTCGTCGGACAAGTCGGCGGCGGGCCAACCTAGTCCCGGGGTCGTGGGGACGACCCTATAGTCGTCGGACATGATGGTGGCGGGCCAATCTAGTCCCGGGGCCGTGGGGACGACCGTATTGTCGGCGGACAGCTCGGCGGCTGGCCAACCTAGTCCCGGGGTGGTAAGGACGACCATATAGTCGTCGGACAAGTCGGAGGCGGGCCAACCTAGTCCCGGGGTCGTGGGGACGACCCTATAGTCGTCGGACATGTCGGCGGCTGGCCAACATAGTCCCGGGGTCGTGGGGACGACCCTATAGTCGTCGGACAAGTCGGCGGCGGGCCAACCTAGTCCCGGGGTCGTGGGGACGACCCTATAGTCGTCGGACATGATGGTGGCGGGCCAATCTAGACCCGGGGACGTGGGGACGACCCTATAGTCGTCGGACAAGTCGGCGGCGGGCCAACCAAGTCCCGGGGTCGTGGGGACGACCCTATAGTCGACGGACATGGCGGTGGCGTGCCAATCTATCCCCGGGGACGTGGGGACGACCCTATAGTCGTCGGACATGTCGGCGGCCGGCCAACGTAGTCCCGGGGTCGTGGGGACGACCCTATAGTCGTCGGACAAGTCGGCGGCGGGCCAACCTAGTCCCGGGGTCGTGGGGACGACCCTATAGTCGTCGGACATGATGGTGGCGGGCCAATCTAGACCCGGGGTCGTGGGGACGACCCAATAGTCGTCGGACATGTCGGCGGCTGGCCAACTTTGGCCCGTGGTCGTGGGGACGACCCTATAGTCGACGGACATGGCGGTGGCGTGCCAATCTATCCCCGGGGTCGTGGGGACGACCCTATAGTCGTCGGACATGACGGTGGCGGGCCAATCTAGTCCCGGGGTCGTAGGGACGACCCTATAGTCGTCGGGCATGATGGTGGTGGGCGAATCTAGTCCCGGGGCCGTGGGGACGACCGTATAGTCGTCGGACATGTCGGCGGCGGGCCAACCTAGTCCCGTGGTCGTGGGGACGTCCGTATAGTCGTCGGACATGTCGGCGGCGGGCCAACCTAGTCTCGTGGTCGTGGGGACGACCCTATAGTCGTCGGACATGATGGTGGTGGGCGAATCTAGTCCCGGGGCCGTGGGGACGACCCTATAGTCGTCGGACATGATGGTGGTGGGCGAATCTAGTCCCGGGGCCGTGGGGACGACCGTATAGTCGTCGGACATGTGCGGCTGGCCAACCTAGTCCCGTGGTCGTCGGGACGTCCGTATAGTCGTCGGACATGTCGGCGGCGGGCCAACCTAGTCCCGTGGTCGTGGGGACGACCCTATAGTCGTCGGACATGATGGTGGTGGGCGAATCTAGTCCCGGGGCCGTGGGGACGACCGTATAGTCGTCGGACATGTCGGCGGCTGGCCAACCAAGTCCCGGGGTCGTGGGGACGACCCTATAGTCGTCGGACATGATGGTGGCGGGCCAATCTAGTCCCGGGTTCGTGGGCACGACCATGGTCGTCGGACATGTCGACGGCTGGCCAACTTTGGCCCGTAGTCGTGGGGACGACCCTATAGTCGTCGGACATGTCGGCGGCGCGCCAACTTAGTCCCGCGGTCGTGGGGACGACCCTATATACGTCGGACATGTCGGCGGCTGGCCAACTTTGGCCCGTGGTCGTGGGGACGACCCTATAGTCGTCGGACATGATCGTGGCGGGCCAATCTAGTCCCGGGGACGTGGGGACGACCCTATAGTCGTCGGACATGTCGGCGGCTGGGCAACTTTGGCCCGTGGTCGTGGGGACCACCCTATATTCGTCGGACAAGTCGGCGGCTGGCCAACCTAGTCCCGGGGTCGTGGGGACGACCGTATAGTCGTGGGAAATGTCGGCCGCTGGCCAACCTAGTCCCGGGGTCGTGGGGACGACCCTATAGTCGTCGGACATGTCGGCGGCTGGGCAACTTTGGCCCGTGGTCGTGGGGACGACCCTATAGTCGTCGGACAAGTCGGCGGTGGGCCAACCTAGTCCCGGGGTCGTGGGGACGTCCGTATAGTCGTCGGACATGTCGGCGGCTGGCCAACCTAGTCCCGGGGTCGTGGGGACGACCCTATAGTTGTCGGACAAGTCGGCGGCGGGTCATCCTAGTCCCGGGGTCGTGGGGACGACCCTATAGTCGTCGGAGAAGTCGACGGCGGACCAACCTAGTCCCAGGGGTCGTGGGGGCGACCCTATAGTCGTCGGACAAATCGGTGGCGGGCCAATCCAGTCCCGGGGTCGTGGGAACGACCATATAGTCGTCGGACATGTCGGCGGCTGGGCAACTTTGGCCCGTGGTCGTGGGGACCACCCTATAGTCGTCGGACAAGTCGGCGGCGGGCCAACCTAGTCCCGGGGTCGTGGGGACGACCCTATAGTCGTCGGACATGATGATGGCGGGCCAATCTAGTCCCGGGGCCGTGGGGACGGCCGTATAGTCGTCGGACATGTCGGCGGCTGGCCAACCTAGTCCCGGGGTCGTGGGGACGACCCTGTAGTCGTCGGACATGACGGTGGCGGGCCAATCTAGTCCCGGGGTCGTAGGGACGACCCTATAGTCGTCGGACAAGTCGGCGGCGGGCCAACATAGTCCCGGGGTGGTAGGGACGACCCTGTAGTCGCCGGACAAGTCGGCGGCGGGCCAATCTAGTCCCAGGGCCGTGGGGACGACCGTATAGTCGTCGGACATGTCGGCGGCTGGCCAACCTAGTCCCGGGGTCGTGGGGACGACCCTATAGTTGTCGGACAAGTCGGCGGCGGGTCATCCTAGTCCCGGGGTCGTGGGAACGACCCTATAGTCGTCGGACAAGTCGGCGGCGGGCCAAACTAGTCCCGGTGTCTTGGGGACGAACCTATAGTCGTCGGACAAGTCGAAGGCAGGCCAACCTAGTCCCGGGGTCGTGGGGACGACCCTATAGTCGTCGGATATGATGGTGGCGGGCCAATCTAGTCCCGGGGTCGTGGGGTCGACCCTATAGTCGTCAGACATTTTGGCGGCGGGCCAACATAGTCCCGGGGTCGTGGGGACGACCCTATAGTCGTCGGACATGTCGGCAGCTGGCCAACCTAGTCCCGGGGTGCTAGGGACGACCATATAGTCGTCGGACAAGTCGGCGGCGGGCCAACCTATTCCCGGGGTCGTGGGGACGACCCTATAGTCGTCGGACATGACGGTGGCGGGCCAATCTAGTCCCGGGGACGTGTGGACGACCCTATAGTCGTCGGACATGTCGGCGGCTGGCCAACGTAGTCCCGGGGTCGTGGGGACGACCCTATAGTCGTCGGACATGACGGTGGCGGGCCAATCTAGCCCCGGGGACGTGGGCACGACCCTATAGACGTCGGACATGTTGGCGGCTAGCCAAACTAGTCCCGGGTTCGTGGGGACGACCCTGTAGTCGTCGGACAAGTCGGCGGCGGGCCAAACTAGTCCCGGGGTCTTGGGGACGACCCTATAGTCGTCGGACAAGTCGAAGGCAGGCCAACATAGTCCCGGGGTCGTGGGGACGACCCTATAGTCGTCGGATATGATGGTGGCGGGCCAATCTAGTCCCGGGGTCGTGGGGTCAACCCTATAGTCGTCGGACATTTTGGCGGCGGGCCAACCTAGTCCCGGGGTCGTGGGGACGACCCCATAGTCGTCGGACGTGACGGTGGCGGGGCAATCTAGTCCGGGGGTCGTGGGGACGACCCCATAGGAGTCGGACATGACGGTGGCGGGCCAACCTAGTCCCGGGGTGGTAGGCACGACCCTATAGTCGTCGGACATGTCGGCCGCGGGCCAACGTAGGCCCAGGGTCGTAGGGACGACTCTATAGGCGTCGGACAAGTAGGCGGCGGGGCAATCTAGTCCTGGGGTCGTGGGGACGACCCTGTAGTCGTCGGACATGACGGTGGCGGGCCAATCTAGTCCCAGGGCCGTGGGGACGACCCTATAGTCGTCGGACAAGTCGGCGGCGGGCCAACCTAGTACCGGGGTCGTAGGGACGACCCTAGAGTCGTCGGACATGTCGTCGGCGGGCCAACATTGGCCCGTGGTCGTGGGGACGACCCTATAGTCGTCGGACATGTCGGCGGCTGGCCAACATTGGCCCGTGGTCGTGGGGACGACCCTATAGTCGTCGGACATGATGGTGGCGGGCCAACCTAGCCCCGGGGTCGTGGGGACGACCCTATACTCGTCGGACATGACGGTGGCGGGCCAACCTAGTCCCGGGGTCGTAGGGACGACCCTAGAGTCGTCGGACATGTCGGCGGCTGGCCAACATTGGCCCGTGGTCGTGGGGACGACCCTATAGTCGTCGGACATGATGGTGGCGGGCCAACCTAGCCCCGGGGTCGTGGGGACGACCCTATACTCGTCGGACATGACGGTGGCGGGCCAATCTAGTCCCGGGGTCGTGGGGACGACCGTATAGTCGTCGGACATGTCGGCGGCTGGCCAACCTAGTCCCGGGGCCGTGGGGAGGACCCTATATTCGTCGGACATGATGGTGGCGGGCCAATCTAGCCCCGGGGTCGTGGGGACGACCCTATAGTCGTCGGACAAGTCGGCGGCGGGCCAAACTAGTCCCGGGGTCGTGGGGACGACCCTATAGTCGTCGGACAAGTCGAAGACAGGCCAACCTAGTCCCGGGGTCGTGGGGACGAACCTATAGTCCTCGGATATGATGGTGGCGGGCCAATCTAGTCCCGGGGTCGTGGGGTCGACCCTATAGTCGTCGGACATTTTGGCGGCGGGCCAACCTAGTCCCGGGGTCGTGGGGACGACCCTATAGTCGTCGGACGTGACGGTGGCGGGGCAATCTAGTCCGGGGGTCGTGGGGACGACCCCATAGGAGTCGGACATGACGGTGGCGGGCCAACCTAGTCCCGCGGTGGTAGGCACGACCCTATAGTCGTCGGACATGTCGGCGGCGGGCCAACGTAGGCCCAGGGTCGTGGGACGACCCTATAGTCGGCGGGCAAGTCGGCGGCGGAGCAATCTAGTCCTGGGGTCGTGGGGACGACCCTGTAGTCGTCGGACCTGACGGTGGCGGGCCAATCTAGTCCCAGGGCCGTGGGGACGACCCTATAGTCGTCGGAGAAGTCGGCGGCGGGCCAACCATGTCCCGCGGTCGTGGGGACGACCCTATAGTCGTCGGACATGCCGGCGGCTGTGCTACTTTGGTCCGTGGTCGTGGGGACGACCCTATAGTCGTCGGACAAGTCGGCGGCGGGCCAAACTAGTCCCGGGGTCTTGGGGACGACCCTATAGTCGTCGGACAAGTCGAAGGCAGGCCAACCTAGTCCCGGGGTCGTGGGGACGACCCCATAGGAGTCGGACATGACGGTGGCGGGCCAACCTAGTCCCGCGGTGGTAGGCACGACCCTATAGTCGTCGGACATGACGGTGGCGGGGCAATCTAGTCCCGAGGTCGTGGGGACGACCCTATAGTCGTCGAAGATGTCGGCGGCTGGCCAACTTTGGCCCGTGGTCGTGGGGACGACCCTATAGTCGTCGGACATGACGGTGGCGGTCCAATCTAGTCCCGGGGTCGTGGGTACGGAACTATAGTCGTCTACATGACGGTGGCGGGCCAATCTAGTCCCGGGGTCGTGGGTACGACCCTATAGTCGTCGGACATGTCGGCGGCTGTCCAACTTTGGCCCGTGGTCGTGGGGACGACCCTATAGTCGTCGGACAAGTCGAAGGCAGGCCAACATAGTCCCGGGGTCGTGGGGACGACCCTATAGTCGTCGGATATGATGGTGGCGGGCCAATCTAGTCCCGGGGTCGTGGGATCAACCCTATAGTCGTCGGACATTTTGGCGGCGGGCCAACCTAGTCCCGGGGTCGTGGGGACGACCCTGTAGTCGTCGGACGTGACGGTGGCGGGGCAATCTAGTCCGGGGGTCGTGGGGACGACCCCATAGGAGTCGGACATGACGGTGGCGGGCCAACCTAGTCCCGGGGTGGTAGGCACGACCCTATAGTCGTCGGACATGTCGGCGGCGGGCCAACGTAGGCCCAGGGTCGTAGGGACGACCCTAAAGTTGTCGGACAAGTCGGCGGCGGGGCAATCTAGTCCTGGGGTCGTGGGGACGACCCTGTAGTCGTCGGACATGACTGTGGCGGGCCAATCTAGTCCCAGGGCCGTGGGGACGACCCTATAGTCGTCGCACAAGTCGGCGGCGGGCCAACCTAGTCCCGCGGTCGTGGGGACGACCCTATAGTCGTCGGACATGCCGGCGGCTGTGCTACTTTGGTCCGTGGTCGTGGGGACGACCCTATAGTCGTCGGACAAGTCGGCGGCGGGCCAAACTAGTCCCGGGGTCTTGGGGACGACCCTATAGTCGTCGGACAAGTCGAAGGCAGGCCAACATAGTCCCGGGGTCGTGGGGACGACCCTATAGTCGTCGGATATGATGGTGGCGGGCCAATCTAGTCCCGGGGTCGTGGGGTCAACCCTATAGTCGTCGGACATTTTGGCGGCGGGCCAACCTAGTCCCGGGGTCGTGGGGACGACCCTATAGTCGTCGGACGTGACGGTGGCGGGGCAATCTAGTCCGGGGGTCGTGGGGACGACCCCATAGGAGTCGGACATGACGGTGGCGGGCCAACCTAGTCCCGGGGTGGTAGGCACGACCCTATAGTCGTCGGACATGTCGGCCGCGGGCCAACGTAGGCCCAGGGTCGTAGGGACGACTCTATAGTCGTCGGACAAGTAGGCGGCGGGGCAATCTAGTCCTGGGGTCGTGGGGACGACCCTGTAGTCGTCGGACATGACGGTGGCGGGCCAATCTAGTCCCAGGGCCGTGGGGACGACCCTATAGTCGTCGGACAAGTCGGCGGCGGGCCAACCTAGTACCGGGGTCGTAGGGACGACCCTAGAGTCGTCGGACATGTCGGCGGCTGGCCAACATTGGCCCGTGGTCGTGGGGACGACCCTATAGTCGTCGGACATGATGGTGGCGGGCCAATCTAGCCCCGGGGTCGTGGGGACGACCCTATAGTCGTCGGACATGACGGTGGCTGGCCAACCTAGTCCCGGGGTCGTAGGGACGACCCTAGAGTCGTCGGACATGTCGGCGGCTGGCCAACATTGGCCCGTGGTCGTGGGGACGACCCTATAGTCGTCGGACATGATGGTGGCGGGCCAATCTAGCCCCGGGGTCGTGGGGACGACCCTATAGTCGTCGGACATGACGGTGGCGGGCCAATCTAGTCCCGGGGTCGTGGGGACGACCTTATAGTCCTCGGACATGTCGGCGGCTGGCCAACCTAGTCCCGGGGTCGTGGGGACGACCCTATAGTCGTCGGACATGATGGTGGCGGGCCAATCTAGCCCCGGGGTCGTGGGGACGACCCTATAGTCGTCGGACAAGTCGGCGGCGGGCCAAACTAGTCCCGGGGTCGTGGGGACGACCCTATAGTCGTCGGACAAGTCGAAGGCAGGCCAACCTAGTCCCGGGGTCGTGGGGACGACCCTATAGTCCTCGGATATGATGGTGGCGGGCCAATCTAGTCCCGGGGTCGTGGGGTCGACCCTATAGTCGTCGGACATTTTGGCGGCGGGCCAACCTAGTCCCGGGGTCGTGGGGACGACCCTATAGTCGTCGGACGTGACGGTGGCGGGGCAATCTAGTCCGGGGGTCGTGGGGACGACCCCATAGGAGTCGGACATGACGGTGGCGGGCCAACCTAGTCCCGCGGTGGTAGGCACGACCCTATAGTCGTCGGACATGTCGGCG
Source organism: Andrena fulva (assembly GCA_946251845.1). NCBI lineage: Eukaryota > Metazoa > Arthropoda > Insecta > Hymenoptera > Andrenidae > Andrena > Andrena fulva. Next base: position 207,398 of record CAMITZ010000031.1, on the reverse strand, counting down.
GCGGGCCAACGTAGGCCCAGGGTCGTGGGACGACCCTATAGTCGTCGGACAAGTCGGCGGCGGAGCAATCTAGTCCTGGGGTCGTGGGGACGACCCTGTAGTCGTCGGACCTGACGGTGGCGGGCCAATCTAGTCCCAGGGCCGTGGGGACGACCCTATAGTCGTCGGAGAAGTCGGCGGCGGGCCAACCAAGTCCCGCGGTCGTGGGGACGACCCTATAGTCGTCGGACATGCCGGCGGCTGTGCTACTTTGGTCCGTGGTCGTGGGGACGACCCTATAGTCGTCGGACAAGTCGGCGGCGGGCCAAACTAGTCCCGGGGTCTTGGGGACGACCCTATAGTCGTCGGACAAGTCGAAGGCAGGCCAACCTAGTCCCGGGGTCGTGGGGACGACCCCATAGGAGTCGGATATGATGGTGGCGGGCCAATCTTGTCCCGGGGTCGTGGGGTCGACCCTATAGTCGTCAGACATTTTGGCGGCGGGCCAACCTAGTCCCGCGGTGGTAGGCACGACCCTATAGTCGTCGGACATGTCGGCGGCGGGCCAACGTAGGCCCAGGGTCGTGGGACGACCCTATAGTCGTCGGACAAGTCGGCGGCGGAGCAATCTAGTCCTGGGGTCGTGGGGACGACCCTGTAGTCGTCGGACCTGACGGTGGCGGGCCAATCTAGTCCCAGGGCCGTGGGGACGACCCTATAGTCGTCGGAGAAGTCGGCGGCGGGCCAACCAAGTCCCGCGGTCGTGGGGACGACCCTATAGTCGTCGGACATGCCGGCGGCTGTGCTACTTTGGTCCGTGGTCGTGGGGACGACCCTATAGTCGTCGGACAAGTCGAAGGCAGGCCAACATAGTCCCGGGGTCGTGGGGACGACCCTATAGTCGTCGGATATGATGGTGGCGGGCCAATCTAGTCCCGGGGTCGTGGGATCAACCCTATAGTCGTCGGACATTTTGGCGGCGGGCCAACCTAGTCCCGGGGTCGTGGGGACGACCCTGTAGTCGTCGGACGTGACGGTGGCGGGGCAATCTAGTCCGGGGGTCGTGGGGACGACCCCATAGGAGTCGGACATGACGGTGGCGGGCCAACCTAGTCCCGGGGTGGTAGGCACGACCCTATAGTCGTCGGACATGTCGGCGGCGGGCCAACGTAGGCCCAGGGTCGTAGGGACGACTCTATAGTCGTCGGACAAGTCGGCGGCGGGGCAATCTAGTCCTGGGGTCGTGGGGACGACCCTGTAGTCGTCGGACATGACGGTGGCGGGCCAATCTAGTCCCAGGGCCGTGGGGTCGACCCTATAGTCGTCAGACATTTTGGCGGCGGGCCAACATAGTCCCGCGGTGGTAGGCACCACCCTATAGTCGTCGGACATGTCGGCGGCGGGCCAACGTAGGCCCAGGGTCGTGGGACGACCCTATAGTCGTCGGACAAGTCGGCGGCGGAGCAATCTAGTCCTGGGGTCGTGGGGACGACCCCGTAGTCGTCGGACCTGACGGTGGCGGGCCAATCTAGTCCCAGGGCCGTGGGGACGACCCTATAGTCGTCGGAGAAGTCGGCGGCGGGCCAACCAAGTCCCGCGGTCGTGGGGACGACCCTATAGTCGTCGGACATGCCGGCGGCTGTGCTACTTTGGTCCGTGGTCGTGGGGACGACCCTATAGTCGTCGGACAAGTCGGCGGCGGGCCAAACTAGTCCCGGGGTCTTGGGGACGACCCTATAGTCGTCGGACAAGTCGAAGGCAGGCCAACCTAGTCCCGGGGTCGTGGGGACGACCCCATAGGAGTCGGACATGACGGTGGCGGGCCAACCTAGTCCCGCGGTGGTAGGCACGACCCTATAGTCGTCGGACATGACGGTGGCGGGGCAATCTAGTCCCGAGGTCGTGGGGACGACCCTATAGTCGTCGAAGATGTCGGCGGCTGGCCAACTTTGGCCCGTGGTCGTGGGGACGACCCTATAGTCGTCGGACATGACGGTGGCGGTCCAATCTAGTCCCGGGGTCGTGGGTACGGAACTATAGTCGTCGACATGACGGTGGCGGGCCAATCTATTCCCGGGGTCGTGGGTACGACCCTATAGTCGTCGGACATGTCGGCGGCTGTCCAACTTTGGCCCGTGGTCGTGGGGACGACCCTATAGTCGTCGGACAAGTCGAAGGCAGGCCAACATAGTCCCGGGGTCGTGGGGACGACCCTATAGTCGTCGGATATGATGGTGGCGGGCCAATCTAGTCCCGGGGTCGTGGGATCAACCCTATAGTCGTCGGACATTTTGGCGGCGGGCCAACCTAGTCCCGGGGTCGTGGGGACGACCCTGTAGTCGTCGGACGTGACGGTGGCGGGGCAATCTAGTCCGGGGGTCGTGGGGACGACCCCATAGGAGTCGGACATGACGGTGGCGGGCCAACCTAGTCCCGGGGTGGTAGGCACGACCCTATAGTCGTCGGACATGTCGGCGGCGGGCCAACGTAGGCCCAGGGTCGTAGGGACGACTCTATAGTCGTCGGACAAGGCGGCGGCGGGGCAATCTAGTCCTGGGGTCGTGGGGACGACCCTGTAGTCGTCGGACATGACGGTGGCGGGCCAATCTAGTCCCAGGGCCGTGGGGACGACCCTATAGTCGTCGGACAAGTCGGCGGCGGGCCAACCTAGTCCCGGGGTCGTAGGGACGACCCTAGAGTCGTCGGACATGTCGGCGGCTGGCCAACATTGGCCCGTGGTCGTGGGGACGACCCTATAGTCGTCGGACATGATGGTGGCGGGCCAATCTAGCCCCGGGGTCGTGGGGACGACCCTATAGTCGTCGGACATGACGGTGGCTGGCCAACCTAGTCCCGGGGTCGTAGGGACGACCCTAGAGTCGTCGGACATGTCGGCGGCTGGCCAACATTGGCCCGTGGTCGTGGGGACGACCCTATAGTCGTCGGACATGATGGTGGCGGGCCAATCTAGCCCCGGGGTCGTGGGGACGACCCTATAGTCGTCGGACATGTCGGCGGCTGGCCAACCTAGTCCCGGGGTCGTGGGGACGACCCTATAGTCGTCGGACAGGACAGTGGCGGGGCAATCTAGTCCCGAGGTCCTGGGGACGACCCTATAGTCGTCGGACATTTTGGCGGCGGGCCAACATAGTCCCGGGGTCGTGGGGACGACCCTATAGTCGTCGGACGTGACGGTGGCGGGGCAATCTAGTCCGGGGGTCGTGGGGACGACCCTATAGTCGTCGGACATGACGGTGGCGGGACAATCTAGTCCCAGGGCCGTGGGGACGACCCTATAGTCGTCGGACAAGTCGGCGGCGGGCCAACCTAGTCCCGCGGTCGTGGGGACGACCCTATAGTCGTCGGACATGCCGGCGGCTGTGCTACTTTGGTCCGTGGTCGTGGGGACGACCCTATAGTCGTCGGACAAGTCGGCGGCGGGCCAAACTAGTCCTGGGGTCGTGGGGACGACCCTATAGTCGTCGGACAAGTCGAAGGCAGGCCAACCTAGTCCCGGGATCGTGGGGACGACCCTATAGTCCTCGGATATGATGGTGGCGGGCCAATCTAGTCCCGGGGTCGTGGGGTCGACCCTATAGTCGTCGGACAAGTCGGCGGCGGGGCAATCTAGTCCTGGTGTCGTGGGGACGACCCTGTAGTCGTCGGACATGACGGTGGCGGGCCAATCTAGTCCCAGGGCCGTGGGGACGATCCTATAGTCGTCGGACAAGTCGGCGGCGGGCCAACCTAGTCCCGGGGTCGTAGGGACGACCCTAAAGTCGTCGGACATGCCGGCGGCTGTGCTACTTTGGTCCGTGGTCGTGGGGACGACCCTATAGTCGTCGGACAAGTCGGCGGGGGGCCAAACTAGTCCCGGGGTCGTGGGGACGACCCTATAGTCGTCGGACATGACGGTGGCGGGCCAATCTAGTCCCGGGGTCGTGGGGACGACCGTATAGTCGTCGGACATGTCGGCGGCTGGCCAACCTAGTCCCGGGGTCGTGGGGACGACCCTATAGTCGTCGGACATGACGGTGGCGGGGCAATCTAGTCCCGAGGTCGTGGGGACGACCCTATAGTCGTCGAAGATGTCGGCGGCTTTCCAACTTTGGCCCGTGGTCGTGGGGACGACCCTATAGTCGTCGGACATGACGGTGGCGGTCCAATCTAATCCCGGGGTCGTGGGTACGGAACTATAGTCGTCGGACATGACGGTGGCGGGCCAATCTAGTCCCGGGTTCGTGGGCACGACCATGGTCGTCGGACATGTCGGCGGCTGGCCAACTTTGGCCCGTAGTCGTGGGGACGATCCTATAGTCGTCGGACAATTCGGCGGCGGGCTAATCTAGTCCTGGGGCCGTTGGGACGACCGTATAGTCGTCGGACATGTCGGCGGCTGGCCAACCTAGTCCCGGGGTGGTAGGGACGTCCCTATAGTCGACGGACAAGTCGAAGGCGGGCCAACCCAGTCCCGGGGTCGTGGGGACGACCCTATAGTCGTCGGACATGACGGTGGCGGTCCAATCTAGTCCCGGGGTCGTGGGTACGCCCCTATAGTCGTCGGACATGTCGGCGGCTGTCCAACTTTGGCCCGTGGTCGTGGGAACGACCCTATATTCGTCGGATATGTCGGAGGCTGGCCAACCTAGTCCCGGGGTCGTGGGGACGACCCTATAGTCATCGGACATGTCGGCGGCGGGTCATCCTAGTCCTGGGGTCGTGGGGACGATCCTGTAGTCGTCGGACATGACGGTAGTGGGCCAATCTGGTCCCGGGGCCGTGCGGACTACCCTATAGTCGTCGGACATGTTGGAGGCGGGCCAACCTAGTCCCGGTGTCGTGGGGACGACCGTATAGTCGTCGGACATGACGGCGGCTGGCCAACCTAGTCCCGGGGTGGTAGGGACGTCCCTATAGTCGACGGACAAGTCGAAGGCGGGCCAACCCAGTCCCGGGGTGGTGGGGACGACCCGATAGTCGTCGGACAAGTCGGAGGCGGGCCAACCTAGTCCCGGGGCCGTGGGGACGATCCTATAGTCGTCGGACAAGTCGGCGGCGGGCCAACCTAGTCCCGGGGTCGTAGGGACGACCCTAAAGTCGTCGGACATGCCGGCGGCTGTGCTACTTTGGTCCGTGGTCGTGGGGACGACCCTATAGTCGTCGGACAAGTCGGCGGCGGGCCAAACTAGTCCCGGGGTCGTGGGGACGGCCCTATAGTCGTCGGACATGACGGTGGCTGGCCAACCTAATCCCCTGGTCGTGGGGACAACCTTCTAGTCGTCGGACATGTCGGCGGCGGGCCAACGTAGGCCCAGGGTCGTAGGGACGACCCTATAGTCGTCGGAAAAGTCGGTGGCGGGCCAACCTAGTCCCGGTGTCGTGGGGACGACGCTATAGTCGTCAGACATGTCGGCGGCTGGGCAACTTTGGCCCGTGGTCGTGGGGACGACCCTATAGTCGTCGGACATATCGGCGGCTGGGCAACTTTGGCCCGTGGTCGTGGGGACGACCCTATAGTCCTCGGACATGTCGGCGGCGGGGCAATCTAGTCCTGGGGTCGTGGGGACGACCCCATAGGAGTCGGACATGACGGCGGCGGGCCAACCTAGTCCCGGGGTCGTGGGGACGACCCTATAGTCGTCGGACATGATGGTGGCGGGCCAATCTAGTCCCGGGGTCGTGGGGACGACCCTATAGTTGTCGGACATGTCGGCGGCTGGCCAACTTTGGCCCGTGTTCGTGGGGACGACCCTATAGTCGTCGGATATGTCGGAGGCTGGCCAACCTAGTCCCGGGGTGGTAGGGACGACCCTATAGTCGTCGGACATGCCGGCGGCTGTGCTACTTTGGTCCGTGGTCGTGGGGACGACCCTATAGTCGTCGGAAAAGTCGGCGGGGGGCCAAACTAGTCCCGGGGTCGTGGGGACGACCCTATAGTCGTCGGACAAGTCGAAGGCAGGCCAACCTAGTCCCGGGGTCGTGGGGACGACCCTATAGTCGTCGGACGTGACGGTGGCGGGGCAACCTAGTCCGGGGGTCGTGGGGACGACCCCATAGGAGTCGGACATGACGGTGGCGGGCCAACCTAGTCCCGGGGTGGTAGGCACGACCCTATAGTCGTCGGACATGTCGGCGGCGGGCCACCGTAGGCCCAGGGTCGTAGGGACGACCCTATAGTCGTCGGACATGATGGTGGCGGGCCAGTCTAGCCCCGGGGTCGTGGGGACGAGCCTATATTCGGCGGACATGACGGTGGCGGGCCAATCTAGTCCCGGGGTCGTGGGGACGACCGTATAGTCGTCGGACATGTCGGCGGCTGGCCAACTTTGGCCCGTGGTCGTGGGGACGACCCTATAGTCGTCGGATATGTCGGAGGCTGGCCAACCTAGTCCCGGGGTGGTAGGGACGACCCTATAGTCGTCGGACATGCCGGCGGCTGTGCTACTTTGGTCCGTGGTCGTGGGGACGACCCTATTGTCGTCGGACAAGTCGGCGGGGGGCCAAACTAGTCCCGGGGTCGTGGGGACGACCCTATATTCGTCGGACAAGTCGAAGGCAGGCCAACCGAGTCCCGGGGTCGTGGGGACTACCCTATAGCCGTCGGACATGTCGGCGGCGGGGCAATCTAGTCCTGGGGTCGTGGGGACGACCCCATAGGAGTCGGACATGACGGCGGCGGGCCAACCTAGTCCCGTGGTCGTGGGGACGACCCTATAGTCGTCGGACATGCCGGCGGCTGTGCTACTTTGGTCCGTGGTCGTGGGGACGACCCTATAGTCGTCGGACAAGTCGGCGGCGGGCCAACCTAGTCCCGGGATCGTGGGGACGACCCTATAGTCCTCGGATATGATGGTGGCGGGCCAATCTAGTCCCGGGGTCGTGGGGTCGACCCTATAGTCGTCGGACAATTCGGCGGCGGGGCAATCTAGTCCTGGGGTCGTGGGGACGACCCTGTAGTCGTCGGACATGACGGTGGCGGGCCAATCTAGTCCCAGGGCCGTGGGGACGATCCTATAGTCGTCGGACAAGTCGGCGGCGGGCCAACCTAGTCCCGGGGTCGTAGGGACGACCCTAAAGTCGTCGGACATGCCGGCGGCTGTGCTACTTTGGTCCGTGGTCGTGGGGACGACCCTATAGTCGTCGGACAAGTCGGCGGCGGGCCAAACTAGTCCCGGGGTCGTGGGGACGACCCTATAGTCGTCGGACATGACGGTGGCGGGCCAATCTAGTCCCGGGGTCGTGGGGACGACCGTATAGTCGTCGGACATGTCGGCGGCTGGCCAACCTAGTCCCGGGGTCGTGGGGACGACCCTATAGTCGTCGGACATGACGGTGGCGGTCCAATCTAGTCCCGGGGTCGTGGGTACGGAACTATAGTCGTCGGACATGACGGTGGCGGGCCAATCTAGTCCCGGGTTCGTGGGCACGACCATGGTCGTCGGACATGTCGGCGGCTGGCCAACTTTGGCCCGTAGTCGTGGGGACGATCCTATAGTCGTCGGACAATTCGGCGGCGGGCTAATCTAGTCCTGGGGCCGTTGGGACGACCGTATAGTCGTCGGACATGTCGGCGGCTGGCCAACCTAGTCCCGGGGTGGTAGGGACGTCCCTATAGTCGACGGACAAGTCGAAGGCGGGCCAACCCAGTCCCGGGGTCGTGGGGACGACCCTATAGTTGTCGGACATGTCGGCGGCTGGCCAACTTTGGCCCGTGGTCGTGGGGACGACCCTATAGTCGTCGGATATGTCGGAGGCTGGCCAACCTAGTCCCGGGGTGGTAGGGACGACCCTATAGTCGTCGGACATGCCGGCGGCTGTGCTACTTTGGTCCGTGGTCGTGGGGACGACCCTATAGTCATCGGACATGTCGGCGGCGGGTCATCCTAGTCCTGGGGTCGTGGGGACGATCCTGTAGTCGTCGGACATGACGGTAGTGGGCCAATCTGGTCCCGGGGCCGTGCGGACTACCCTATAGTCGTCGGACATGTTGGAGGCGGGCCAACCTAGTCCCGGTGTCGTGGGGACGACCGTATAGTCGTCGGACATGTCGGCGGCTGGCCAACCTAGTCCCGGGGTGGTAGGGACGTCCCTATAGTCGACGGACAAGTCGAAGGCGGGCCAACCCAGTCCCGGGGTCGTGGGGACGACCCGATAGTCGTCGGACAAGTCGGAGGCGGGCCAACCTAGTCCCGGGGTCGTGGGGACGACCCTGTATTCGTCGGACATGATGGCAGCGGGCCAACCTAGTCCCGGGGTCGTGGGGACGACCCGATAGTCGTCGGACAAGTCGGAGGCGGGCCAACCTAGTCCCGGGGTCGTGGGGACGACCCTGTAGTCGTCGGACATGATGGCAGCGGGCCAACCTAGTCCCGGGGTCGTGGGGACTACCCTATAGTCGTCGGACATGTCGGCGGCTGGCCAACCTAGTCCCCTGGTCGTGGGGACAACCTTCTAGTCGTCGGACATGTCGGCGGCGGGCCAACGTAGGCCCAGGGTCGTAGGGACGACCCTATAGTCGTCGGAAAAGTCGGTGGCGGGCCAACCTAGTCCCGGTGTCGTGGGGACGACGCTATAGTCGTCAGACATGTCGGCGGCTGGGCAACTTTGGCCCGTGGTCGTGGGGACTACCCTATAGTCGTCGGACATATCGGCGGCTGGGCAACTTTGGCCCGTGGTCGTGGGGACGACCCTATAGTCGTCGGACATGTCGGCGGCGGGGCAATCTAGTCCTGGGGTCGTGGGGACGACCCCATAGGAGTCGGACATGACGGCGGCGGGCCAACCTAGTCCCGGGGTCGTGGGGACGACCCTATAGTCGTCGGACATGATGGTGGCGGGCCAATCTAGTCCCGGGGTCGTGGGGACGACCCTATAGTTGTCGGACATGTCGGCGGCTGGCCAACTTTGGCCCGTGGTCGTGGGGACGACCCTATAGTCGTCGGATATGTCGGAGGCTGGCCAACCTAGTCCCGGGGTGGTAGGGACGACCCTATAGTCGTCGGACATGCCGGCGGCTGTGCTACTTTGGTCCGTGGTCGTGGGGACGACCCTATAGTCGTCGGACAAGTCGGCGGGGGGCCAAACTAGTCCCGGGGTCGTGGGGACGACCCTATAGTCGTCGGACAAGTCGAAGGCAGGCCAACCTAGTCCCGGGGTCGTGGGGACGACCCTATAGTCGTCGGACGTGACGGTGGCGGGGCAATCTAGTCCGGGGGTCGTGGGGACGACCCCATAGGAGTCGGACATGACGGTGGCGGGCCAACCTAGTCCCGGGGTGGTAGGCACGACCCTATAGTCGTCGGACATGTCGGCGGCGGGCCACCGTAGGCCCAGGGTCGTAGGGACGACCCTATAGTCGTCGGACATGATGGTGGCGGGCCAGTCTAGCCCCGGGGACGTGGGGACGAGCCTATATTCGGCGGACATGACGGTGGCGGGCCAATCTAGTCCCGGGGTCGTGGGGACGACCGTATAGTCGTCGGACATGTCGGCGGCTGGCCAACTTTGGCCCGTGGTCGTGGGGACGACCCTATAGTCGTCGGACATGCCGGCGGCTGTGCTACTTTGGTCCGTGGTCGTGGGGACGACCCTATAGTCGTCGGACAAGTCGGCGGCGGGCCAAACTAGTCCCGGGGTCGTGGGGACGACCGTATAGTCGTCGGACATGTCGGCGGCTGGCCAACCTAGTCCCGGGTTCGTGGGCAGGACCATGGTCGTCGGACATGTCGGCGGCTGGCCAACTTTGGCCCGTAGTCGTGGGGACGATCCTATAGTCGTCGGACAATTCGGCGGCGGGCTAATCTAGTCCTGGGGCCGTTGGGACGACCGTATAGTCGTCGGACATGACGGTGGCGGTCCAATCTAGTCCCGGGGTGGTGGGTACGACCCTATAGTCGTCGGACATGTCGGCGGCTGTCCAACTTTGGCCCGTGGTCGTGGGAACGACCCTATAGTCGTCGGAAAAGTCGGCGGCGGGCCCATCTAGTCCCGGGGTCGTGGGGACGAGCCTATATTCGTCGGACATGTCGGCGGCTGGCCAACCTAGTCCCGGGGTCGTGGGGACGACCCTATAGTTGGCGGACAAGTCGGCGGCGGGCCAACCTAGTCCCGGGGTCGTGGGGACGACCCTATGGTCGTCGGACATGTTGGCGGCTGGCCAACATTGGCCCGTTGTCGTGGGGACGACCCGATAGTCGTCGGACAAGACGGAGGCGGGCCAACCTAGTCCCGGGGTCGTGGGTACAACCCTATAGTCGTCGGACAAGTCGGCGGCTGGCCAACATAGTCCCGGGGTCGTAGGGACGACCCTAGAGTCGTCGGACATGTCGGCGGCTGGCCAACATTGGCCTGTGGTCGTGGGGACGACCCTATAGGCGTCGGACATGATGGTGGCGGGCCAATCTAGCCCCGGGGTCGTGGGGACGACCCTATAGTCATCGGACAAGTCGCGGCGGGTCATCCTAGTCCTGGGGTCGTGGGGACGATCCTGTAGTCGTCGGACATGACGGTAGTGGGCCAATCTGGTCCCGGGGCCGTGCGGACGACCCTATAGTCGTCGGACATGTCGGCGGCGGGCCAACCTAGTCCCGGGGTCGTGGGTACAACCCTATAGTCGTCGGACAAGTCGGCGGCTGGCCAACCTAGTCCCGGGGTCGTAGGGACGACCCTAGAGTCGTCGGACATGTCGGCGGCTGGCCAACATTGGCCCGTGGTCGTGGGGACGACCCTGTAGTCGTCGGACATGTCGGCGTCTGGCCAACCTAGTCCCGGGTTCGTGGGGTCGACCCTATAGTCGTCGGACATGTCGGTGGCGGGCCAACGTAGGCCCAGGGTCGTAGGGACGACCCTATAGTCGTCGGAAAAGTCGGTGGCGGGCCAACCTAGTCCCGGTGTCGTGGGGACGACGCTATAGTCGTCAGACATGTCGGCGGCTGGGCAACTTTGGCCCGTGGTCGTGGGGACGACCCTATAGTCGTCGGACATGACGGTGACGGGCCAATCTATTCCTGGCGTCGTGGGTACGACCCTATACTCGTCGGACATGACGGTCGCGGGCCAATCTATTCCCGAGGTCGTGGGGAGGACCCTATAGTCGTCGAACATGTCGGCGGCTGTCCAACTTTGGCCGTGGTCGTGGGAACGACCCTATATTCGTCGGATATGTTGGAGGCTGGCCAACCTAGTCCCGGGGTCGTGGGGACGACCCTATAGTCGTCGGACATGACGGTAGTGGGCCAATCTGGTCCCGGGGCCGTGGGGACGACCCTATAGTCGTCGGACATGTCGGCGGCGGGCCAACCTAGTCCCGGGGTCGTGGGTACAACCCTATAGTCGTCGGACAAGTCGGCGGCTGGCCAACCTAGTCCCGGGGTCGTGGGGACGACCCTATAGTCGTCAGACATGTCGGCGGCTGGGCAACTTTGGCCCGTGGTCGTGGGGACGACCCTATAGTCGTCGGACATGACGGTGACGGGCCAATCTATTCCTGGCGTCGTGGGTACGACCCTATACTCGTCGGACATGACGGTCGCGGGCCAATCTATTCCCGAGGTCGTGGGGAGGACCCTATAGTCGTCGAACATGTCGGCGGCTGTCCAACTTTGGCCGTGGTCGTGGGAACGACCCTATATTCGTCGGATATGTCGGAGGCTGGCCAACCTAGTCCCGGGGTCGTGGGGACGACCCTATAGTCGTCGGACATGACGGTAGTGGGCCAATCTGGTCCCGGGGCCGTGGGGACGACCCTATAGTCGTCGGACATGTCGGCGGCTGGCCAACATTGGCCCGTGGTCGTGGGGACGACCCTATAGTCGTCCGACATGATGGTGGCGGGCCAATCTAGCCCCGGGGTCGTGGGGACGACCCTATAGTCGTCGGACATGACGGCGGCGGGCCAATCTAGTCCCGGGGTCGTGGGGACGACCGTATAGTCGTCGGACATGTCGGCGGCTGGCCAACCTAGTCCCGGGTTCGTGGGCACGACCATGGTCGTCGGACATGTCGGCGGCTGGCCAACTTTGGCCCGTAGTCGTGGGGACGATCCTATAGTCGTCGGACAATTCGGCGGCGGGCTAATCTAGTCCTGGGGCCGTTGGGACGACCGTATAGTCGTCGGACATGACGGTGGCGGTCCAATCTAGTCCCGGGGTCGTGGGTACGACCCTATAGTCGTCGGACATGTCGGCGGCTGTCCAACTTTGGCCCGTGGTCGTCGGAACGACCCTATATTCGTCGGATATGTCGGAGGCTGGCCAACCTAGTCCCGGGGTCGTGGGGACGACCCTATAGTCGTCGGACATGACGGTGGCGGGGCAATCTAGTCCCGAGGTCGTGGGGACGACCCTATAGTCGTCGAAGATGTCGGCGGCTGGCCAACTTTGGCCCGTGGTCGTGGGGACGACGCTATAGTCGTCAGACATGACGGTGGCGGGCCAACCTAGTCCCGGGGTGGTAGGCACGACCCTATAGTCGTCGGACATGTCGGCGGCGGGCCAACGTAGGCCCAGGGTCGTAGGGACGACCCTATAGTCGTCGGACAAGTCGGCGGCGGGGCAATCTAATCATGGGGTCGTGGGGACGACCCTGTAGTCGTCGGACATGACGGTGGCGGGCCAATCTAGTCCCAGGGCCGTGGGGACGACCCTATAGTCGTCGGACAAGTCGGCGGCGGGCCAACCTAGTCCCGCAGTCGTGGGGACGACCCTATAGTCGTCGGACATGCCGGCGGCTGTGCTACTTTGGTCCGTGGTCGTGGGGACGACCCTATAGTCGTCGGACAAGTCGGCGGCGGGCCAAACTAGACCCGGGGTCTTGGGGACGACCCTATAGTCGTCGGACAAGTCGAAGGCAGGCCAACCTAGTCCCGGGGTCGTGGGGACGACCCTATAGTCGTCGGATATGATGGTGGCGGGCCAATCTAGTCCCGGGGTCGTGGGGTCGACCCTATAGTCGTCGGACACTTTGGCGGCGGGCCAACCTAGTCCCGGGGTCGTGGGGACGACCCTATAGTCGTCGGACGTGACGGTGGCGGGGCAATCTAGTCCGGGGGTCGTGGGGACGACCCCATAGGATTCGGACATGACGGTGGCGGGCCAACCTAGTCCCGGGGTGGTAGGCACGACCCTATAGTCGTCGGACATGTCGGCGGCGGGCCAACGTAGGCCCAGGGTCGTAGGGACGACCCTATAGTCGTCGGACATGACGGTAGTGGGCCAATCTGGTCCCGGTGCCGTGGGGACGACCCTATAGTCGTCGGACATGTCGGCGGCTGGCCAACATTGGCCCGTGGTCGTGGGGACGAACCTATAGTCGTCCGACATGATGGTGGCGGGCCAATCTAGCCCCGGGGTCGTGGGGACGACCCTATAGTCGTCGGACATGACGGCGGCGGGCCAATCTAGTCCCGGGGTCGTGGGGACGACCGTATAGTCGTCGGACATGTCGGCGGCTGGCCAACCTAGTCCCGGGTTCGTGGGCACGACCATGGTCGTCGGACATGTCGGCGGCTGGCCAACTTTGGCCCGTAGTCGTGGGGACGATCCTATAGTCGTCGGACAATTCGGCGGCGGGCTAATCTAGTCCTGGGGCCGTTGGGACGACCGTATAGTCGTCGGACATGACGGTGGCGGTCCAATCTAGTCCCGGGGTCGTGGGTACGACCCTATAGTCGTCGGACATGTCGGCGGCTGTCCAACTTTGGCCCGTGGTCGTGGGAACGACCCTATATTCGTCGGATATGTCGGAGGCTGGCCAACCTAGTCCCGGGGCCGTGGGGACGACCGTATAGTCGTCGGACATGTCGGCGGCTGGCCAACCTAGTCCCGGGGTCGTGGGGACGACCCTATAGTTGTCGGACAAGTCGGCGGCGGGTCATCCTAGTCCCGGGGTCGTGGGAACGACCCTATAGTCGTCGGACAAGTCGGCGGCGGGCCAAACTAGTCCCGGTGTCTTGGGGACGAACCTATAGTCGTCGGACAAGTCGAAGGCAGGCCAACCTAGTCCCGGGGTCGTGGGGACGACCCTATAGTCGTCGGATATGATGGTGGCGGGCCAATCTAGTCCCGGGGTCGTGGGGTCGACCCTATAGTCGTCAGACATTTTGGCGGCGGGCCAACATAGTCCCGGGGTCGTGGGGACGACCCTATAGTCGTCGGACATGTCGGCAGCTGGCCAACCTAGTCCCGGGGTGCTAGGGACGACCATATAGTCGTCGGACAAGTCGGCGGCGGGCCAACCTATTCCCGGGGTCGTGGGGACGACCCTATAGTCGTCGGACATGACGGTGGCGGGCCAATCTAGTCCCGGGGACGTGTGGACGACCCTATAGTCGTCGGACATGTCGGCGGCTGGCCAACGTAGTCCCGGGGTCGTGGGGACGACCCTATAGTCGTCGGACATGACGGTGGCGGGCCAATCTAGCCCCGGGGACGTGGGCACGACCCTATAGACGTCGGACATGTTGGCGGCTAGCCAAACTAGTCCCGGGTTCGTGGGGACGACCCTGTAGTCGTCGGACAAGTCGGCGGCGGGCCAAACTAGTCCCGGGGTCTTGGGGACGACCCTATAGTCGTCGGACAAGTCGAAGGCAGGCCAACATAGTCCCGGGGTCGTGGGGACGACCCTATAGTCGTCGGATATGATGGTGGCGGGCCAATCTAGTCCCGGGGTCGTGGGGTCAACCCTATAGTCGTCGGACATTTTGGCGGCGGGCCAACCTAGTCCCGGGGTCGTGGGGACGACCCCATAGTCGTCGGACGTGACGGTGGCGGGGCAATCTAGTCCGGGGGTCGTGGGGACGACCCCATAGGAGTCGGACATGACGGTGGCGGGCCAACCTAGTCCCGGGGTGGTAGGCACGACCCTATAGTCGTCGGACATGTCGGCCGCGGGCCAACGTAGGCCCAGGGTCGTAGGGACGACTCTATAGGCGTCGGACAAGTAGGCGGCGGGGCAATCTAGTCCTGGGGTCGTGGGGACGACCCTGTAGTCGTCGGACATGACGGTGGCGGGCCAATCTAGTCCCAGGGCCGTGGGGACGACCCTATAGTCGTCGGACAAGTCGGCGGCGGGCCAACCTAGTACCGGGGTCGTAGGGACGACCCTAGAGTCGTCGGACATGTCGTCGGCGGGCCAACATTGGCCCGTGGTCGTGGGGACGACCCTATAGTCGTCGGACATGTCGGCGGCTGGCCAACATTGGCCCGTGGTCGTGGGGACGACCCTATAGTCGTCGGACATGATGGTGGCGGGCCAACCTAGCCCCGGGGTCGTGGGGACGACCCTATACTCGTCGGACATGACGGTGGCGGGCCAACCTAGTCCCGGGGTCGTAGGGACGACCCTAGAGTCGTCGGACATGTCGGCGGCTGGCCAACATTGGCCCGTGGTCGTGGGGACGACCCTATAGTCGTCGGACATGATGGTGGCGGGCCAACCTAGCCCCGGGGTCGTGGGGACGACCCTATACTCGTCGGACATGACGGTGGCGGGCCAATCTAGTCCCGGGGTCGTGGGGACGACCGTATAGTCGTCGGACATGTCGGCGGCTGGCCAACCTAGTCCCGGGGCCGTGGGGAGGACCCTATATTCGTCGGACATGATGGTGGCGGGCCAATCTAGCCCCGGGGTCGTGGGGACGACCCTATAGTCGTCGGACAAGTCGGCGGCGGGCCAAACTAGTCCCGGGGTCGTGGGGACGACCCTATAGTCGTCGGACAAGTCGAAGGCAGGCCAACCTAGTCCCGGGGTCGTGGGGACGAACCTATAGTCCTCGGATATGATGGTGGCGGGCCAATCTAGTCCCGGGGTCGTGGGGTCGACCCTATAGTCGTCGGACATTTTGGCGGCGGGCCAACCTAGTCCCGGGGTCGTGGGGACGACCCTATAGTCGTCGGACGTGACGGTGGCGGGGCAATCTAGTCCGGGGGTCGTGGGGACGACCCCATAGGAGTCGGACATGACGGTGGCGGGCCAACCTAGTCCCGCGGTGGTAGGCACGACCCTATAGTCGTCGGACATGTCGGCGGCGGGCCAACGTAGGCCCAGGGTCGTGGGACGACCCTATAGTCGGCGGGCAAGTCGGCGGCGGAGCAATCTAGTCCTGGGGTCGTGGGGACGACCCTGTAGTCGTCGGACCTGACGGTGGCGGGCCAATCTAGTCCCAGGGCCGTGGGGACGACCCTATAGTCGTCGGAGAAGTCGGCGGCGGGCCAACCATGTCCCGCGGTCGTGGGGACGACCCTATAGTCGTCGGACATGCCGGCGGCTGTGCTACTTTGGTCCGTGGTCGTGGGGACGACCCTATAGTCGTCGGACAAGTCGGCGGCGGGCCAAACTAGTCCCGGGGTCTTGGGGACGACCCTATAGTCGTCGGACAAGTCGAAGGCAGGCCAACCTAGTCCCGGGGTCGTGGGGACGACCCCATAGGAGTCGGACATGACGGTGGCGGGCCAACCTAGTCCCGCGGTGGTAGGCACGACCCTATAGTCGTCGGACATGTCGGCGGCTGTCCAACTTTGGCCCGTGGTCGTGGGGACGACCCTATAGTCGTCGGACAAGTCGAAGGCAGGCCAACATAGTCCCGGGGTCGTGGGGACGACCCTATAGTCGTCGGATATGATGGTGGCGGGCCAATCTAGTCCCGGGGTCGTGGGATCAACCCTATAGTCGTCGGACATTTTGGCGGCGGGCCAACCTAGTCCCGGGGTCGTGGGGACGACCCTGTAGTCGTCGGACGTGACGGTGGCGGGGCAATCTAGTCCGGGGGTCGTGGGGACGACCCCATAGGAGTCGGACATGACGGTGGCGGGCCAACCTAGTCCCGGGGTGGTAGGCACGACCCTATAGTCGTCGGACATGTCGGCGGCGGGCCAACGTAGGCCCAGGGTCGTAGGGACGACCCTAAAGTTGTCGGACAAGTCGGCGGCGGGGCAATCTAGTCCTGGGGTCGTGGGGACGACCCTGTAGTCGTCGGACATGACTGTGGCGGGCCAATCTAGTCCCAGGGCCGTGGGGACGACCCTATAGTCGTCGCACAAGTCGGCGGCGGGCCAACCTAGTCCCGCGGTCGTGGGGACGACCCTATAGTCGTCGGACATGCCGGCGGCTGTGCTACTTTGGTCCGTGGTCGTGGGGACGACCCTATAGTCGTCCGGACAAGTCGGCGGCGGGCCAAACTAGTCCCGGGGTCTTGGGGACGACCCTATAGTCGTCGGACAAGTCGAAGGCAGGCCAACATAGTCCCGGGGTCGTGGGGACGACCCTATAGTCGTCGGATATGATGGTGGCGGGCCAATCTAGTCCCGGGGTCGTGGGGTCAACCCTATAGTCGTCGGACATTTTGGCGGCGGGCCAACCTAGTCCCGGGGTCGTGGGGACGACCCTATAGTCGTCGGACGTGACGGTGGCGGGGCAATCTAGTCCGGGGGTCGTGGGGACGACCCCATAGGAGTCGGACATGACGGTGGCGGGCCAACCTAGTCCCGGGGTGGTAGGCACGACCCTATAGTCGTCGGACATGTCGGCCGCGGGCCAACGTAGGCCCAGGGTCGTAGGGACGACTCTATAGTCGTCGGACAAGTAGGCGGCGGGGGCAATCTAGTCCTGGGGTCGTGGGGGACGACCCTGTAGTCGTCGGACATGACGGTGGCGGGCCAATCTAGTCCCAGGGCCGTGGGGACGACCCTATAGTCGTCGGACAAGTCGGCGGCGGGCCAACCTAGTACCGGGGTCGTAGGGACGACCCTAGAGTCGTCGGACATGTCGGCGGCTGGCCAACATTGGCCCGTGGTCGTGGGGACGACCCTATAGTCGTCGGACATGATGGTGGCGGGCCAATCTAGCCCCGGGGTCGTGGGGACGACCCTATAGTCGTCGGACATGACGGTGGCTGGCCAACCTAGTCCCGGGGTCGTAGGGACGACCCTAGAGTCGTCGGACATGTCGGCGGCTGGCCAACATTGGCCCCGTGGTCGTGGGGACGACCCTATAGTCGTCGGACATGATGGTGGCGGGCCAATCTAGCCCCGGGGTCGTGGGGACGACCCTATAGTCGTCGGACATGACGGTGGCGGGCCAATCTAGTCCCGGGGTCGTGGGGACGACCTTATAGTCCTCGGACATGTCGGCGGCTGGCCAACCTAGTCCCGGGGTCGTGGGGACGACCCTATAGTCGTCGGACATGATGGTGGCGGGCCAATCTAGCCCCGGGGTCGTGGGGACGACCCTATAGTCGTCGGACAAGTCGGCGGCGGGCCAAACTAGTCCCGGGGTCGTGGGGACGACCCTATAGTCGTCGGACAAGTCGAAGGCAGGCCAACCTAGTCCCGGGGTCGTGGGGACGACCCTATAGTCCTCGGATATGATGGTGGCGGGCCAATCTAGTCCCGGGGTCGTGGGGTCGACCCTATAGTCGTCGGACATTTTGGCGGCGGGCCAACCTAGTCCCGGGGTCGTGGGGACGACCCTATAGTCGTCGGACGTGACGGTGGCGGGGCAATCTAGTCCGGGGGTCGTGGGGACGACCCCATAGGAGTCGGACATGACGGTGGCGGGCCAACCTAGTCCCGCGGTGGTAGGCACGACCCTATAGTCGTCGGACATGTCGGCGGCGGGCCAACGTAGGCCCAGGGTCGTGGGACGACCCTATAGTCGTCGGACAAGTCGGCGGCGGAGCAATCTAGTCCTGGGGTCGTGGGGACGACCCTGTAGTCGTCGGACCTGACGGTGGCGGGCCAATCTAGTCCCAGGGCCGTGGGGACGACCCTATAGTCGTCGGAGAAGTCGGCGGCGGGCCAACCAAGTCCCGCGGTCGTGGGGACGACCCTATAGTCGTCGGACATGCCGGCGGCTGTGCTACTTTGGTCCGTGGTCGTGGGGACGACCCTATAGTCGTCGGACAAGTCGGCGGCGGGCCAAACTAGTCCCGGGGTCTTGGGGACGACCCTATAGTCGTCGGACAAGTCGAAGGCAGGCCAACCTAGTCCCGGGGTCGTGGGGACGACCCCATAGGAGTCGGATATGATGGTGGCGGGCCAATCTAGTCCCGGGGTCGTGGGGTCGACCCTATAGTCGTCAGACATTTTGGCGGCGGGCCAACCTAGTCCCGCGGTGGTAGGCACGACCCTATAGTCGTCGGACATGTCGGCGGCGGGCCAACGTAGGCCCAGGGTCGTGGGACGACCCTATAGTCGTCGGACAAGTCGGCGGCGGAGCAATCTAGTCCTGGGGTCGTGGGGACGACCCTGTAGTCGTCGGACCTGACGGTGGCGGGCCAATCTAGTCCCAGGGCCGTGGGGACGACCCTATAGTCGTCGGAGAAGTCGGCGGCGGGCCAACCAAGTCCCGCGGTCGTGGGGGACGACCCTATAGTCGTCGGACATGCCGGCGGCTGTGCTACTTTGGTCCGTGGTCGTGGGGACGACCCTATAGTCGTCGGACAAGTCGAAGGCAGGCCAACATAGTCCCGGGGTCGTGGGGACGACCCTATAGTCGTCGGATATGATGGTGGCGGGCCAATCTAGTCCCGGGGTCGTGGGATCAACCCTATAGTCGTCGGACATTTTTGGCGGCGGGCCAACCTAGTCCCGGGGTCGTGGGGACGACCCTGTAGTCGTCGAACGTGACGGTGGCGGGGCAATCTAGTCCGGGGGTCGTGGGGACGACCCCATAGGAGTCGGACATGACGGTGGCGGGCCAACCTAGTCCCGGGGTGGTAGGCACGACCCTATAGTCGTCGGACATGTCGGCGGCGGGCCAACGTAGGCCCAGGGTCGTAGGGACGACTCTATAGTCGTCGGACAAGTCGGCGGCGGGGCAATCTAGTCCTGGGGTCGTGGGGACGACCCTGTAGTCGTCGGACATGACGGTGGCGGGCCAATCTAGTCCCAGGGCCGTGGGGTCGACCCTATAGTCGTCAGACATTTTGGCGGCGGGCCAACATAGTCCCGCGGTGGTAGGCACCACCCTATAGTCGTCGGACATGTCGGCGGCGGGCCAACGTAGGCCCAGGGTCGTGGGACGACCCTATAGTCGTCGGACAAGTCGGCGGCGGAGCAATCTAGTCCTGGGGTCGTGGGGACGACCCCGTAGTCGTCGGACCTGACGGTGGCGGGCCAATCTAGTCCCAGGGCCGTGGGGACGACCCTATAGTCGTCGGAGAAGTCGGCGGCGGGCCAACCAAGTCCCGCGGTCGTGGGGACGACCCTATAGTCGTCGGACATGCCGGCGGCTGTGCTACTTTGGTCCGTGGTCGTGGGGACGACCCTATAGTCGTCGGACAAGTCGGCGGCGGGCCAAACTAGTCCCGGGGTCTTGGGGACGACCCTATAGTCGTCGGACAAGTCGAAGGCAGGCCAACCTAGTCCCGGGGTCGTGGGGACGACCCCATAGGAGTCGGACATGACGGTGGCGGGCCAACCTAGTCCCGCGGTGGTAGGCACGACCCTATAGTCGTCGGACATGACGGTGGCGGGGCAATCTAGTCCCGAGGTCGTGGGGACGACCCTATAGTCGTCGAAGATGTCGGCGGCTGGCCAACTTTGGCCCGTGGTCGTGGGGACGACCCTATAGTCGTCGGACATGACGGTGGCGGTCCAATCTAGTCCCGGGGTCGTGGGTACGGAACTATAGTCGTCGACATGACGGTGGCGGGCCAATCTATTCCCGGGGTCGTGGGTACGACCCTATAGTCGTCGGACATGTCGGCGGCTGTCCAACTTTGGCCCGTGGTCGTGGGGACGACCCTATAGTCGTCGGACAAGTCGAAGGCAGGCCAACATAGTCCCGGGGTCGTGGGGACGACCCTATAGTCGTCGGATATGATGGTGGCGGGCCAATCTAGTCCCGGGGTCGTGGGATCAACCCTATAGTCGTCGGACATTTTGGCGGCGGGCCAACCTAGTCCCGGGGTCGTGGGGACGACCCTGTAGTCGTCGGACGTGACGGTGGCGGGGCAATCTAGTCCGGGGGTCGTGGGGACGACCCCATAGGAGTCGGACATGACGGTGGCGGGCCAACCTAGTCCCGGGGTCGTAGGCACGACCCTATAGTCGTCGGACATGTCGGCGGCGGGCCAACGTAGGCCCAGGGTCGTAGGGACGACTCTATAGTCGTCGGACAAGGCGGCGGCGGGGCAATCTAGTCCTGGGGTCGTGGGGACGACCCTGTAGTCGTCGGACATGACGGTGGCGGGCCAATCTAGTCCCAGGGCCGTGGGGACGACCCTATAGTCGTCGGACAAGTCGGCGGCGGGCCAACCTAGTCCCGGGGTCGTAGGGACGACCCTAGAGTCGTCGGACATGTCGGCGGCTGGCCAACATTGGCCCGTGGTCGTGGGGACGACCCTATAGTCGTCGGACATGATGGTGGCGGGCCAATCTAGCCCCGGGGTCGTGGGGACGACCCTATAGTCGTCGGACATGACGGTGGCTGGCCAACCTAGTCCCGGGGTCGTAGGGACGACCCTAGAGTCGTCGGACATGTCGGCGGCTGGCCAACATTGGCCCGTGGTCGTGGGGACGACCCTATAGTCGTCGGACATGATGGTGGCGGGCCAATCTAGCCCCGGGGTCGTGGGGACGACCCTATAGTCGTCGGACATGTCGGCGGCTGGCCAACCTAGTCCCGGGGTCGTGGGGACGACCCTATAGTCGTCGGACAGGACAGTGGCGGGGCAATCTAGTCCCGAGGTCCTGGGGACGACCCTATAGTCGTCGGACATTTTGGCGGCGGGCCAACATAGTCCCGGGGTCGTGGGGACGACCCTATAGTCGTCGGACGTGACGGTGGCGGGGCAATCTAGTCCGGGGGTCGTGGGGACGACCCTATAGTCGTCGGACATGACGGTGGCGGGACAATCTAGTCCCAGGGCCGTGGGGACGACCCTATAGTCGTCGGACAAGTCGGCGGCGGGCCAACCTAGTCCCGCGGTCGTGGGGACGACCCTATAGTCGTCGGACATGCCGGCGGCTGTGCTACTTTGGTCCGTGGTCGTGGGGACGACCCTATAGTCGTCGGACAAGTCGGCGGCGGGCCAAACTAGTCCTGGGGTCGTGGGGACGACCCTATAGTCGTCGGACAAGTCGAAGGCAGGCCAACCTAGTCCCGGGATCGTGGGGACGACCCTATAGTCCTCGGATATGATGGTGGCGGGCCAATCTAGTCCCGGGGTCGTGGGGTCGACCCTATAGTCGTCGGACAAGTCGGCGGCGGGGCAATCTAGTCCTGGTGTCGTGGGGACGACCCTGTAGTCGTCGGACATGACGGTGGCGGGCCAATCTAGTCCCAGGGCCGTGGGGACGATCCTATAGTCGTCGGACAAGTCGGCGGCGGGCCAACCTAGTCCCGGGGTCGTAGGGACGACCCTAAAGTCGTCGGACATGCCGGCGGCTGTGCTACTTTGGTCCGTGGTCGTGGGGACGACCCTATAGTCGTCGGACAAGTCGGCGGGGGGCCAAACTAGTCCCGGGGTCGTGGGGACGACCCTATAGTCGTCGGACATGACGGTGGCGGGCCAATCTAGTCCCGGGGTCGTGGGGACGACCGTATAGTCGTCGGACATGTCGGCGGCTGGCCAACCTAGTCCCGGGGTCGTGGGGACGACCCTATAGTCGTCGGACATGACGGTGGCGGGGCAATCTAGTCCCGAGGTCGTGGGGACGACCCTATAGTCGTCGAAGATGTCGGCGGCTTTCCAACTTTGGCCCGTGGTCGTGGGGACGACCCTATAGTCGTCGGACATGACGGTGGCGGTCCAATCTAATCCCGGGGTCGTGGGTACGGAACTATAGTCGTCGGACATGACGGTGGCGGGCCAATCTAGTCCCGGGTTCGTGGGCACGACCATGGTCGTCGGACATGTCGGCGGCTGGCCAACTTTGGCCCGTGGTCGTGGGGACGACCCTATAGTCCTCGGACATGTCGGCGGCGGGGCAATCTAGTCCTGGGGTCGTGGGGACGACCCCATAGGAGTCGGACATGACGGCGGCGGGCCAACCTAGTCCCGGGGTCGTGGGGACGACCCTATAGTCGTCGGACATGATGGTGGCGGGCCAATCTAGTCCCGGGGTCGTGGGGACGACCCTATAGTTGTCGGACATGTCGGCGGCTGGCCAACTTTGGCCCGTGTTCGTGGGGACGACCCTATAGTCGTCGGATATGTCGGAGGCTGGCCAACCTAGTCCCGGGGTGGTAGGGACGACCCTATAGTCGTCGGACATGCCGGCGGCTGTGCTACTTTGGTCCGTGGTCGTGGGGACGACCCTATAGTCGTCGGAAAAGTCGGCGGGGGGCCAAACTAGTCCCGGGGTCGTGGGGACGACCCTATAGTCGTCGGACAAGTCGAAGGCAGGCCAACCTAGTCCCGGGGTCGTGGGGACGACCCTATAGTCGTCGGACGTGACGGTGGCGGGGCAACCTAGTCCGGGGGTCGTGGGGACGACCCCATAGGAGTCGGACATGACGGTGGCGGGCCAACCTAGTCCCGGGGTGGTAGGCACGACCCTATAGTCGTCGGACATGTCGGCGGCGGGCCACCGTAGGCCCAGGGTCGTAGGGACGACCCTATAGTCGTCGGACATGATGGTGGCGGGCCAGTCTAGCCCCGGGGTCGTGGGGACGAGCCTATATTCGGCGGACATGACGGTGGCGGGCCAATCTAGTCCCGGGGTCGTGGGGACGACCGTATAGTCGTCGGACATGTCGGCGGCTGGCCAACTTTGGCCCGTGGTCGTGGGGACGACCCTATAGTCGTCGGATATGTCGGAGGCTGGCCAACCTAGTCCCGGGGTGGTAGGGACGACCCTATAGTCGTCGGACATGCCGGCGGCTGTGCTACTTTGGTCCGTGGTCGTGGGGACGACCCTATTGTCGTCGGACAAGTCGGCGGGGGGCCAAACTAGTCCCGGGGTCGTGGGGACGACCCTATATTCGTCGGACAAGTCGAAGGCAGGCCAACCGAGTCCCGGGGTCGTGGGGACTACCCTATAGCCGTCGGACATGTCGGCGGCGGGGCAATCTAGTCCTGGGGTCGTGGGGACGACCCCATAGGAGTCGGACATGACGGCGGCGGGCCAACCTAGTCCCGTGGTCGTGGGGACGACCCTATAGTCGTCGGACATGCCGGCGGCTGTGCTACTTTGGTCCGTGGTCGTGGGGACGACCCTATAGTCGTCGGACAAGTCGGCGGCGGGCCAACCTAGTCCCGGGATCGTGGGGACGACCCTATAGTCCTCGGATATGATGGTGGCGGGCCAATCTAGTCCCGGGGTCGTGGGGTCGACCCTATAGTCGTCGGACAATTCGGCGGCGGGGCAATCTAGTCCTGGGGTCGTGGGGACGACCCTGTAGTCGTCGGACATGACGGTGGCGGGCCAATCTAGTCCCAGGGCCGTGGGGACGATCCTATAGTCGTCGGACAAGTCGGCGGCGGGCCAACCTAGTCCCGGGGTCGTAGGGACGACCCTAAAGTCGTCGGACATGCCGGCGGCTGTGCTACTTTGGTCCGTGGTCGTGGGGACGACCCTATAGTCGTCGGACAAGTCGGCGGCGGGCCAAACTAGTCCCGGGGTCGTGGGGACGACCCTATAGTCGTCGGACATGACGGTGGCGGGCCAATCTAGTCCCGGGGTCGTGGGGACGACCGTATAGTCGTCGGACATGTCGGCGGCTGGCCAACCTAGTCCCGGGGTCGTGGGGACGACCCTATAGTCGTCGGACATGACGGTGGCGGTCCAATCTAGTCCCGGGGTCGTGGGTACGGAACTATAGTCGTCGGACATGACGGTGGCGGGCCAATCTAGTCCCGGGTTCGTGGGCACGACCATGGTCGTCGGACATGTCGGCGGCTGGCCAACTTTGGCCCGTAGTCGTGGGGACGATCCTATAGTCGTCGGACAATTCGGCGGCGGGCTAATCTAGTCCTGGGGCCGTTGGGACGACCGTATAGTCGTCGGACATGTCGGCGGCTGGCCAACCTAGTCCCGGGGTGGTAGGGACGTCCCTATAGTCGACGGACAAGTCGAAGGCGGGCCAACCCAGTCCCGGGGTCGTGGGGACGACCCTATAGTTGTCGGACATGTCGGCGGCTGGCCAACTTTGGCCCGTGGTCGTGGGGACGACCCTATAGTCGTCGGATATGTCGGAGGCTGGCCAACCTAGTCCCGGGGTCGTGGGGACGACCCTATAGTCATCGGACATGTCGGCGGCGGGTCATCCTAGTCCTGGGGTCGTGGGGACGATCCTGTAGTCGTCGGACATGACGGTAGTGGGCCAATCTGGTCCCGGGGCCGTGCGGACTACCCTATAGTCGTCGGACATGTTGGAGGCGGGCCAACCTAGTCCCGGTGTCGTGGGGACGACCGTATAGTCGTCGGACATGTCGGCGGCTGGCCAACCTAGTCCCGGGGTGGTAGGGACGTCCCTATAGTCGACGGACAAGTCGAAGGCGGGCCAACCCAGTCCCGGGGTCGTGGGGACGACCCGATAGTCGTCGGACAAGTCGGAGGCGGGCCAACCTAGTCCCGGGGTCGTGGGGACGACCCTGTATTCGTCGGACATGATGGCAGCGGGCCAACCTAGTCCCGGGGTCGTGGGGACGACCCGATAGTCGTCGGACAAGTCGGAGGCGGGCCAACCTAGTCCCGGGGTCGTGGGGACGACCCTGTAGTCGTCGGACATGATGGCAGCGGGCCAACCTAGTCCCGGGGTCGTGGGGACTACCCTATAGTCGTCGGACATGTCGGCGGCTGGCCAACCTAGTCCCCTGGTCGTGGGGACAACCTTCTAGTCGTCGGACATGTCGGCGGCGGGCCAACGTAGGCCCAGGGTCGTAGGGACGACCCTATAGTCGTCGGAAAAGTCGGTGGCGGGCCAACCTAGTCCCGGTGTCGTGGGGACGACGCTATAGTCGTCAGACATGTCGGCGGCTGGGCAACTTTGGCCCGTGGTCGTGGGGACTACCCTATAGTCGTCGGACATATCGGCGGCTGGGCAACTTTGGCCCGTGGTCGTGGGGACGACCCTATAGTCGTCGGACATGTCGGCGGCGGGGCAATCTAGTCCTGGGGTCGTGGGGACGACCCCATAGGAGTCGGACATGACGGCGGCGGGCCAACCTAGTCCCGGGGTCGTGGGGACGACCCTATAGTCGTCGGACATGATGGTGGCGGGCCAATCTAGTCCCGGGGTCGTGGGGACGACCCTATAGTTGTCGGACATGTCGGCGGCTGGCCAACTTTGGCCCGTGGTCGTGGGGACGACCCTATAGTCGTCGGATATGTCGGAGGCTGGCCAACCTAGTCCCGGGGTGGTAGGGACGACCCTATAGTCGTCGGACATGCCGGCGGCTGTGCTACTTTGGTCCGTGGTCGTGGGGACGACCCTATAGTCGTCGGACAAGTCGGCGGGGGGCCAAACTAGTCCCGGGGTCGTGGGGACGACCCTATAGTCGTCGGACAAGTCGAAGGCAGGCCAACCTAGTCCCGGGGTCGTGGGGACGACCCTATAGTCGTCGGACGTGACGGTGGCGGGGCAATCTAGTCCGGGGGTCGTGGGGACGACCCCATAGGAGTCGGACATGACGGTGGCGGGCCAACCTAGTCCCGGGGTGGTAGGCACGACCCTATAGTCGTCGGACATGTCGGCGGCGGGCCACCGTAGGCCCAGGGTCGTAGGGACGACCCTATAGTCGTCGGACATGATGGTGGCGGGCCAGTCTAGCCCCGGGGACGTGGGGACGAGCCTATATTCGGCGGACATGACGGTGGCGGGCCAATCTAGTCCCGGGGTCGTGGGGACGACCGTATAGTCGTCGGACATGTCGGCGGCTGGCCAACTTTGGCCCGTGGTCGTGGGGACGACCCTATAGTCGTCGGACATGCCGGCGGCTGTGCTACTTTGGTCCGTGGTCGTGGGGACGACCCTATAGTCGTCGGACAAGTCGGCGGCGGGCCAAACTAGTCCCGGGGTCGTGGGGACGACCGTATAGTCGTCGGACATGTCGGCGGCTGGCCAACCTAGTCCCGGGTTCGTGGGCAGGACCATGGTCGTCGGACATGTCGGCGGCTGGCCAACTTTGGCCCGTAGTCGTGGGGACGATCCTATAGTCGTCGGACAATTCGGCGGCGGGCTAATCTAGTCCTGGGGCCGTTGGGACGACCGTATAGTCGTCGGACATGACGGTGGCGGTCCAATCTAGTCCCGGGGTGGTGGGTACGACCCTATAGTCGTCGGACATGTCGGCGGCTGTCCAACTTTGGCCCGTGGTCGTGGGAACGACCCTATAGTCGTCGGAAAAGTCGGCGGCGGGCCCATCTAGTCCCGGGGTCGTGGGGACGAGCCTATATTCGTCGGACATGTCGGCGGCTGGCCAACCTAGTCCCGGGGTCGTGGGGACGACCCTATAGTTGGCGGACAAGTCGGCGGCGGGCCAACCTAGTCCCGGGGTCGTGGGGACGACCCTATGGTCGTCGGACATGTTGGCGGCTGGCCAACATTGGCCCGTTGTCGTGGGGACGACCCGATAGTCGTCGGACAAGACGGAGGCGGGCCAACCTAGTCCCGGGGTCGTGGGTACAACCCTATAGTCGTCGGACAAGTCGGCGGCTGGCCAACATAGTCCCGGGGTCGTAGGGACGACCCTAGAGTCGTCGGACATGTCGGCGGCTGGCCAACATTGGCCTGTGGTCGTGGGGACGACCCTATAGGCGTCGGACATGATGGTGGCGGGCCAATCTAGCCCCGGGGTCGTGGGGACGACCCTATAGTCATCGGACAAGTCGCGGCGGGTCATCCTAGTCCTGGGGTCGTGGGGACGATCCTGTAGTCGTCGGACATGACGGTAGTGGGCCAATCTGGTCCCGGGGCCGTGCGGACGACCCTATAGTCGTCGGACATGTCGGCGGCGGGCCAACCTAGTCCCGGGGTCGTGGGTACAACCCTATAGTCGTCGGACAAGTCGGCGGCTGGCCAACCTAGTCCCGGGGTCGTAGGGACGACCCTAGAGTCGTCGGACATGTCGGCGGCTGGCCAACATTGGCCCGTGGTCGTGGGGACGACCCTGTAGTCGTCGGACATGTCGGCGTCTGGCCAACCTAGTCCCGGGTTCGTGGGGTCGACCCTATAGTCGTCGGACATGTCGGTGGCGGGCCAACGTAGGCCCAGGGTCGTAGGGACGACCCTATAGTCGTCGGAAAAGTCGGTGGCGGGCCAACCTAGTCCCGGTGTCGTGGGGACGACGCTATAGTCGTCAGACATGTCGGCGGCTGGGCAACTTTGGCCCGTGGTCGTGGGGACGACCCTATAGTCGTCGGACATGACGGTGACGGGCCAATCTATTCCTGGCGTCGTGGGTACGACCCTATACTCGTCGGACATGACGGTCGCGGGCCAATCTATTCCCGAGGTCGTGGGGAGGACCCTATAGTCGTCGAACATGTCGGCGGCTGTCCAACTTTGGCCGTGGTCGTGGGAACGACCCTATATTCGTCGGATATGTTGGAGGCTGGCCAACCTAGTCCCGGGGTCGTGGGGACGACCCTATAGTCGTCGGACATGACGGTAGTGGGCCAATCTGGTCCCGGGGCCGTGGGGACGACCCTATAGTCGTCGGACATGTCGGCGGCGGGCCAACCTAGTCCCGGGGTCGTGGGTACAACCCTATAGTCGTCGGACAAGTCGGCGGCTGGCCAACCTAGTCCCGGGGTCGTGGGGACGACCCTATAGTCGTCAGACATGTCGGCGGCTGGGCAACTTTGGCCCGTGGTCGTGGGGACGACCCTATAGTCGTCGGACATGACGGTGACGGGCCAATCTATTCCTGGCGTCGTGGGTACGACCCTATACTCGTCGGACATGACGGTCGCGGGCCAATCTATTCCCGAGGTCGTGGGGAGGACCCTATAGTCGTCGAACATGTCGGCGGCTGTCCAACTTTGGCCGTGGTCGTGGGAACGACCCTATATTCGTCGGATATGTCGGAGGCTGGCCAACCTAGTCCCGGGGTCGTGGGGACGACCCTATAGTCGTCGGACATGACGGTAGTGGGCCAATCTGGTCCCGGGGCCGTGGGGACGACCCTATAGTCGTCGGACATGTCGGCGGCTGGCCAACATTGGCCCGTGGTCGTGGGGACGACCCTATAGTCGTCCGACATGATGGTGGCGGGCCAATCTAGCCCCGGGGTCGTGGGGACGACCCTATAGTCGTCGGACATGACGGCGGCGGGCCAATCTAGTCCCGGGGTCGTGGGGACGACCGTATAGTCGTCGGACATGTCGGCGGCTGGCCAACCTAGTCCCGGGTTCGTGGGCACGACCATGGTCGTCGGACATGTCGGCGGCTGGCCAACTTTGGCCCGTAGTCGTGGGGACGATCCTATAGTCGTCGGACATGTCGGCGGCGGGCCAACCTAGTCCCGGGGTCGTGGGTACAACCCTATAGTCGTCGGACAAGTCGGCGGCTGGCCAACCTAGTCCCGGGGTCGTGGGGACGACCCTATAGTCGTCAGACATGTCGGCGGCTGGGCAACTTTGGCCCGTGGTCGTGGGGACGACCCTATAGTCGTCGGACATGACGGTGACGGGCCAATCTATTCCTGGCGTCGTGGGTACGACCCTATACTCGTCGGACATGACGGTCGCGGGCCAATCTATTCCCGAGGTCGTGGGGAGGACCCTATAGTCGTCGAACATGTCGGCGGCTGTCCAACTTTGGCCGTGGTCGTGGGAACGACCCTATATTCGTCGGATATGTCGGAGGCTGGCCAACCTAGTCCCGGGGTCGTGGGGACGACCCTATAGTCGTCGGACATGACGGTAGTGGGCCAATCTGGTCCCGGGGCCGTGGGGACGACCCTATAGTCGTCGGACATGTCGGCGGCTGGCCAACATTGGCCCGTGGTCGTGGGGACGACCCTATAGTCGTCCGACATGATGGTGGCGGGCCAATCTAGCCCCGGGGTCGTGGGGACGACCCTATAGTCGTCGGACATGACGGCGGCGGGCCAATCTAGTCCCGGGGTCGTGGGGACGACCGTATAGTCGTCGGACATGTCGGCGGCTGGCCAACCTAGTCCCGGGTTCGTGGGCACGACCATGGTCGTCGGACATGTCGGCGGCTGGCCAACTTTGGCCCGTAGTCGTGGGGACGATCCTATAGTCGTCGGACAATTCGGCGGCGGGCTAATCTAGTCCTGGGGCCGTTGGGACGACCGTATAGTCGTCGGACATGACGGTGGCGGTCCAATCTAGTCCCGGGGTCGTGGGTACGACCCTATAGTCGTCGGACATGTCGGCGGCTGTCCAACTTTGGCCCGTGGTCGTCGGAACGACCCTATATTCGTCGGATATGTCGGAGGCTGGCCAACCTAGTCCCGGGGTCGTGGGGACGACCCTATAGTCGTCGGACATGACGGTGGCGGGGCAATCTAGTCCCGAGGTCGTGGGGACGACCCTATAGTCGTCGAAGATGTCGGCGGCTGGCCAACTTTGGCCCGTGGTCGTGGGGACGACGCTATAGTCGTCAGACATGACGGTGGCGGGCCAACCTAGTCCCGGGGTGGTAGGCACGACCCTATAGTCGTCGGACATGTCGGCGGCGGGCCAACGTAGGCCCAGGGTCGTAGGGACGACCCTATAGTCGTCGGACAAGTCGGCGGCGGGGCAATCTAATCATGGGGTCGTGGGGACGACCCTGTAGTCGTCGGACATGACGGTGGCGGGCCAATCTAGTCCCAGGGCCGTGGGGACGACCCTATAGTCGTCGGACAAGTCGGCGGCGGGCCAACCTAGTCCCGCAGTCGTGGGGACGACCCTATAGTCGTCGGACATGCCGGCGGCTGTGCTACTTTGGTCCGTGGTCGTGGGGACGACCCTATAGTCGTCGGACAAGTCGGCGGCGGGCCAAACTAGACCCGGGGTCTTGGGGACGACCCTATAGTCGTCGGACAAGTCGAAGGCAGGCCAACCTAGTCCCGGGGTCGTGGGGACGACCCTATAGTCGTCGGATATGATGGTGGCGGGCCAATCTAGTCCCGGGGTCGTGGGGTCGACCCTATAGTCGTCGGACACTTTGGCGGCGGGCCAACCTAGTCCCGGGGTCGTGGGGACGACCCTATAGTCGTCGGACGTGACGGTGGCGGGGCAATCTAGTCCGGGGGTCGTGGGGACGACCCCATAGGATTCGGACATGACGGTGGCGGGCCAACCTAGTCCCGGGGTGGTAGGCACGACCCTATAGTCGTCGGACATGTCGGCGGCGGGCCAACGTAGGCCCAGGGTCGTAGGGACGACCCTATAGTCGTCGGACATGACGGTAGTGGGCCAATCTGGTCCCGGTGCCGTGGGGACGACCCTATAGTCGTCGGACATGTCGGCGGCTGGCCAACATTGGCCCGTGGTCGTGGGGACGAACCTATAGTCGTCCGACATGATGGTGGCGGGCCAATCTAGCCCCGGGGTCGTGGGGACGACCCTATAGTCGTCGGACATGACGGCGGCGGGCCAATCTAGTCCCGGGGTCGTGGGGACGACCGTATAGTCGTCGGACATGTCGGCGGCTGGCCAACCTAGTCCCGGGTTCGTGGGCACGACCATGGTCGTCGGACATGTCGGCGGCTGGCCAACTTTGGCCCGTAGTCGTGGGGACGATCCTATAGTCGTCGGACAATTCGGCGGCGGGCTAATCTAGTCCTGGGGCCGTTGGGACGACCGTATAGTCGTCGGACATGACGGTGGCGGTCCAATCTAGTCCCGGGGTCGTGGGTACGACCCTATAGTCGTCGGACATGTCGGCGGCTGTCCAACTTTGGCCCGTGGTCGTGGGAACGACCCTATATTCGTCGGATATGTCGGAGGCTGGCCAACCTAGTCCCGGGGTCGTGGGGACGACCCTATAGTCGTCGGACATGACGGTGGCGGGGCAATCTAGTCCCGAGGTCGTGGGTACGACCCTATAGTCGTCGAAGATGTCGGCGGCTGGCCAACTTTGGCCCGTGGTCGTGGGGACGACGCTATAGTCGTCAGACATGACGGTGGCGGGCCAACCTAGTCCCGGGGTGGTAGGCACGACCCTATAGTCGTCGGACATGTCGGCGGCGGGCCAACGTAGGCCCAGGGTCGTAGGGACGACCCTATAGTCGTCGGACAAGTCGGCGGCGGGGCAATCTAGTCATGGGGTCGTGGGGACGACCCTGTAGTCGTCGGACATGACGGTGGCGGGCCAATTTAGTCCCAGGGCCGTGGGGACGACCCTATAGTCGTCGGACAAGTCGGCGGCGGGCCAACCTAGTCCCGCAGTCGTGGGGACGACCCTATAGTCGTCGGACATGCCGGCGGCTGTGCTACTTTGGTCCGTGGTCGTGGGGACGACCCTATAGTCGTCGGACAAGTCGGCGGCGGGCCAAACTAGACCCGGGGTCTTGGGGACGACCCTATAGTCGTCGGACAAGTCGAAGGCAGGCCAACCTAGTCCCGGGGTCGTGGGGACGACCCTATAGTCGTCGGATATGATGGTGGCGGGCCAATCTAGTCCCGGGGTCGTGGGGTCGACCCTATAGTCGTCGGACATTTTGGCGGCGGGCCAACCTAGTCCCGGGGTCGTGGGGACGACCCTATAGTCGTCGGACGTGACGGTGGCGGGGCAATCTAGTCCGGGGGTCGTGGGGACGACCCCATAGGATTCGGACATGACGGTGGCGGGCCATCCTAGTCCCGGGGTGGTAGGCACGACCCTATAGTCGTCGGACATGTCGGCGGCGGGCCAACGTAGGCCCAGGGTCGTAGGGACGACCCTATAGTCGTCGGACATGACGGTAGTGGGCCAATCTGGTCCCGGTGCCGTGGGGACGACCCTATAGTCGTCGGACATGTCGGCGGCTGGTCAACATTGGCCCGTGGTCGTGGGGACGAACCTATAGTCGTCCGACATGATGGTGGCGGGCCAATCTAGCCCCGGGGTCGTGGGGACGACCCTATAGTCGTCGGACATGACGGCGGCGGGCCAATCTAGTCCCGGGGTCGTGGGGACGACCGTATAGTCGTCGGACATGTCGGCGGCTGGCCAACCTAGTCCCGGGTTCGTGGGCACGACCATGGTCGTCGGACATGTCGGCGGCTGGCCAACTTTGGCCCGTGGTCGTGGGAACGACCCTATATTCGTCGGATATGTCGGAGGCTGGCCAACCTAGTCCCGAGGTCGTGGGTACGACCCTATAGTCGTCGAAGATGTCGGCGGCTGGCCAACTTTGGCCCGTGGTCGTGGGGACGACGCTATAGTCGTCAGACATGACGGTGGCGGGCCAACCTAGTCCCGGGGTGGTAGGCACGACCCTATAGTCGTCGGACATGTCGGCGGCGGGCCAACGTAGGCCCAGGGTCGTAGGGACGACCCTATAGTCGTCGGAAAAGTCGGCGGCGGGCCAATCTACTCCCGGGGTCGTGGGGACGAGCCTATATTCGTCGGACATGTCGGCGGCTGGCCAACGTTGGCCCCGGGTCGTAGGGACGACCCTATAGTCGTCGGAAAAGTCGGTGGCGGGCCAATCTAGTCCCGGGGTCGTGGGGACGACCCTATAGTTGTCGGACATGACGGTGACGGGCCAATCTATTCCTGGCGTCGTGGGTACGACCCTATACTCGTCGGACATCACGGTCGCGGGCCAATCTATTCCCGAGGTCGTGGGGAGGACCCTATAGTCGTCGAACATGTCGGCGGCTGGCCAACCTAGTCCCGGGGTCGTGGGGACGACCGTATAGTCGTCGGACATCTCGGCGGCTGGCCAACCTAGTCCCGGGGTCGTGGGGACGACCCTATAGTCGTCGGACATGACGGTGGCGGGGTAATCTAGTCCCGAGGTCGTGTGGACGACCCTATAGTCGTCGAAGATGTCGGCGGCTGGCCAACTTTGGCCCGTGGTCGTGGGGACGACCCTATAGTCGTCGGACATGACGGTGGCGGTCCAATCTAGTCCCGGGGTCGTGGGTACGGAACTATAGTCGTCGGACATGTCGGCGGCGGGCAAACGTAGACCCAGGGTCGTAGGGACGACCCTATAGTCGTCGGAAAAGTCGGCGGCGGGCCCATCTAGTCCCGGGGTCGTGGGGACGAGCCTATATTCGTCGGACATGTCGGCGGCTGGCCAACCTAGTCCCGGGGTCGTGGGGACGACCCTATAGTTGGCGGACATGTTGGCGGCTGGCCAACATTGGCCTGTGGTCGTGGGGACGACCCTATAGTCGTCGGACATGATGGTGGCGGGCCAATCTAGCCCCGGGGTCGTGGGGACGACCCTATAGTCATCGGACAAGTCGCGGCGGGTCATCCTAGTCCTGGGGTCGTGGGGACGATCCTGTAGTCGTCGCACATGACGGTAGTGGGCCAATCTGGTCCCGGGGCCGTGCGGACGACCCTATAGTCGTCGAACATGTCGGCGGCTGTCCAACTTTGGCCGTGGTCGTGGGAACGACCCTATATTCGTCGGATATGTCGGAGGCGGGCCAACCTATTCCCGGGGTCGTGGGGACGACCCTATAGTCGTCGGACATGAGGGTAGTGGGCCAATCTGGTCCCGGGGCCGTGGGGACGACCCTATAGTCGTCGGACATGTCGGCGGCGGGCCAACCTAGTCCCGGGGTCGTGGGTACAACCCTATAGTCGTCGGAGTAGTCGGCGGCTGGCCAACCTAGTCCCGGGGTCGTGGGGACGACCCTATAGTCGTCAGACATGTCGGCGGCTGGGCAACTTTGGCCCGTGGTCGTGGGGACGACCCTATAGTCGTCGGACATGACGGTGACGGGCCAATCTATTCCTGGCGTCGTGGGTACGACCCTATACTCGTCGGACATGACGGTCGCGGGCCAATCTATTCCCGAGGTCGTGGGGAGGACCCTATAGTCGTCGAACATGTCGGCGGCTGTCCAACTTTGGCCGTGGTCGTGGGAACGACCCTATATTCGTCGGATATGTCGGAGGCTGGCCAAACTAGTCCCGGGGTCGTGGGGACGACCCTATAGTCGTCGGACATGACGGTAGTGGGCCAATCTGGTCCCGGGGCCGTGGGGACGACCCTATAGTCGTCGGACATGTCGGCGGCTGGGCAACATTGGCCCGTGGTCGTGGGGACGACCCTATAGTCGTCCGACATGATGGCGGCGGGCCAATCTAGTCCCGGGGTCGTGGGGACGACCGTATAGTCGTCGGACATGTCGGCGGCTGGCCAACCTAGTCCCGGGTTCGTGGGCACGACCATGGTCGTCGGACATGTCGGCGGCTGGCCAACTTTGGCCCGTAGTCGTGGGGACGATCCTATAGTCGTCGGACAATTCGGCGGCGGGCTAATCTAGTCCTGGGGCCGTTGGGACGACCGTATAGTCGTCGGACATGACGGTGGGGGTCCAATCTAGTCCCGGGGTCGTGGGTACGACCCTATAGTCGTCGGACATGTCGGCGGCTGTCCAACTTTGGGCCGTGGTCGTGGGAACGACCCTATATTCGTCGGATATGTCGGAGGCTGGCCAACCTAGTCCCGGGGTCGTGGGGACGACCCAATAGTCATCGGACAAGTCGCGGCGGGTCATCCTAGTCCTGGGGTCGTGGGGACGATCCTGTAGTCGTCGGACATGACGGTAGTGGGCCAATCTGGTCCGGGGGCCGTGCGGACGACCCTATAGTCGTCGGACATGTCGGCGGCGGGCCAACCTAGTCCCGGGGTCGTGGGTACAACCCTATAGTCGTCGGACATGTTGGCGGCTGGCCAACATTGGCCTGTGGTCGTGGGGACGACCCTATAGTCGTCGGACATGATGGTGGCGGGCCAATCTAGCCCCGGGGTCGTGGGGACGACCCTATAGTCGTCGGATATGATGGTGGCGGGCCAATCTAGTCCCGGGGTCGTGGGGTCGACCCTATAGTCGTCGGACATTTTGGCGGCGGGCCAACCTAGTCCCGGGGTCGTGGGGACGACCCTATAGTCGTCGGACGTGACGGTGGCGGGGCAATCTAGTCCGGGGGTCGTGGGGACGACCCCATAGGATTCGGACATGACGGTGGCGGGCCATCCTAGTCCCGGGGTGGTAGGCACGACCCTATAGTCGTCGGACATGTCGGCGGCGGGCCAACGTAGGCCCAGGGTCGTAGGGACGACCCTATAGTCGTCGGACATGACGGTAGTGGGCCAATCTGGTCCCGGTGCCGTGGGGACGACCCTATAGTCGTCGGACATGTCGGCGGCTGGTCAACATTGGCCCGTGGTCGTGGGGACGAACCTATAGTCGTCCGACATGATGGTGGCGGGCCAATCTAGCCCCGGGGTCGTGGGGACGACCCTATAGTCGTCGGACATGACGGCGGCGGGCCAATCTAGTCCCGGGGTCGTGGGGACGACCGTATAGTCGTCGGACATGTCGGCGGCTGGCCAACCTAGTCCCGGGTTCGTGGGCACGACCATGGTCGTCGGACATGTCGGCGGCTGGCCAACTTTGGCCCGTGGTCGTGGGAACGACCCTATATTCGTCGGATATGTCGGAGGCTGGCCAACCTAGTCCCGAGGTCGTGGGTACGACCCTATAGTCGTCGAAGATGTCGGCGGCTGGCCAACTTTGGCCCGTGGTCGTGGGGACGACGCTATAGTCGTCAGACATGACGGTGGCGGGCCAACCTAGTCCCGGGGTGGTAGGCACGACCCTATAGTCGTCGGACATGTCGGCGGCGGGCCAACGTAGGCCCAGGGTCGTAGGGACGACCCTATAGTCGTCGGAAAAGTCGGCGGCGGGCCAATCTACTCCCGGGGTCGTGGGGACGAGCCTATATTCGTCGGACATGTCGGCGGCTGGCCAACGTTGGCCCCGGGTCGTAGGGACGACCCTATAGTCGTCGGAAAAGTCGGTGGCGGGCCAATCTAGTCCCGGGGTCGTGGGGACGACCCTATAGTCGTCGAAGATGTCGGCGGCTGGCCAACTTTGGCCCGTGGTCGTGGGGACGACCCTATAGTCGTCGGACATGACGGTGGCGGTCCAATCTAGTCCCGGGGTCGTGGGTACGGAACTATAGTCGTCGGACATGTCGGCGGCGGGCAAACGTAGACCCAGGGTCGTAGGGACGACCCTATAGTCGTCGGAAAAGTCGGCGGCGGGCCCATCTAGTCCCGGGGTCGTGGGGACGAGCCTATATTCGTCGGACATGTCGGCGGCTGGCCAACCTAGTCCCGGGGTCGTGGGGACGACCCTATAGTTGGCGGACATGTTGGCGGCTGGCCAACATTGGCCTGTGGTCGTGGGGACGACCCTATAGTCGTCGGACATGATGGTGGCGGGCCAATCTAGCCCCGGGGTCGTGGGGACGACCCTATAGTCATCGGACAAGTCGCGGCGGGTCATCCTAGTCCTGGGGTCGTGGGGACGATCCTGTAGTCGTCGCACATGACGGTAGTGGGCCAATCTGGTCCCGGGGCCGTGCGGACGACCCTATAGTCGTCGAACATGTCGGCGGCTGTCCAACTTTGGCCGTGGTCGTGGGAACGACCCTATATTCGTCGGATATGTCGGAGGCGGGCCAACCTATTCCCGGGGTCGTGGGGACGACCCTATAGTCGTCGGACATGAGGGTAGTGGGCCAATCTGGTCCCGGGGCCGTGGGGACGACCCTATAGTCGTCGGACATGTCGGCGGCGGGCCAACCTAGTCCCGGGGTCGTGGGTACAACCCTATAGTCGTCGGAGAAGTCGGCGGCTGGCCAACCTAGTCCCGGGGTCGTGGGGACGACCCTATAGTCGTCAGACATGTCGGCGGCTGGGCAACTTTGGCCCGTGGTCGTGGGGACGACCCTATAGTCGTCGGACATGACGGTGACGGGCCAATCTATTCCTGGCGTCGTGGGTACGACCCTATACTCGTCGGACATGACGGTCGCGGGCCAATCTATTCCCGAGGTCGTGGGGAGGACCCTATAGTCGTCGAACATGTCGGCGGCTGTCCAACTTTGGCCGTGGTCGTGGGAACGACCCTATATTCGTCGGATATGTCGGAGGCTGGCCAAACTAGTCCCGGGGTCGTGGGGACGACCCTATAGTCGTCGGACATGACGGTAGTGGGCCAATCTGGTCCCGGGGCCGTGGGGACGACCCTATAGTCGTCGGACATGTCGGCGGCTGGGCAACATTGGCCCGTGGTCGTGGGGACGACCCTATAGTCGTCCGACATGATGGCGGCGGGCCAATCTAGTCCCGGGGTCGTGGGGACGACCGTATAGTCGTCGGACATGTCGGCGGCTGGCCAACCTAGTCCCGGGTTCGTGGGCACGACCATGGTCGTCGGACATGTCGGCGGCTGGCCAACTTTGGCCCGTAGTCGTGGGGACGATCCTATAGTCGTCGGACAATTCGGCGGCGGGCTAATCTAGTCCTGGGGCCGTTGGGACGACCGTATAGTCGTCGGACATGACGGTGGGGGTCCAATCTAGTCCCGGGGTCGTGGGTACGACCCTATAGTCGTCGGACATGTCGGCGGCTGTCCAACTTTGGGCCGTGGTCGTGGGAACGACCCTATATTCGTCGGATATGTCGGAGGCTGGCCAACCTAGTCCCGGGGTCGTGGGGACGACCCAATAGTCATCGGACAAGTCGCGGCGGGTCATCCTAGTCCTGGGGTCGTGGGGACGATCCTGTAGTCGTCGGACATGACGGTAGTGGGCCAATCTGGTCCGGGGGCCGTGCGGACGACCCTATAGTCGTCGGACATGTCGGCGGCGGGCCAACCTAGTCCCGGGGTCGTGGGTACAACCCTATAGTCGTCGGACAAGTCGGCGGCTGGCCAACCTAGTCCCGGGGTCGTAGGGACGACCCTAGAGTCGTCGGACATGTCGGCGGCTGGCCAACATTGGCCCGTGGTCGTGGGGACAACCCTATAGTCGTCGGACATGATGGTGGCGGGCCAACCTAGCCCCGGGGTCGTGGGGACGACCCTATAGTCGTCGGACATGACGGTGGCGGGCCAATCTAGTCCCGGGGTCGTGGGGACGACCGTATAGTCGTCGGACATGTCGGCGGCTGGCCAACCTTGTCCCGGGGTCGTGGGGACGACCCTATAGTCGTCGGACATGACGGTGGCGGGGCAATCTAGTCCCGAGGTCGTGGGGACGACCCTATAGTCGTCGAAGATGTCGGCGGCTGGCCAACTTTGGCCCGTGGTCGTGGGGACGACCCTATAGTCGTCGGACATGACGGTGGCGGTCCAATCTAGTCCCGGGGTCGTGGGTACGGAACTATAGTCGTCGGACATGACGGTGGCGGGCCAATCTAGTCCCGGGTTCGTGGGCACGACCATGGTCGTCGGACATGTCGGCGGCTGGCCAACTTTGGCCCGTAGTCGTGGGGACGATCCTAAAGTCGTCGGACAATTCGGCGGCGGGCCAACCTAGTCCCGGGGTCGTGGGGACGACCCTATAGTCGTCGGACATTTTGGCGGCTGGCCAACTTTGGCCCGTTGTCGTGGGGACGACCCGATAGTCGTCGGACAATTCGGAGGCGGGCCAACCTAGTCCCGGGGTCGTGGGTACAACCCTATAGTCGTCGGACAAGTCGGCGGCTGGCCAACCTAGTCCCGGGGTCGTAGGGACGACCCTATAGTCGTCGGAAAAGTCGGTGGCGGGCCAACCTAGTCCCGGTGTCGTGGGGACGACCCTATAGTCGTCGGACATGTCGGCGGCTTGCCAACCTAGTCCCGGGGTCGTGGGGACGACCCTATAGTCGTCGGACATGCCGGCGGCTGTGCTACTTTGGTCCGTGGTCGTGGGGACGACCCTATAGTCGTCGGACAAGTCGGCGGCGGGCCAAACTAGTCCCGGGGTCTTGGGGACGACCCTATAGTCGTCGGACAAGTCGAAGGCAGGCCAACCTAGTCCCGGGGTCGTGGGGACGACCCTATAGTCGTCGGATATGATGGTGGCGGGCCAATCTAGTCCCGTTGTCGTGGGGACGACCCGATAGTCGTCGGACAATTCGGAGGCGGGCCAACCTAGTCCCGTGCTCGTGGGTACAACCCTATAGTCGTCGGACAAGTCGGCGGCTGGCCAACCTAGTCCCGGGGTCGTAGGGACGACCCTAGAGTCGTCGGACATGTCGGCGGCTGGCCAAATTTGGCCCGTAGTCGTGGGGACGATCCTATAGTCGTCGGACATGACGGTGGCGGGCCAATCTAGTCCCGGGGTCGTGGGGACGACCGTATAGTCGTCGGACATGTCGGCGGCGTGCCAACCTAGTCCCGGGGTCGTGGGTACAACCCTATAGTCATCGGACAAGTCGGCGGCGGGTCATCCTAGTCCTGGGGTCGTGGGGACGACCCTGTAGTCGTCGGACAAGTCGGCGGCTGGGCAGCTTTGGCCCGTGGTCGTGGGGACGACCCTATAGTCGTCGGACATGTCGGCGGCTTGCCAACCTAGTCCCGGGGTCGTGGGGACGACCCTATAGTCGTCGGACATGTCGGCGGCTGGGCAACTTTGGCCCGTGGTCGTGGGGACGACCCTATAGTCGTCGGACAAGTCGGCGGCGCGCCAACCTAGTCCCGGGGTCGTGTGGACGACCCTATAGTCGTCGGACATGTCGGCGGCTGGCCATCCTAGTCCCGGGGTGGTAGGGACGACCCTATAGTCGTCGGACAAGTCGGCGGTGGGCCAACCTAGTCCCTGGGTCGTGGGGACGTCCGTATAGTCGTCGGACATGTCGGCGGCGGGCCAACCTAGTCCCGTTGTCGTGGGGACGTCCGTATAGTCGGCGGACATGTCGGCGGCTGGCCAACCTAGTCCCGGGTTCGTGGGCACGACCATGGTCGTCGGACATGTCGGCGGCTGGCCAACTTTGGCCCGTAGTCGTGGGGACGACCGTATAGTCGTCGGACATGTCGGCGGCTGGCCAACCTAGTCCCGGGGTCGTGGGGACGACCCTATAGTCGTCGGATATGATGGTGGCGGGCCAATCTAGTCCCGGGGACGTGGGGACGACCCTATAGTCGTCGGACATGTCAGCGGCTGGGCAACTTTGGCCCGTGGTCGTGGGGACGACCCTATAGTCGTCGGACAAGTCGTTGGCGGGCCAACCTAGTCCCGGGGTCGTGGGGACCACCCTATAGTCGTCGGACATGATGGTGGCGGGCCAATCTAGACCCGGGGACGTGGGGACGACCCTATTGTCGTCGGACATGTCGGCGGCTGGCCAACGTAGTCCCGGGGTCGTGGGGACGACCCTATAGTCGTCGGACAAGTCGGCGGCGGGCCAACCTATTCCCGGGGTCGTGGGGACGACCCTATAGTCGTCGGACATGATGATGGCGGGCCAAGCTAGTCCCGGGGCCGTGGGGACGACCGAATTGTCGGCGGACAGGTCGGCGGCTGGCCAACCTAGTCCCGGGGTGGTAAGGACGACCATATAGTCGTCGGACAAGTCGGAGGCGGGCCAACCTAGTCCCGGGGTCGTGGGGACGACCCTATAGTCGTCGGACATGTCGGCGGCTGGCCAATCTAGTCCCGGGGCCGGGGGACGACCGTATAGTCGTCGGACATGTCGGCGGCGGGCCAATCTAGTCCTGCGGCCGTGGGGACGACCCTATAGACGGCGGACATGTCGGCGGCTGGCCAACTTTGGCCCGTGGTCGTTGGGACGACCCCATTGTCGTCGGACATGACGGTGGCGGGCCAATCTAGCCCCGGGATCGTGGGGACGACCCTATAGTCGTCGGACAAATCGGCGGCGGGCCAACCTAGTCCCGGGGTCGTGGGGACGACCCTATAGTCGTCGGACATGACGGTGGCGGGCCAATCTAGTCCCGGGGTCGTGGGGACGACCCTATAGTCGCCGGACAAGTCGGCGGCGGGCCAACCTAGTCCCGGGGTCGTGGGGACGACCGTATAGTCGTCGGACATGACGGCGGCGGGCCAACCTAGTCCCGGGGTCGTGGGGACGACCCTATAGTCGTCGGACATGTCGGCGGCTGGGCAACTTTGGCCAGTGGTCGTGGGGACGACCCTATAGTCGTAGGACATGACGGTGGCGGGCCAATCTTGTCCCGGGGTCGTGGGGACGACCCTATAGTCGTCGGGCATGACGGTGGCGGGCCAATCTAGTCCCGGGGTCGTGGGGACGACCGTATAGTCGTCGGACATGACGGTGGCGGGCCAATCTAGTCCCGGGGTCGTGGGGACGACCCTATAGTCGTCGGACATGTCGGCGGCTGGCCAACTTTGGCCCGGGGCGTGGGGACGACCCTATAGTCGTCGGACATGTCGGTGACTGGCCAACCTAGTCCCGGGGTCGTGGAGACGACCCTATAGTCGTCGGACAAGTCGGCGGCGGGACAAGTCGGCGGCGGGCCAACCTGGTCCCGGGGTCGTGGGGACGACCCTATAGTCGTCGGACATGACGGTGCCGGGGTAATCTAGCCCCGGGGTCGTGGGGACGACCCTTTAGACGTCGGACATGTCGGCGGCGGGCCAACCTAGTCCCGGGCTCGTGGGGACGACCCTATAATCGTCGGACATGTCGGCGGCAGGGCAACATTGGCCCGTGGTCGTGGGGACGACCATATAGTCGTCGGACAAGTCGGCGGCGGGCCAACCTAGTCCCGCGGTCGTGGGGACGACCCTATAGTCGTCGGACATGACGGTGCCGGGGCAATCTAGCCCCGGGGTCGTGGGGACGACCCTATAGTCGTCGCACATGTCGGCTGCGGGCCAACCTAGTCCCGGGATCGTGGGGACGACCCTATAATCGTCGGACATGTCGGCGGCAGGGCAACTTTGGCCCGTGGTCGTGGGGACGACCCTATAGTCGTCGGACAAGTCGGCGGCCGGCCGACCTAGTCCCGGGGTCGTGGGGACGACCCTATAGTCGTCGGACATGTCGGCGGCGGGCCAATCTAGTCCCGGGATCGTGGGGACGACCCTATAATCGTCGGACATGTCGGCGGCAGGGCAACTTTGGCCCGTGGTCGTGGGGACGACCCTATAGTCGTCGGACAAGTCGGCGGCGGGCCGACCTATTCCCGGGGTCGTGGGGACGACCCTATAGTCGTCGGATATGACGGTGGCGGGCCAATCTAGTCCCGGGGTCGAGGGGACGACCGTATAGTCGTCGGACATGACGGCGGCGGTCCAACCTAGTCCCGGGGTCGTGGGGACGACCCTATAGTCGTCGGACATGTCGGCGGCTGGGCAACTTTGGCCAGTGGTCGTGGGGACGACCCTATAGTCGTAGGACATGACGGTGGCGGGCCAATCTAGTCCCGGTGTCGAGGGGACGACCGTGTAGTCGTCGGACATGACGGTGGCGGGCCAATCTTGTCCCGGGGTCGTGGGGACGACCCTATAGTCGTCGGGCATGTCGGCGGCTGGCCATCGTATGCCCAGGGTCGTAGGGACGAAGCTATAGTCGTCGGACATGACGGTGGCGGGCCAACCTAGTCCCGGGATCGTGGGGACGACCCTATAGTCGTCGGACATGTCGGCGGGAGGGCAACTTTGGCCCGTGGTCGTGGGGACGACCCTATAGTCGTCGGACAAGTCGGCGGCGGGCCGACCTAGTCCCGGGGTCGTGGGGACGACCCTATAGTCGTCGGACAAGTCGGCGGCGGGCCAACCTAGTCCCGTGGACGTGGGGACGAACCTATAGTCGTCGGACATGACGGTGGCGGGCCAATCTAGTCCCGGCGTCGAGGGGACGACCGTGTAGTCGTCGGACATGACGGTGGCGGGCCAATCTTGTCCCGGGGTCGTGGGGACGACCCTATAGTCGTCGGGCATGTCGGCGGCTGGCCAACGTATGCCCAGGGTCGTAGGGACGAACCTATAGTCGTCGGACATGACGGTGGGGGGCCAATCTAGTCCCGGGGTCGTGGGGACGACCCTGTAGTCGTCGGACAAGTCGGCGGCGGGCCAACCTAGTCCCGGGGTCGTGGGGGCGACCCTATAGACGGCGGACATGTCGGCGGCAGGCCAACATAGTCCCGGGGTCGTGGGGACGACCCTATAATCGTCGGACAAGTCGGTGGCGGGCCAATCTAGTCCCGGGGCCGTGGGGACGACCGTATGGTCGTCGGACATGTCGGCGGCTGGACAACTTTGGCCCGTAGTCGCGGGGTCGATCCTATAGTCGTCGGACATGACGGTGGCGAGCCAATCTAGTCCCAGGGCCGTGGGGACGACCCTATAGTCGTCGGACATTTCGGCGGCGGGCCAACATAGGCCCGGGGTCGTGGGGCCGACCCTATAGTCGTCGGACAAGTCGGCGGCGG
Source organism: Andrena fulva (assembly GCA_946251845.1). NCBI lineage: Eukaryota > Metazoa > Arthropoda > Insecta > Hymenoptera > Andrenidae > Andrena > Andrena fulva. Next base: position 163,152 of record CAMITZ010000031.1, on the reverse strand, counting down.
GCCAACCTAGTCCCGGGGTCGTGGAGACGACCCTATAGTCGTCGGACATGACGGTGGCGGGCCAATCTAGTCCCAGGGTCGTGGGGACGACCCTATAGTCGTCGGACATGTCGGCGGCGGGCCAATCTAGTCCTGGGGCCGTGGGGACGACCGTATAGTCGTCGGACATGTCGGCGGCTGGCCAACCTAGTCCCGTGGTCGTGGGGACGACCCTATGATCGTCGGACAAGTCGGCGGCTGGCCAACTTTGTCCCGTAGTGGTGGGGACGATCCTATAGTCGTCGGACATGACGGTGGCGGGCCAATCTAGTCCCAGGGTCGTGGGGACGGCCCTATAGTCGTCGGACATGTCGGCGGCGGGCCAACGTAGGCCCGGGATCGAGGGGACGACCCCATAGTCGTCGGACATGTCGGCGGCGGGACAACCTATTCCCGGGGTCGAGGGGACGACCGTATAGTCGTTGGACATGACGGTGGCGGGCCAATCTTGTCCCGGGGTCGTGGGGACGACCCTATAATCGTCGGACATGTCGGCGGCAGGGCAACTTTGGCCCGGGGTCGTGGGGACGACCCTATAGTCGTCGGACATGTCGGCGGCGGGCCAACCTAGTCCCGGGGTCGTGGGGACGACCGTATAGTCGTTGGACATGACGGTGGCGGGCCAATCTTGTCCCGGGGTCGTGGGGACGACCCTATAATCGTCGGACATGTCGGCGGCAGGGCAACTTTGGCCCGGGGTCGTGGGGACGACCCTATAGTCGTCGGACATGTCGGCGGCTGGCCAACCTAGTCCCGGGGTCGTGGGGACGACCCTATAGTCGTCGGACAAGTCGGCGGCTAGCCAACTTTGGCCCGTGGTCGTGGGGTCGACCCTATAGTCGTCGGACAAGTCGGCGGCGGGCCAACCTAGTCCCGGGGTCGTGGGGACGACCCTATAGTCGTCGGACATGTCGGCGGTTGGCCAACCTAGTCTCGTGGTCGTGGGGACAACCGTATAGTCGTCGGACATGTCGGCGGCTGGCCAACCTAGTCCCGGGGTCGTGGGGACGACCCTATAGTCGTCGGACAAGTCGGCGGCGGGCCAACCTAGAACCGGGGTCGTGGGGACGACCCTATAGTCGTCGGATCATGTCGGCGGCAGGGCAACTTTTGCCCGGGGTCGTGGGGACGACCCTATAGTCGTCGGACATGTCGACGGCGGGCCAACCTAGACCCGGGGTCGTGGGGACGACCCTATAGTCGTCGGACAAGTCGGCGGCGGGCCAACCTAGTCCCGGGGTCGTGGGGACGACCCTATAGTCGTCGGTCATGTTGGCGGCTGGCCAACCTAGTCTCGTGGTCGTGGGGACGACCGTATAGTCGTCGGACATGTCGGCGGCTGGCCAACCTAGTCCCGGGGTCGTGGGGACGACCCTATAGTCGTCGGACAAGTCGGCGGCGGGCCAACCTAGAACCGGGGTCGTGGGGACGACCCTATAGTCGTCGGTCATGTCGGCGGCTAGCCAACTTTGGCCCGTGGTCGTGGGGACGACCCTATAGTCGTCGGACATGTCGGCGGCTGGCCAACCTAGACCCGGGGTGGTGGGGACGACCCTATAGTCGTCGGACAAGTCGGCGGCGGGCCAACCTAGTCCCGGGGTCGTGGGGGCGACCCTATAGACGGCGGACATGTCGGCGGCAGGCCAACATAGTCCCGGGGTCGTGGGGACGACCCTACAGTCGTCGGACAAGTCGGTGGCGGGCCAATCTAGTCCCAGGGCCGTGGGGACGACCGTATGGTCGTCGGACATGTCGGCGGCTGGCCAACTTTGGCCCGTAGTCGTGGGGTCGATCCTATAGTCGTCGGACATGACGGTGGAGGGCCAATCTAGTCCCAGGGCCGTGGGGACGACCCTATAGTCGTCGGACATTTCGGCGGCGGGCCAACGTAGGCCCGGGGTCGTGGGGCCGACCCTATAGTCGTCGGACAAGTCGGCGGCGGGCCAACCTAGTCCCGGGGTTGTGGAGACGACCCTATAGTCGTCGGACATGACGGTGGCGGGCCAACCTAGAACCGGGGTCGTGGGGACGACCCTATAGTCGTCGGATCATGTCGGCGGCAGGGCAACTTTTGCCCGGGGTCGTGGGGACGACCCTATAGTCGTCGGACATGTCGACGGCGGGCCAACCTAGACCCGGGGTCGTGGGGACGACCCTATAGTCGTCGGACAAGTCGGCGGCGGGCCAACCTAGTCCCGGGGTCGTGGGGACGACCCTATAGTCGTCGGACATGTTGGCGGCTGGCCAACCTAGTCTCGTGGTCGTGGGGACGACCGTATAGTCGTCGGACATGTCGGCGGCTGGCCAACCTAGTCCCGGGGTCGTGGGGACGACCCTATAGTCGTCGGACAAGTCGGCGGCTGGCCAACCTAGACCCGGGGTGGTGGGGACGACCCTATAGTCGTCGGACAAGTCGGCGGCGGGCCAACCTAGTCCCGGGGTCGTGGGGGCGACCCTATAGACGGCGGACATGTCGGCGGCAGGCCAACATAGTCCCGGGGTCGTGGGGACGACCCTACAGTCGTCGGACAAGTCGGTGGCGGGCCAATCTAGTCCCGGGGCCGTGGGGACGACCGTATGGTCGTCGGACATGTCGGCGGCTGGCCAACTTTGGCCCGTAGTCGTGGGGTCGATCCTATAGTCGTCGGACATGACGGTGGAGGGCCAATCTAGTCCCAGGGCCGTGGGGACGACCCTATAGTCGTCGGACATTTCGGCGGCGGGCCAACGTAGGCCCGGGGTCGTGGGGCCGACCCTATAGTCGTCGGACAAGTCGGCGGCGGGCCAACCTAGTCCCGGGGTTGTGGAGACGACCCTATAGTCGTCGGACATGACGGTGGCGGGCCAACCTAGAACCGGGGTCGTGGGGACGACCCTATAGTCGTCGGATCATGTCGGCGGCAGGGCAACTTTTGCCCGGGGTCGTGGGGACGACCCTATAGTCGTCGGACATGTCGACGGCGGGCCAACCTAGACCCGGGGTCGTGGGGACGACCCTATAGTCGTCGGACAAGTCGGCGGCGGGCCAACCTAGTCCCGGGGTCGTGGGGACGACCCTATAGTCGTCGGACATGTTGGCGGCTGGCCAACCTAGTCTCGTGGTCGTGGGGACGACCGTATAGTCGTCGGACATGTCGGCGGCTGGCCAACCTAGTCCCGGGGTCGTGGGGACGACCCTATAGTCGTCGGACAAGTCGGCGGCGGGCCAACCTAGAACCGGGGTCGTGGGGACGACCCTATAGTCGTCGGACATGTCGGCGGCTAGCCAACTTTGGCCCGTGGTCGTGGGGACGACCCTATAGTCGTCGGACATGTCGGCGGCTGGCCAACCTAGACCCGGGGTGGTGGGGACGACCCTATAGTCGTCGGACAAGTCGGCGGCGGGCCAACCTAGTCCCGGGGTCGTGGGGGCGACCCTATAGACGGCGGACATGTCGGCGGCAGGCCAACATAGTCCCGGGGTCGTGGGGACGACCCTACAGTCGTCGGACAAGTCGGTGGCGGGCCAATCTAGTCCCGGGGCCGTGGGGACGACCGTATGGTCGTCGGACATGTCGGCGGCTGGCCAACTTTGGCCCGTAGTCGTGGGGTCGATCCTATAGTCGTCGGACATGACGGTGGCGGGCCAATCTAGTCCCAGGGCCGTGGGGACGACCCTATAGTCGTCGGACATTTCGGCGGCGGGCCAACGTAGGCCCGGGGTCGTGGGGCCGACCCTATAGTCGTCGGACAAGTCGGCGGCGGGCCAACCTAGCCCCGGGGTTGTGGAGACGACCCTATAGTCGTCGGACATGACGGTGGCGGGCCAATCTAGTCCCAGGGTCGTGGGGACGACCCTATAGTCGTCGGACATGTCGGCGGCGGGCCAATCTAGTCCTGGGGCCGTGGGGACGACCGTATAGTCGTCGGACATGTCGGCGGCTGGCCAACCTAGTCCCGGGGTCGTGGGGACGACCCTATAGTCGTCGGACATGTCGGCGGCAGGCCAACATAGTCCCGGGGTCGTGGGGACGACACTATAGTCGTCGGACATGTCGGCAGCTGGCCAACCTAGTCCCGGGGTCGTTGGGACGACCGTGTAGTCGTCGGACATGTCGGCGGCTGGCCAACTTTGGCCCGTGGTCGTGGGGACGACCCTATTGTCGTCGGACATGACGGTGGCGGGCCAACCTAGTCCCGTGGTCGTGGGGACGACCCTATGTTCGTCGGACAAGTCGGCGGCTGGCTAACTTTGTCCCGTAGTGGTGGGGACGATCCTATAGTCGTCGGACATGACGGTGGTGGGCCAATCTAGTCCCAGGGTCGTGGGGACGGCCCTATAGTCGTCGGACATGTCGGCGGCGGGCCAACGTAGGCCCGGGGCCTTGGGAACGACCGTATAGTCGTCGGACATGTCGGCGGCTGGCCAACCTAGTCCCGGGGACGTGGGGACGACCCTATAGTCGTCGGACAAGTCGGCGGCAGGCCAACATAGTCCCGGGTTCGTGGGGACGACCCTATAGTCGTCGGACATGTCGGCGGCAGGCCAACCTAGTCCCGGGGTCGTGGGGACGACCCTATAGTCGTCGGACATGTCGGCGGCTGGCCAACCTAGTCCCGGGGTCGTGGGGACGACCCTATAGTCGTCGGACAAGTCGGCGGCAGGGCAACTTTGGCCCGTGGTCGTGGGGACGACCCTATAGTCGCCGGACATGTCGGTGACTGGCCAACCTAGTCTCGTGGTCGTGGGGACGACCCCATAGTCGTAGAACACGTCGTCGGCGGGCCAACCTAGTCCCGGGGTCGTGGGGACGACCGTATAGTCGTCGGACATGACGGTGGCGGGCCAATCTAGTCCCGGTGTCGTGGGGACGACCCTATAGTCGTCGGACATGTCGGGGGCTGGCCAACATTGGCCCGGGACTTGGGGACGACCCTATAGTCGTCGGACATGTCGGTGACTGGCCAACCTAGTCCCGGGGTCGTGGAGACGACCCTATAGTCGTCGGACAAGCCGGCGGCGGGCCAACCTGGTCCCGGGGTCGTGGGGACGACCCTATAGTCGTCGGACATGACGGTGCCGGGGTAATCTAGCCCCGGGGTCGTGGGGACGACCCTTTAGACGTCGGACATGTCGGCGGCGGGCCAACCTAGTCCCGGGGTCGTGGGGACGATCCTATAGTCGTCGGACATGTCGGCGGCTGGCCAACTTTGGCCCGGGGCGTGGGGACGACTCTATAGTCGTCGGACATGACGGTGGCGGGCCAATCTAGTCCCGGGGTCGTGGGGACGACCCTATAGTCCTCGGACATGTCGGCGGCTAGCCAACTTTGGCCCGGGGCGTGGGGACGACCCTATAGTCGTCGGACATGTCTGCGGCGCGCCAACCTAGTCCCGTGGTCGTGGGGACGAACCTATAGTCGTCGGACATGACGGTGGCGGCCAATCTAGTCCCGGGGTCGAGGGGACGACCGTGTAGTCGTCGGACATGACGGTGGCGGGCCAATCTTGTCCCGGGGTCGTGGGGACGACCCTATAGTCGTCGGGCATGTCGGCGGCTGGCCAACGTATGCCCAGGGTCGTAGGGACGAACCTATAGTCGTCGGACATGACGGTGGCGGGCCAATCTAGTCCCGGGGTCGTGGGGACGACCCTATAGTCGTCGGACATGTCGGCGGCTGGCCAACCTAGAACCGGGGTCGTGGGGACGACCCTATAGACGTCGGACATGTCGGCGGCTAGCCAACTTTGGCCCGTGGTCGTGGGGACGACCCTATAGTCGTCGGACATGTCGGCGGCTGGCCAACCTAGACCCGGGGTGGTGGGGACGACCCTATAGTCGTCGGACAAGTCGGCGGCGGGCCAACCTAGTCCCGGGGTCGTGGGGGCGACCCTATAGACGGCGGACATGTCGGCGGCAGGCCAACATAGTCCCGGGGTCGTGGGGACGACCTTATAGTCGTCGGACAAGTCGGTGGCGGGCCAATCTAGTCCCGGGGCCGTGGGGACGACCGTATGGTCGTCGGACATGTCGGCGGCTGGCCAACTTTGGCCCGTAGTCGTGGGGTCGATCCTATAGTCGTCGGACATGACGGTGGCGGGCCAATCTAGTCCCAGGGCCGTGGGGACGACCCTATAGTCGTCGGACATTTCGGCGGCGGGCCAACGTAGGCCCGGGGTCGTGGGGCCGACCCTATAGTCGTCGGACAAGTCGGCGGCGGGCCAACCTAGTCCCGGGGTCGTGGAGACGACCCTATAGTCGTCGGACATGACGGTGGCGGGCCAATCTAGTCCCAGGGTCGTGGGGACGACCCTATAGTCGTCGGACATGTCGGCGGCGGGCCAATCTAGTCCTGGGGCCGTGGGGACGACCGTATAGTCGTCGGACATGTCGGCGGCTGGCCAACCTAGCCCCGGGGTCGTGGGGACGACCCTATAGTCGTCGGACATGTCGGCGGCAGGCCAACATAGTCCCGGGGTCGTGGGGACGACCCTATAGTCGTCGGACATGTCGGCAGCTGTCCAACCTAGTCCCGGGGTCGTTGGGACGACCGTGTAGTCGTCGGACATGTCGGCGGTTGGCCAACTTTGCCCCGTGGTCGTGGGGACGACCCTATTGTCGTCGGACATGACGGTGGCGGGCCAATCTAGTCCCGGGGTCGTGGGGACGACACTATAGTCGTCGGAGAAGTCGGCGGCGGGCCAAACTAGTCCCGGGGTCGTGGAGACGACCCTATAGTCGTCGGATATGTTGGTGGCGGGCCAATCTAGTCCCGGGGTCGTGGGGACGACCCTATAGTCGTCGGACAATTCGGCGGCGGGCCAACCTAGTCCCGGGGTCGTTGGGTCGACCCTATAGTCGTCGGACATGTTGGTGTCGGGCCAACCTAGTCCCGGGGTCGTGGGGACGACCCTATAGTCGTCGGACAAGTCGGCGGCGGGCCAACCTAGTCCCGGGGTCGTGGGGACGACCCTATAGTCGTCGGACATGACGGTGGCGGGCCAATCTAGTCCCGGGGTCGTGGGGACGACCCTATAGTCGCCGGACAAGTCGGCGGCGGGCCAACCTAGTCCCGGGGTCGTGGGGACGACCCTATAGTCGTCGGACATGTCTGCGGCGCGCCAACCTAGTCCCGTGGTCGTGGGGACGAACCTATAGTCGTCGGACATGACGGTGTCGGGCCAATCTAGTCCCGGGGTCGAGGGGACGACCGTGTAGTCGTCGGACATGACGGTGGCGGGCCAATCTTGTCCCGGGGTCGTGGGGACGACCCTATAGTCGTCGGGCATGTCGGCGGCTGGCCAACGTATGCCCAGGGTCGTAGGGACGAACCTATAGTCGTCGGACATGACGGTGGCGGGCCAATCTAGTCCCGGGGTCGTGGGGACGACCCTATAGTCGTCGGACATGTCGGCGGCTGGCCAACCTAGTCTCGTGGTCGTGGGGACGACCCCATAGTCGTACGACACGTCGGCGGCGGGCCAACCTATTCCCTGGGTCGAGGGGACGACCGTATACTCGTCGGACATGACGGTGGCGGGCCAACCTAGACCCGGGGTCGTGGGGACGACCCTACAGTCGTCGGACATGTCGGCGGCAGGGCAACTTTGGCCCGTGGTCTTGGGGACGACCCTATAGTCGTCGGACATGTCGGTGACTGGCCAACCTAGTCCCGGGTTCGTGGGGACGACCCTATAGTCGTCGGACATGTCGGCGGCAGGCCAACCTAGTCCCGGGGTCGTGGGGACGACCCTATAGTCGTCGGACACGTCGGCGGCTGGCCAACCTAGTCCCGGGGTCGTGGGGACGACCCTATAGTCGTCGGACAAGTCGGCGGCAGGGCAACTTTGGCCCGTGGTCGTGGGGACGACCCTATATTCGTCGGACATGTCGGCGGCAGGCCAACGTATGCCCAGGGTCGTAGGGACGAACCTATAGTCTTCGGACATGACCGTGGCGGGCCAATCTAGCCCAGGGGTCGTGGGGACGACCATATAGACGTCGGACATGTCGGCGGCGGGCCAACCTAGTCCCGGGGTCGTGGGGACGACCCTATAGTCGTCGGGCATGTCGGCGGCTGGCCAACGTATGCCCAGGGTCGTAGGGACGAACCTATAGTCGTCGGACATGACGGTGGCGGGCCAATCTAGTCCCGGGGTCGTGGGGACGACCCTATAGTCGTCGGACATGTCGGCGGCTGGCCAACCTAGAACCGGGGTCGTGGGGACGACCCTATAGTCGTCGGACATGTCGGCGGCGGGCCAACCTAGTCCCGGGGTCGTGGAGACGACCCTATAGTCGTCGGACATGTCGGTGACTGGCCAACCTAGTCCCGGGGTCGTGGAGACGACCCTATAGTCGTCGGACAAGTCGGCGGCTGGGCAACTTTGGCCAGTGGTCGTGGGGACGACCCTATAGTCGTCGGACATGTCGGCGGCAGGGCAACTTTGGCCCATGGTCGTGGGGACGACCCTATAGTCGTCGGACATGTCGGCGGCGGGCCAACCTAGTCCCGGGGTCGTGGGGACGACCCTATAGCCGTCGGACAAGTCGGCGGCGGGCCAACCTAGTCCCGGGGTCCTGGGGACGACCCTATAGTCGTCGGACATGTCGGCGGCCGGGCAACTTTGGCCCGTGGTCGTGGGGACGACCCTATAGTCGTCGGACATGTCGGTGACTGGCCAACGTAGTCCCGGGTTCGCGGGGACGACCTTATAGTCGTCGGACAAGTCGGCGGCTGGCCAACTTTGGCCCGGGTCGTGGGGACGACCCTATAGTCGTCGGACAAGTCGGCGGGGGGCCGACCTAGTCCCGGGGTCGTGGGGACGACCCTATAGTCGTCGGACATGTCGGCGGCTGGCCAACTTTGGCCCGGGGCGTGGGGACGACCCTATAGTCGTCGGACATGTCGGCGGCGGGCCAACCTAGTCCCGGGGTCGTGGGGACGACCCTATAGTCGTCGGACAAGTCGGCGGCGGGCCAACCTAGTCCCGGGGTCGTGGGGACGACCCTATAGTCGTCGGAAAAGTCGACGGCGGGCCAACCTAGACCCGGGGTCGTGGGGACGACCCTATAGTCGTCGGACATGTCGGCGGCTGGGCAACTTTGGCCAGTGGTCGTGGGGACGAACCTATAGTCGTCGGACATGTCGGCGGCAGGCCAACGTATGCCCAGGGTCGTAGGGACGAACCTATAGTCGTCGGACATGACCGTGCCGGGCCAATCTAGCCCAGGGGTCGTGGGGACGACCATATAGACGTCGGACATGTCGGCGGCGGGCCAACCTAGTCCCGGGGTCGTGTGGACGACCCTATAGTCGTCGGACATGTCGGCGGCTGGGCAACTTTGGCCAGTGGTCGTGGGGACGACCCTATAGTCGTCGGACACGTCGGCGGCTGGCCAACCTAGACCCGGGGTGGTGGGGACGACCCTATAGTCGTCGGACATGTCGGCGGCTGACCAACCTAGTCCCGTGGTCGTGGGGACGACCCCATAGTCGTAGGACACGTCGGCGGCAGGCCAACTTTGGCCCGGGGCGTGGGGACGACCCTATAGTCTACGGACATGTCGGCGGCGGGCCAACCTAGTCCCGGGGTCGTGGGGACGACCCTATAATCGTCGGACAAGTCGGCGGCGGGCCAACCTAGTCCCGGGGTCGTGGGGACGACCCTATAGTCGTCGGACATGTCGGCGGCTGGCCAACTTTGGCCCGGGGCGTGGGGACGACCCTATAGTCTACGGACATGTCGGCGGCGGGCCAACTTTGGCCCGTGGTCGTGGGGACGACCCTATAGTCGTCGGACATGTCGGTGACTGGCCAACCTAGTCCCGGGGTCGTGGAGACGACCCTATAGTCGTCGGACAAGTCGGCGGCGGGCCAACCTAGTCCCGGGGTCGTGGGGACGACCCTATAGACGTCGGACATGTCGGCGGCGGGCCAACCTAGTCCCGGGGTCGTGGGGACGACCCTATAGTCGTCGGAAAAGTCGACGGCGGGCCAACCTAGTCCCGGGGTCGTGGGGACGACCCTATAGTCGTCGGACATGTCGGCGGCTGGCCAACTTTGGCCCGAGGCGTGGGGACGACCCAATAGTCGTCGGACATGTCGGCGGCGGCCAACCTAGTCCCGAGGTCGTGGGGACGACCCTATAGTCGTCGGACATGTCGGCGGCAGGGCCAACCTAGTCCCGGGGTCGTGGGGACGACCCTATAGTCGTCGGACATGTCGGCGGCTGGCCAACTTTGGCCCGGGGCGTGGGGACGACCCTATAGTCTACGGACATGTCGGCGGCGGGCCAACTTTGGCCCGTGGTCGTGGGGACGACCCTATAGTCGTCGGACATGTCGGTGACTGGCCAACCTAGTCCCGGGGTCGCGGGGACGACCTTATAGTCGTCGGACAAGTCGGCGGCTGGCCAACTTTGGCCCGGGTCGTGGGGACGACCCTATAGTCGTCGGACAAGTCGGCGGGGGGCCGACCTAGTCCCGGGGTCGTGGGGACGACCCTATAGTCGTCGGACATGTCGGCGGCTGGCCAACTTTGGCCCGGGGCGTGGGGACGACCCTATAGTCGTCGGACATGTCGGCGGCGGGCCAACCTAGTCCCGGGGTCGTGGGGACGACCCTATAGTCGTCGGACAAGTCGGCGGCGGGCCAACCTAGTCCCGGGGTCGTGGGGACGACCCTATAGTCGTCGGAAAAGTCGACGGCGGGCCAACCTAGACCCGGGGTCGTGGGGACGACCCTATAGTCGTCGGACATGTCGGCGGCTGGGCAACTTTGGCCAGTGGTCGTGGGGACGAACCTATAGTCGTCGGACATGTCGGCGGCAGGCCAACGTATGCCCAGGGTCGTAGGGACGAACCTATAGTCGTCGGACATGACCGTGCCGGGCCAATCTAGCCCAGGGGTCGTGGGGACGACCATATAGACGTCGGACATGTCGGCGGCGGGCCAACCTAGTCCCGGGGTCGTGTGGACGACCCTATAGTCGTCGGACATGTCGGCGGCTGGGCAACTTTGGCCAGTGGTCGTGGGGACGACCCTATAGTCGTCGGACACGTCGGCGGCTGGCCAACCTAGACCCGGGGTGGTGGGGACGACCCTATAGTCGTCGGACATGTCGGCGGCTGACCAACCTAGTCCCGTGGTCGTGGGGACGACCCCATAGTCGTAGGACACGTCGGCGGCAGGCCAACTTTGGCCCGGGGCGTGGGGACGACCCTATAGTCTACGGACATGTCGGCGGCGGGCCAACCTAGTCCCGGGGTCGTGGGGACGACCCTATAATCGTCGGACAAGTCGGCGGCGGGCCAACCTAGTCCCGGGGTCGTGGGGACGACCCTATAGTCGTCGGACATGTCGGCGGCTGGCCAACTTTGGCCCGGGGCGTGGGGACGACCCTATAGTCTACGGACATGTCGGCGGCGGGCCAACTTTGGCCCGTGGTCGTGGGGACGACCCTATAGTCGTCGGACATGTCGGTGACTGGCCAACCTAGTCCCGGGGTCGTGGAGACGACCCTATAGTCGTCGGACAAGTCGGCGGCGGGCCAACCTAGTCCCGGGGTCGTGGGGACGACCCTATAGACGTCGGACATGTCGGCGGCGGGCCAACCTAGTCCCGGGGTCGTGGGGACGACCCTATAGTCGTCGGAAAAGTCGACGGCGGGCCAACCTAGTCCCGGGGTCGTGGGGACGACCCTATAGTCGTCGGACATGTCGGCGGCTGGCCAACTTTGGCCCGAGGCGTGGGGACGACCCAATAGTCGTCGGACATGTCGGCGGCGGCCAACCTAGTCCCGAGGTCGTGGGGACGACCCTATAGTCGTCGGACATGTCGGCGGCAGGGCAACTTTGGCCCGTGGTCGTGGGGACGACCCTATAGTCGTCGGACATGTCGGTGACTGGCCAACCTAGTCCCGTGGTCGTGGGGACGACCCTATAGTCGTCGGACATGTCGGTGACTGGCCAACGTAGTCCCGGGTTCGCGGGGACGACCCTATAGTCGTAGGACACGTCGGCGGCGGGCCAACCTAGTCCCGGGGTCGTGGGGACGACCGTATAGTCGTCGGACATGACGGTGGCGGGCCAATCTAGTCCCGGGGTCGTGGGGACGACCCTATAGTCGTCGGACAAGTCGGCGGCGGGCCGACCTAGTCCCGGGGTCCTGGGGATGACCCTATAGTCGTCGGACATGTCGGCGGCTGGCCAACCAAGACCCGTGGTCGTGGGGACGACCCCATAGTCGTAGGACACGTCGGCGGCGGGCCAACCTAGTCCCGGGGTCGTGGGGACGACCGTATAGTCGTCGGACATGACGGTGGCGGGCCAATCTAGTCCCGGGGTCGTGGGGACGACCCTATAGTCGCCGGACATGTCGGCGGCTGGGCAACTTTGGCCCGTGGTCGTGGGGACGACCCTATAGTCGCCGGACATGTCGGCGGCAGGCCAACGTATGCCCAGGGTCGTAGGGACGAACCTATAGTCGTCGGACATGACCGTGGCGGGCCAATCTAGCCCAGGGGTCGTGGGGACGACCATATAGACATCGGACATGTCGGCGGCGGGCCAACCTAGTCCCGGGGTCGTGGGGACGACCCTATAGTCGTCGGACATGTCGGCGGCTGGGCAACTTTGGCCAGTGGTCGTGGGGACGACCGTATATTCGTCGGATATTTCGGCGGCAGGCCAACCTAGTCCCGGGGACGTGGGGACGACCCTATAGTCGTCGGACAAGTCGGCGGCGGGCCAACCTACTCCCGGGGTCGTGGGGACGACCCTATTGTCGTCGGAAAATTCGGCGGCGGGCCAACCTAGTCCCGGGGTTGTGGGGACGACCCTATAGTCGTCGGACATGTCGGCGGCAGGGCAACTTTGGCCGTGGTCGTGGGGACGAACCTATAGTCGTCGGACATGTCGGCGGCAGGGCAACTTTGCCCGTGGTCGTGGGGACGACCCTATAGTCGTCGGACATGTCGGTGACTGGCCGACCTATTCCCGGGTTCGTGGGGACGACCCTATAGTCGTCGGACAAGTCGGCGCACGCCAACGTATGCTCAGGGTCGTTGGGACGAACCTATAGTCGTCGGACGTGACGGTGGTGGGCCAACCTAGTCCCGGGGTCGTGGGGACGACCCTACAGTCGTCGGACATGTCGGCGGCAGGGCAACTTTGGCCGTGGTCGTGGGGACGACCCTATAGTCGTCGGACATGTCGGTGACTGGCCAACCTAGTCCCGTGGTCGTGGGGACGACCCTATAGTCGTCGGACATGTCGGTGACTGGCCAACGTAGTCCCGGGTTCGCGGGGACGACCCTATAGTCGTCGGACATGTCGGCGGCTGGCCAACTTTGGCCCGTGGTCGTGGGGACGACCCTATAGTCGTCGGACATGTCGGTGACTGGCCAACGTAGTCCCGGGTTCGCGGGGACGACCCTATAGTCGTCGGACATGTCGGCGGCTGTCCAACTTGGCCCGGGTCGTGGGGACGACCCTATAGTCGTCAGACATGTCGGCGGCGGGCCAACCTAGTCCCGGGGTCGTGGGGACGACCCTATAGTCGTCGGACATGACGGTGCCGTGGCAATCTAGCCCCGGGGTCGTGGGGACGACATCTATAGACGTCGGACATGTCGGCGGCGGGCCAACCTAGTCCCGGGGTCGTGGGGACGACCCTATAGTCGTCGGAAAATTCGACGGCGGGCCAACCTAGACCCGGGGTCGTGGGGACGACCCTATAGTCGTCGGACATGTCGGCGGCAGGGCAACTTTGGCCCGTGGTCGTGGGGACGACCCTATAGTCGTCGGACATGTCGGTGACTGGCCAACGTATTCCCGGGTTCGTGGGGTCGACCCTATAGTCGTCGGACATGTCGGCGGCTGGCCAACCAAGACCCGTGGTCGTGGGGACGACCCCATAGTCGTAGGACACGTCGGCGGCGGGCCAACCTAGTACCGGGGTCGTGGGGACGACCGTATAGTCGTCGGACATGACGGTGGCGGGCCAATCTAGTCCCGGGGTCGTGGGGACGACCCTATAGTCGTCGGACATGTCGGCGGCTGGGCAACTTTGGCCCGTGGTCGTGGGGACGACCCTATAGTCGTCGGACATGTCGGTGACTGGCCAACCTAGTCCCGGGGTCGTGGAGACGACCCTATAGTCGTCGGACATCACGGTGGCGGGCCAATCTAGTCCCGGGGTCGTGGGGACGACCCTATAGTCGTCGGACATGTCTGCGGCTGGGCAACTTTGGCCAGTGGTCGTGGGGACGACCCTATAGTCGTAGGACATGTCGGCGGCGGGCCAGCCTAGTCCCTGGGCCTTGGGGACGACCCTATAGTCGTCGGACAAGTCGGCGGCAGGCCAACCTACTCCCGGGGTCGTGGGGACGACCCTATAGTCGTCGGACATGTCGGCGGCTGGCCAACCTAGTCTCGGGGTGGTAGGGACGACCCTATAATCGTCGGACAAGTCGGCGGCTGGCCAGCTTTGGCCCGGGGTAGTGGGGACGACCCTATAGTCGTCGGACATGTCGGCGGCTGGGCAACTTTGGCCAGTGGTCGTGGGGACGACCCTATAGTCGTCGGACATGTCGGCAGCAGGGCAACTTTGGCCCGTGGTCGTGGGGACGACCCTATAGTCGTCGGACAAGTCGGCGGCGGGCCAACCTAGTCCCGGGGTCGTGGGGACGACCCTATAGTCGTCGGACAGGTCGGCGGCTGGCCAACCTAGTCCCGGGGTCTTGGGGACGACCATATAGTCGTCGGACAAGTCGGCGGCGGGCCAACCTACTCCCGGGGTCGTGGGGACGACCCTATAGTCGTCGGACAAGTCGGCGGCGGGCCAACCTAGTCCCGTGGTCGTGGGGACGACCGTATATTCGTCGGATATTTCGGCGGCAGGCCAACCTAGTCCCGGGGACGTGGGGACGACCCTATAGTCGTCGGACAAGTCGGCGGCGGGCCAACCTACTCCCGGGGTCGTGGGGACGACCCTATTGTCGTCGGAAAATCCGGCGGCGGGCCAACCTAGTCCCGGGGTCGTGGGGACGACCCTATAGTCGTCGGACATGTCGGCGGCAGGGCAACTTTGGCCGTGGTCGTGGGGACGACCCTATAGTCGTCGGACATGTCGGCGGCAGGGCAACTTTGGCCGTGGTCGTGGGGACGACCCTATAGTCGTCGGACATGTCGGTGACTGGCCAACCTAGTCCCGGGGTCGTGGAGACGACCCTATAGTCGTCGGACATGTCGGTGACTGGCCAACCTAGTCCCGGGGTCGTGGAGACGACCCTATAGTCGTCGGACAAGTCGGCGGCTGGGCAACTTTGGCCAGTGGTCGTGGGGACGACCCTATAGTCGTCGGACATGTCGGCGGCAGGGCAACTTTGGCCCATGGTCGTGGGGACGACCCTATAGTCGTCGGACATGTCGGCGGCTGGCCAACCTAGACCCGGGGTGGTGGGGACGACCCTATAGTCGTCGGACATGTCGGCGGCTGTGCAACTTTGGCCAGTGGTCGTGGGGACGACCCTATAGTCGTCGGACATGTCGGCGGCAGGGCAACTTTGGCCCATGGTCGTGGGGACGACCCTATAGTCGTCGGACATGACGGCGGCTGGCCAACCTAGACCCGGGGTCGTAGGACGACCCTGTAGACGTCGGACATGTCGGCGGCGGGCCAACCTAGTCCCGGGGTCGTGGGGACGACCGTATAGCCGTCGGACATGTCGGCGGCTGGGCAACTTTGGCCAGTAGTCGTGGGGACGACCCTATAGTCGTCGGACAATTCGGCGGAGGGCCAACCTAGTCCCGGGGTCGTGGAGACGGCCCTATAGTCGTCGGACATGACGGTGGCGGGCCAATCTAGCCCCGGGGTCGTAGGACGACCCTGTAGACGTCGGACATGTCGGCGGCGGGCCAACCTAGTCCCGGGGTCGTGGGGACGACCGTATAGCCGTCGGACATGTCGCGGCTGGCCAACCTAGTCCCGGGGTCGTGGGGACGACACTATAGTCGCCGGACATGTCGGCGGCAGGCCAACGTATGCCCGTGGTCGTGGGGACGACCCTATAGTCGTCGGACATGTCGGTGACTGGCCAACCTAGTCCCGGGTTCGTGGGGACGACCCTATAGTCGTCGCACATGTCGGCGGCAGGCCAACGTATGCCCAGGGTCGTTGGAACGAACCAATAGTCGTCGGACATGTCGGCGGCGGGCCAACGTAGTCCCGGGGTCGTGGGGACGACCCTATAGTCGTCAGACATGTCGGCGGCAGGGCAACTTTGGCCCGTGGTCGTGGGGACGACCCTATAGTCGTCGGACATGTCGGTGACTGGCCAGCCTAGTCCCGGGGTCGTGGGGACGACCCTATAGACGTCGGACATGTCGGCGGCGGGCCAACCTAGTCCCGGGGTCGTGGGGACGACCCTATAGTCGTCGGACATGTCGGCGGCTGGGCAACTTTGGCCAGTAGTCGTGGGGACGACCCTATAGTCGTCGGACAATTCGGCGGAGGGCCAACCTAGTCCCGGGGTCGTGGAGACGGCCCTATAGTCGTCGGACATGACGGTGCCGGGGCAATCTAGCCCCGGGGTCGTGGGGACGACCCTATAGACGTCGGACATGTCGGCGGCGGGCCAACCTAGTCCCGGGGCCGTGGGGACGACCCTATAGTCGTCGGACATGACGGTGCCGGGGCAATCTAGCCCCGGGGTCGTGGGGACGACCCTATAGACGTCGGACATGTCGGCGGCTGGCCAACCTAGTCCCGGGGTGGTAGGGACGACCCTATAGTCGTCGGACAAGTCGGCGGCGGGCCAACCTAGTCCCGTGGTCGTGGGGACGACCGTATTGTCGTCGGACATGTCGGCGGCTGGCCAACCTAGTCCCGGGGTCGAGGGGACGACCCTATAGTCGTCGGACAAGTCGGCGGCGGGCCAACCTACTCCCGGGGTCGTGGGGACGACCCTATAGTCGTCGGAAAAGTCGGCGGCGGGTCAATCTAGTCCCGGGATCGTGGGGACGACCCTATAGTCGTCGGACAAGTCGGCGGCGGGCCAACCTAGTCCCGTGGTCGTGGGAACGACCCTATAGACGTCGGACATGTCGGCGGCGGGCCAACCTAGTCCCTGGGTCGTGGGGACGACCCTATAGACGTCGGACATGTCGGCGGCGGGCCAACCTAGTCCCGGGGTCGTGGGGACGACCCTATAGTCGTCGGACATGTCGGCGGATGGGCAACTTTGGCCAGTGGTCGTGGGGACGACCCTATAGTCGTCGGACATGTCGGTGGCAGGGCAACTTTGGCCCATGGTCGTGGGGACGACCCTATAGTCGTCGGACATGTCGGCGGCTGGCCAACCTAGACCCGGGGTGGTGGGGACGACCCTAAATTCGTCGGACATGTCGGCGGCTGGCCAACTCAGTCTCGTGGTCGTGGGGACGACCCCATAGTCGTAGGACACGTCGGCGGCGGGCCAACCTAGTCCCGGGGTCGTGGGGACGACCGTATAGTCGTCGGACATGACGGTGGCGGGCCAACCTAGTCCCGGGGTCGTGGGGACGACCGTATAGTCGTCGGACATGACGGTGGCGGGCCAACCTAGTCCCGGGGTCGTGGGGACGACCCTATAGTCGTCGGACATGTCGGCGGCTGGGCAACTTTGGCCAGTAGTCGTGGGGACGACCCTATAGTCGTCGGACAGGTCGGCGGCTGGCCAACCTAGTCCCGGGGTCTTGGGGACGACCCTATAGTCGTCGGACAAGTCGGCGGCGGGCCAACCTACTCCCGGGGTCGTGGGGACGACCCTATAGTCGTCGGACAAGTCGGCGGCGGGCCAACCTAGTCCCGTGGTCGTGGGGACGACCGTATATTCGTCGGATATTTCGGCGGCAGGCCAACCTAGTCCCGGGGACGTGGGGACGACCCTATAGTCGTCGGACAAGTCGGCGGCGGGCCAACCTACTCCCGGGGTCGTGGGGACGACCCTATTGTCGTCGGAAAATTCGGCGGCGGGCCAACCTAGTCCCGGGGTCGTGGGGACGACCCTATAGTCGTCGGACATGTCGGCGGCAGGGCAACTTTGGCCGTGGTCGTGGGGACGACCCTATAGTCGTCGGACATGTCGGCGGCAGGGCAACTTTGCCCGTGGTCGTGGGGACGACCCTATAGTCGTCGGACATGTCGGTGACTGGCCGACCTATTCCCGGGTTCGTGGGGACGACCCTATAGTCGTCGGACAAGTCGGCGCAGGCCAACGTATGCTCAGGGTCGTTGGGACGAACCTATAGTCGTCGGACATGACGGTGGTGGGCCAACCTAGTCCCGGGGTCGTGGGGACGACCCTATAGTCGTCGGACATGTCGGCGGCAGGGCAACTTTGGCCGTGGTCGTGGGGATGACCCTATAGTCGTCAGACATGTCGGTGACTGGCCAACCTAGTCCCGGGGTCGTGGAGACGACCCTATAGTCGTCGGACATGTCGGTGACTGGCCAACCTAGTCCCGGGGTCGTGGAGACGACAGTATAGTCGTCGGACAAGTCGGCGGCTGGGCAACTTTGGCCAGTGGTCGTGGGGACGACCCTATAGACGACATGTCGGCGGCTGGCCAACCTAGACCCGGGGTGGTGGGGACGACCCTATAGTCGTCGGACATGTCGGCGGCTGGGCAACTTTGGCCAGTGGTCGTGGGGACGACCCTATAGTCGTCGGACATGTCGGCGGCAGGGCAACTTTGGCCCATGGTCGTGGGGACGACCCTATAGTCGTCGGACATGACGGCGGCTGGCCAACCTAGACCCGGGGTCGTGGGGACGACCCTATAATCGTCGGACATGTCGGCGGCGGGCCAACCTAGTCCCGGGGTCGTGGGGACGACCCTATAGTCGTCGGACAAGTCGGCGGGGGGCCAACCTAGTCCCGGGGTCGTAGGGACGACCCTATAGTCGTAGGACATGTCGGCGGCTGGCCAACTTTGGCCCGGGGCGTGGGGACGACCCAATAGTCGTCGGACATGTCGGCGGCGGCCAACCTAGTCCCGGGGTCGTGGAGACGACCCTATAGTCGTCGGACATGTCGGTGACTGGCCAACCTAGTCCCGGGGTCGTGGAGACGACCCTATAGTCGTCGGACATGTCGGCGGCTGGCCAACTTTGGCCCGTGGTCGTGGCGACCACCCTATAGTCGTCGGACATGTCGGCGGCGGGCCAACCTAGTCCCGGGGTCGTGGGGACGACCCTATAGCCGTCGGACAAGTCGGCGGCGGGCCAACCTAGTCCCGGGGTCCTGGGGACGACCCTATAGTCGTCGGACATGTCGGCGGCCGGGCAACTTTGGCCCGTGGTCGTGGGGACGACCCTATAGTCGTCGGACATGTCGGTGACTGGCCAACGTAGTCCCGGGTTCGCGGGGACGACCTTATAGTCGTCGGACAAGTCGGCGGCTGGCCAACTTTGGCCCGGGTCGTGGGGACGACCCTATAGTCGTCGGACAAGTCGGCGGGGGGCCGACCTAGTCCCGGGGTCGTGGGGACGACCCTATAGTCGTCGGACATGTCGGCGGCTGGCCAACTTTGGCCCGGGGCGTGGGGACGACCCTATAGTCGTCGGACATGTCGGCGGCGGGCCAACCTAGTCCCGGGGTCGTGGGGACGACCCTATAGTCGT
The DNA here is from genome assembly GCA_946251845.1 of Andrena fulva. Taxonomy (NCBI): domain Eukaryota; kingdom Metazoa; phylum Arthropoda; class Insecta; order Hymenoptera; family Andrenidae; genus Andrena; species Andrena fulva. Next base: position 143,465 of record CAMITZ010000031.1, on the reverse strand, counting down.
CGGACAAGTCGGCGGCGGGCCAACCTAGTCCCGGGGTCGTGGGGACGACCCTATAGTCGTCGGAAAAGTCGACGGCGGGCCAACCTAGACCCGGGGTCGTGGGGACGACCCTATAGTCGTCGGACATGTCGGCGGCTGGGCAACTTTGGCCAGTGGTCGTGGGGACGAACCTATAGTCGTCGGACATGTCGGCGGCAGGCCAACGTATGCCCAGGGTCGTAGGGACGAACCTATAGTCGTCGGACATGACCGTGCCGGGCCAATCTAGCCCAGGGGTCGTGGGGACGACCATATAGACGTCGGACATGTCGGCGGCGGGCCAACCTAGTCCCGGGGTCGTGTGGACGACCCTATAGTCGTCGGACATGTCGGCGGCTGGGCAACTTTGGCCAGTGGTCGTGGGGACGACCCTATAGTCGTCGGACACGTCGGCGGCTGGCCAACCTAGACCCGGGGTGGTGGGGACGACCCTATAGTCGTCGGACATGTCGGCGGCTGACCAACCTAGTCCCGTGGTCGTGGGGACGACCCCATAGTCGTAGGACACGTCGGCGGCAGGCCAACTTTGGCCCGGGGCGTGGGGACGACCCTATAGTCTACGGACATGTCGGCGGCGGGCCAACCTAGTCCCGGGGTCGTGGGGACGACCCTATAATCGTCGGACAAGTCGGCGGCGGGCCAACCTAGTCCCGGGGTCGTGGGGACGACCCTATAGTCGTCGGACATGTCGGCGGCTGGCCAACTTTGGCCCGGGGCGTGGGGACGACCCTATAGTCTACGGACATGTCGGCGGCGGGCCAACTTTGGCCCGTGGTCGTGGGGACGACCCTATAGTCGTCGGACATGTCGGTGACTGGCCAACCTAGTCCCGGGGTCGTGGAGACGACCCTATAGTCGTCGGACAAGTCGGCGGCGGGCCAACCTAGTCCCGGGGTCGTGGGGACGACCCTATAGACGTCGGACATGTCGGCGGCGGGCCAACCTAGTCCCGGGGTCGTGGGGACGACCCTATAGTCGTCGGAAAAGTCGACGGCGGGCCAACCTAGTCCCGGGGTCGTGGGGACGACCCTATAGTCGTCGGACATGTCGGCGGCTGGCCAACTTTGGCCCGAGGCGTGGGGACGACCCAATAGTCGTCGGACATGTCGGCGGCGGCCAACCTAGTCCCGAGGTCGTGGGGACGACCCTATAGTCGTCGGACATGTCGGCGGCAGGGCAACTTTGGCCCGTGGTCGTGGGGACGACCCTATAGTCGTCGGACATGTCGGTGACTGGCCGACCTAGTCCCGTGGTCGTGGGGACGACCCTATAGTCGTCGGACATGTCGGTGACTGGCCAACGTAGTCCCGGGTTCGCGGGGACGACCCTATAGTCGTAGGACACGTCGGCGGCGGGCCAACCTAGTCCCGGGGTCGTGGGGACGACCGTATAGTCGTCGGACATGACGGTGGCGGGCCAATCTAGTCCCGGGGTCGTGGGGACGACCCTATAGTCGTCGGACAAGTCGGCGGCGGGCCGACCTAGTCCCGGGGTCCTGGGGATGACCCTATAGTCGTCGGACATGTCGGCGGCTGGCCAACCAAGACCCGTGGTCGTGGGGACGACCCCATAGTCGTAGGACACGTCGGCGGCGGGCCAACCTAGTCCCGGGGTCGTGGGGACGACCGTATAGTCGTCGGACATGACGGTGGCGGGCCAATCTAGTCCCGGGGTCGTGGGGACGACCCTATAGTCGTCGGACATGTCGGCGGCTGGGCAACTTTGGCCCGTGGTCGTGGGGACGACCCTATAGTCGCCGGACATGTCGGCGGCAGGCCAACGTATGCCCAGGGTCGTAGGGACGAACCTATAGTCGTCGGACATGACCGTGGCGGGCCAATCTAGCCCAGGGGTCGTGGGGACGACCATATAGACATCGGACATGTCGGCGGCGGGCCAACCTAGTCCCGGGGTCGTGGGGACGACCCTATAGTCGTCGGACATGTCGGCGGCTGGGCAACTTTGGCCAGTGGTCGTGGGGACGACCGTATATTCGTCGGATATTTCGGCGGCAGGCCAACCTAGTCCCGGGGACGTGGGGACGACCCTATAGTCGTCGGACAAGTCGGCGGCGGGCCAACCTACTCCCGGGGTCGTGGGGACGACCCTATTGTCGTCGGAAAATTCGGCGGCGGGCCAACCTAGTCCCGGGGTTGTGGGGACGACCCTATAGTCGTCGGACATGTCGGCGGCAGGGCAACTTTGGCCGTGGTCGTGGGGACGAACCTATAGTCGTCGGACATGTCGGCGGCAGGGCAACTTTGCCCGTGGTCGTGGGGACGACCCTATAGTCGTCGGACATGTCGGTGACTGGCCGACCTATTCCCGGGTTCGTGGGGACGACCCTATAGTCGTCGGACAAGTCGGCGCACGCCAACGTATGCTCAGGGTCGTTGGGACGAACCTATAGTCGTCGGACGTGACGGTGGTGGGCCAACCTAGTCCCGGGGTCGTGGGGACGACCCTATAGTCGTCGGACATGTCGGCGGCAGGGCAACTTTGGCCGTGGTCGTGGGGACGACCCTATAGTCGTCGGACATGTCGGTGACTGGCCAACCTAGTCCCGTGGTCGTGGGGACGACCCTATAGTCGTCGGACATGTCGGTGACTGGCCAACGTAGTCCCGGGTTCGCGGGGACGACCCTATAGTCGTCGGACATGTCGGCGGCTGGCCAACTTTGGCCCGTGGTCGTGGGGACGACCCTATAGTCGTCGGACATGTCGGTGACTGGCCAACGTAGTCCCGGGTTCGCGGGGACGACCCTATAGTCGTCGGACATGTCGGCGGCTGTCCAACTTGGCCCGGGTCGTGGGGACGACCCTATAGTCGTCAGACATGTCGGCGGCGGGCCAACCTAGTCCCGGGGTCGTGGGGACGACCCTATAGTCGTCGGACATGACGGTGCCGTGGCAATCTAGCCCCGGGGTCGTGGGGACGACATCTATAGACGTCGGACATGTCGGCGGCGGGCCAACCTAGTCCCGGGGTCGTGGGGACGACCCTATAGTCGTCGGAAAATTCGACGGCGGGCCAACCTAGACCCGGGGTCGTGGGGACGACCCTATAGTCGTCGGACATGTCGGCGGCAGGGCAACTTTGGCCCGTGGTCGTGGGGACGACCCTATAGTCGTCGGACATGTCGGTGACTGGCCAACGTATTCCCGGGTTCGTGGGGTCGACCCTATAGTCGTCGGACATGTCGGCGGCTGGCCAACCAAGACCCGTGGTCGTGGGGACGACCCCATAGTCGTAGGACACGTCGGCGGCGGGCCAACCTAGTACCGGGGTCGTGGGGACGACCGTATAGTCGTCGGACATGACGGTGGCGGGCCAATCTAGTCCCGGGGTCGTGGGGACGACCCTATAGTCGTCGGACATGTCGGCGGCTGGGCAACTTTGGCCCGTGGTCGTGGGGACGACCCTATAGTCGTCGGACATGTCGGTGACTGGCCAACCTAGTCCCGGGGTCGTGGAGACGACCCTATAGTCGTCGGACATCACGGTGGCGGGCCAATCTAGTCCCGGGGTCGTGGGGACGACCCTATAGTCGTCGGACATGTCTGCGGCTGGGCAACTTTGGCCAGTGGTCGTGGGGACGACCCTATAGTCGTAGGACATGTCGGCGGCGGGCCAGCCTAGTCCCTGGGCCTTGGGGACGACCCTATAGTCGTCGGACAAGTCGGCGGCAGGCCAACCTACTCCCGGGGTCGTGGGGACGACCCTATAGTCGTCGGACATGTCGGCGGCTGGCCAACCTAGTCTCGGGGTGGTAGGGACGACCCTATAATCGTCGGACAAGTCGGCGGCTGGCCAGCTTTGGCCCGGGGTAGTGGGGACGACCCTATAGTCGTCGGACATGTCGGCGGCTGGGCAACTTTGGCCAGTGGTCGTGGGGACGACCCTATAGTCGTCGGACATGTCGGCAGCAGGGCAACTTTGGCCCGTGGTCGTGGGGACGACCCTATAGTCGTCGGACAAGTCGGCGGCGGGCCAACCTAGTCCCGGGGTCGTGGGGACGACCCTATAGTCGTCGGACAGGTCGGCGGCTGGCCAACCTAGTCCCGGGGTCTTGGGGACGACCCTATAGTCGTCGGACAAGTCGGCGGCGGGCCAACCTACTCCCGGGGTCGTGGGGACGACCCTATAGTCGTCGGACAAGTCGGCGGCGGGCCAACCTAGTCCCGTGGTCGTGGGGACGACCGTATATTCGTCGGATATTTCGGCGGCAGGCCAACCTAGTCCCGGGGACGTGGGGACGACCCTATAGTCGTCGGACAAGTCGGCGGCGGGCCAACCTACTCCCGGGGTCGTGGGGACGACCCTATTGTCGTCGGAAAATCCGGCGGCGGGCCAACCTAGTCCCGGGGTCGTGGGGACGACCCTATAGTCGTCGGACATGTCGGCGGCAGGGCAACTTTGGCCGTGGTCGTGGGGACGACCCTATAGTCGTCGGACATGTCGGCGGCAGGGCAACTTTGGCCGTGGTCGTGGGGACGACCCTATAGTCGTCGGACATGTCGGTGACTGGCCAACCTAGTCCCGGGGTCGTGGAGACGACCCTATAGTCGTCGGACATGTCGGTGACTGGCCAACCTAGTCCCGGGGTCGTGGAGACGACCCTATAGTCGTCGGACAAGTCGGCGGCTGGGCAACTTTGGCCAGTGGTCGTGGGGACGACCCTATAGTCGTCGGACATGTCGGCGGCAGGGCAACTTTGGCCCATGGTCGTGGGGACGACCCTATAGTCGTCGGACATGTCGGCGGCTGGCCAACCTAGACCCGGGGTGGTGGGGACGACCCTATAGTCGTCGGACATGTCGGCGGCTGGGCAACTTTGGCCAGTGGTCGTGGGGACGACCCTATAGTCGTCGGACATGTCGGCGGCAGGGCAACTTTGGCCCATGGTCGTGGGGACGACCCTATAGTCGTCGGACATGACGGCGGCTGGCCAACCTAGACCCGGGGTCGTAGGACGACCCTGTAGACGTCGGACATGTCGGCGGCGGGCCAACCTAGTCCCGGGGTCGTGGGGACGACCGTATAGCCGTCGGACATGTCGGCGGCTGGGCAACTTTGGCCAGTAGTCGTGGGGACGACCCTATAGTCGTCGGACAATTCGGCGGAGGGCCAACCTAGTCCCGGGGTCGTGGAGACGGCCCTATAGTCGTCGGACATGACGGTGGCGGGCCAATCTAGCCCCGGGGTCGTAGGACGACCCTGTAGACGTCGGACATGTCGGCGGCGGGCCAACCTAGTCCCGGGGTCGTGGGGACGACCGTATAGCCGTCGGACATGTCGCGGCTGGCCAACCTAGTCCCGGGGTCGTGGGGACGACACTATAGTCGCCGGACATGTCGGCGGCAGGCCAACGTATGCCCGTGGTCGTGGGGACGACCCTATAGTCGTCGGACATGTCGGTGACTGGCCAACCTAGTCCCGGGTTCGTGGGGACGACCCTATAGTCGTCGCACATGTCGGCGGCAGGCCAACGTATGCCCAGGGTCGTTGGAACGAACCAATAGTCGTCGGACATGTCGGCGGCGGGCCAACGTAGTCCCGGGGTCGTGGGGACGACCCTATAGTCGTCAGACATGTCGGCGGCAGGGCAACTTTGGCCCGTGGTCGTGGGGACGACCCTATAGTCGTCGGACATGTCGGTGACTGGCCAGCCTAGTCCCGGGGTCGTGGGGACGACCCTATAGACGTCGGACATGTCGGCGGCGGGCCAACCTAGTCCCGGGGTCGTGGGGACGACCCTATAGTCGTCGGACATGTCGGCGGCTGGGCAACTTTGGCCAGTAGTCGTGGGGACGACCCTATAGTCGTCGGACAATTCGGCGGAGGGCCAACCTAGTCCCGGGGTCGTGGAGACGGCCCTATAGTCGTCGGACATGACGGTGCCGGGGCAATCTAGCCCCGGGGTCGTGGGGACGACCCTATAGACGTCGGACATGTCGGCGGCGGGCCAACCTAGTCCCGGGGCCGTGGGGACGACCCTATAGTCGTCGGACATGACGGTGCCGGGGCAATCTAGCCCCGGGGTCGTGGGGACGACCCTATAGACGTCGGACATGTCGGCGGCTGGCCAACCTAGTCCCGGGGTGGTAGGGACGACCCTATAGTCGTCGGACAAGTCGGCGGCGGGCCAACCTAGTCCCGTGGTCGTGGGGACGACCGTATTGTCGTCGGACATGTCGGCGGCTGGCCAACCTAGTCCCGGGGTCGAGGGGACGACCCTATAGTCGTCGGACAAGTCGGCGGCGGGCCAACCTACTCCCGGGGTCGTGGGGACGACCCTATAGTCGTCGGAAAAGTCGGCGGCGGGTCAATCTAGTCCCGGGATCGTGGGGACGACCCTATAGTCGTCGGACAAGTCGGCGGCGGGCCAACCTAGTCCCGTGGTCGTGGGAACGACCCTATAGACGTCGGACATGTCGGCGGCGGGCCAACCTAGTCCCTGGGTCGTGGGGACGACCCTATAGACGTCGGACATGTCGGCGGCGGGCCAACCTAGTCCCGGGGTCGTGGGGACGACCCTATAGTCGTCGGACATGTCGGCGGATGGGCAACTTTGGCCAGTGGTCGTGGGGACGACCCTATAGTCGTCGGACATGTCGGTGGCAGGGCAACTTTGGCCCATGGTCGTGGGGACGACCCTATAGTCGTCGGACATGTCGGCGGCTGGCCAACCTAGACCCGGGGTGGTGGGGACGACCCTAAATTCGTCGGACATGTCGGCGGCTGGCCAACTCAGTCTCGTGGTCGTGGGGACGACCCCATAGTCGTAGGACACGTCGGCGGCGGGCCAACCTAGTCCCGGGGTCGTGGGGACGACCGTATAGTCGTCGGACATGACGGTGGCGGGCCAACCTAGTCCCGGGGTCGTGGGGGCGACCCTATAGTCGTCGGACATGTCGGCGGCTGGGCAACTTTGGCCAGTAGTCGTGGGGACGACCCTATAGTCGTCGGACAGGTCGGCGGCTGGCCAACCTAGTCCCGGGGTCTTGGGGACGACCCTATAGTCGTCGGACAAGTCGGCGGCGGGCCAACCTACTCCCGGGGTCGTGGGGACGACCCTATAGTCGTCGGACAAGTCGGCGGCGGGCCAACCTAGTCCCGTGGTCGTGGGGACGACCGTATATTCGTCGGATATTTCGGCGGCAGGCCAACCTAGTCCCGGGGACGTGGGGACGACCCTATAGTCGTCGGACAAGTCGGCGGCGGGCCAACCTACTCCCGGGGTCGTGGGGACGACCCTATTGTCGTCGGAAAATTCGGCGGCGGGCCAACCTAGTCCCGGGGTCGTGGGGACGACCCTATAGTCGTCGGACATGTCGGCGGCAGGGCAACTTTGGCCGTGGTCGTGGGGACGACCCTATAGTCGTCGGACATGTCGGCGGCAGGGCAACTTTGCCCGTGGTCGTGGGGACGACCCTATAGTCGTCGGACATGTCGGTGACTGGCCGACCTATTCCCGGGTTCGTGGGGACGACCCTATAGTCGTCGGACAAGTCGGCGCAGGCCAACGTATGCTCAGGGTCGTTGGGACGAACCTATAGTCGTCGGACATGACGGTGGTGGGCCAACCTAGTCCCGGGGTCGTGGGGACGACCCTATAGTCGTCGGACATGTCGGCGGCAGGGCAACTTTGGCCGTGGTCGTGGGGACGACCCTATAGTCGTCGGACATGTCGGTGACTGGCCAACCTAGTCCCGGGGTCGTGGAGACGACCCTATAGTCGTCGGACATGTCGGTGACTGGCCAACCTAGTCCCGGGGTCGTGGAGACGACAGTATAGTCGTCGGACAAGTCGGCTTCTGGGCAACTTTGGCCAGTGGTCGTGGGGACGACCCTATAGACGACATGTCGGCGGCTGGCCAACCTAGACCCGGGGTGGTGGGGACGACCCTATAGTCGTCGGACATGTCGGCGGCTGGGCAACTTTGGCCAGTGGTCGTGGGGACGACCCTATAGTCGTCGGACATGTCGGCGGCAGGGCAACTTTGGCCCATGGTCGTGGGGACGACCCTATAGTCGTCGGACATGACGGCGGCTGGCCAACCTAGACCCGGGGTCGTGGGGACGACCCTATAATCGTCGGACATGTCGGCGGCGGGCCAACCTAGTCCCGGGGTCGTGGGGACGACCCTATAGTCGTCGGACAAGTCGGCGGGGGGCCAACCTAGTCCCGGGGTCGTGGGGACGACCCTATAGTCGTAGGACATGTCGGCGGCTGGCCAACTTTGGCCCGGGGCGTGGGGACGACCCAATAGTCGTCGGACATGTCGGCGGCGGCCAACCTAGTCCCGGGGTCGTGGAGACGACCCTATAGTCGTCGGACATGTCGGTGACTGGCCAACCTAGTCCCGGGGTCGTGGAGACGACCCTATAGTCGTCGGACATGTCGGCGGCTGGCCAACTTTGGCCCGTGGTCGTGGCGACCACCCTATAGTCGTCGGACATGTCGGTGACTGGCCAACGTAGTCCCGGGTTCGCGGGGACGACCCTATAGCCGTCGGACATGTCGGCGGCTGTCCAACTTTGGCCCGGGTCGTGGGGACGACCCTATAGTCGTCGGACATGTCGGCGGCGGGCCAACCTAGTCCCGGGGTCGTGGGGACGACCCTATAGTCGTCGGACATGACGGTGCCGTGGCAATCTAGCCCCGGGGTCGTGGGGACGACATCTATAGACGTCGGACATGTCGGCGGCGGGCCAACCTAGTCCCGGGGTCGTGGGGACGACCCTATAATCGTCGGAAAATTCGACGGCGGGCCAACCTAGACCCGGGGTCGTGGGGACGACCCTATAGTCGTCGGACATGTCGGCGGCAGGGCAACTTTGGCCCGTGGTCGTGGGGACGACCCTATAGTCGTCGGACATGTCGGTGACTGGCCAACGTAGTCCCGGGTTCGTGGGGTCGACCCTATAGTCGTCGGACATGTCGGCGGCTGGCCAACCAAGACCCGTGGTCGTGGGGACGACCCCATAGTCGTAGGACACGTCGGCGGCGGGCCAACCTAGTACCGGGGTCGAGGGGACGACCGTATAGTCGTCGGACATGACGGTGGCGGGCCAATCTAGTCCCGGGGTCGTGGGGACGACCCTATAGTCGTCGGACATGTCGGCGGCTGGGCAACTTTGGCCCGTGGTCGTGGGGACGACCCTATAGTCGTCGGACATGTCGGTGACTGGCCAACCTAGTCCCGGGGTCGTGGAGACGACCCTATAGTCGTCGGACATCACGGTGGCGGGCCAATCTAGTCCCGGGGTCGTGGGGACGACCCTATAGTCGTCGGACATGTCTGCGGCTGGGCAACTTTGGCCAGTGGTCGTGGGGACGACCCTATAGTCGTAGGACATGTCGGCGGCGGGCCAGCCTAGTCCCTGGGCCTTGGGGACGACCCTATAGTCGTCGGACAAGTCGGCGGCAGGCCAACCTACTCCCGGGGTCGTGGGGACGACCCTATAGTCGTCGGACATGTCGGCGGCTGGCCAACCTAGTCTCGGGGTGGTAGGGACGACCCTATAATCGTCGGACAATTCGGCGGCTGGCCAGCTTTGGCCCGGGGTAGTGGGGACGACCCTATAGTCCTCGGACATGTCGGCGGCTGGCCAACCTAGTCCCGTGGTCGTGGGGACGACCCCATAGTCGTAGGACACGTCGGCGGCAGGCCAACTTTGGCCCGGGGCGTGGGGACGACCCTATAGTCTACGGACATGTCGGCGGCGGGCCAACCTAGTCCCGGGGTCGTGGGGACGACCCTATAATCGTCGGACATGTCGGCGGCGGGCCAACCTAGTCCCGGGGTCGTGGGGACGACCCTATAGTCGTCGGACATGTCGGCGGCTGGCCAACTTTGGCCCGGGGCGTGGGGACGACCCTATAGTCGTCGGACATGTCGGCGGCTGTCCAACGTTGGCCCGGGTCGTGGGGACGACCCTATAGTCGTCGGACAAGTCGGCGGCGGGCCGACCTAGTCCCGGGGTCCTGGGGACGACCCTATAGTCGTCGGACAAGTCGGCGGCGGGCCAACCTAGTCCCGGGGTCGTGGGGACGACCGTATAGTCGTCGGACAAGTCGGCGGCGGGCCAACCTAGTCCCGTGGTCGTGAGGACGACCGTATAGTCGTCGGACATGTCGGCGGCGGGCCAACCTAGTCCCGGGGTCGTGGGGACGACCCTATAATCGTCGGACATGTCGGCGGCGGGCCAACCTAGTCCCGGGGTCGTGGGGACGACCCTATAGTCGTCGGACAAGTCGGCGGCGGGCCAACCTAGTCCTGGGGTCGTGGGGACGACCCTATCGTCGTCGGACATGTCGGCGGCAGGCCAACGTATGCCCAGGGTCGTAGGGACGAACCTATAGTCGTCGGACATGACGGTGGCGGGCCAATCTAGCCCCGGGGTCGTGGGGACGACCCTATAGACGTCGGACATGTCGGCGGCGGGCCAACCTAGTCCCGGGGTCGTGGGGACGACCCTATAGTCGTCGGAAAAGTCGGCGGCGGGCCAACCTAGACCCGGGGTCGTGGGGACGACCCTATAGTCGTCGGACATGTCGGCGGCTGGCCAACTTTGGCCCGTGGTCGTGGGGACGACCCTATAGTCGTCGGACATGTCGGTGACTGGCCAACGTAGTCCCGGGTTCGCGGGGACGACCCTATAGTCGTCGGACATGTCGGCGGCTGTCCAACTTTGGCCCGGGTCGTGGGGACGACCCTATAGTCGTCGGACAAGTCGGCGGCGGGCCGACCTTGTCCCGGGGTCCTGGGGACGACCCTATAGTCGTCGGACAAGTCGGCGGCGGGCCAACCTAGTCCCGTGGTCGTGGGGACGACCGTATAGTCGTCGGACAAGTCGGCGCGGGCCAACCTAGTCCCGTGGTCGCGAGGACGACCGTATAGTCGTCGGACAAGTCGGCGGCGGGCCAACCTAGTCCCGTGGTCGTGAGGACGACCGTATAGTCGTCGGACATGTCGGCGGCAGGCCAACGTATGCCCAGGGTCGTAGGGACGAACCTATAGTCGTCGGACATGACGGTGGCGGGCCAATCTAGCCCCGGGGTCGTGGGGACGACCCTATAGACGTCGGACATGTCGGCGGCGGGCCAACCTAGTCCCGGGGTCGTGGGGACGACCCTATAGTCGTCGGAAAAGTCGGCGGCGGGCCGACCTAGTCCCGGGGTCCTGGGGACGACCCTATAGTCCTCGGACAAGTCGGCGGCGGGCCAACCTAGTCCCGTGGTCGTGGGGACGACCGTATAGTCGTCGGACAAGTCGGCGGCGGGCCAACCTAGTCCCGTGGTCGTGAGGACGACCGTATAGTCGTCGGACATGTCGGCGGCAGGCCAACGTATGCCCAGGGTCGTAGGGACGAACCTATAGTCGTCGGACATGACGGTGGCGGGCCAATCTAGCCCCGGGGTCGTGGGGACGACCCTATAGATGTCGGACATGTCGGCGGCGGGCCAACCTAGTCCCGGGGTCGTGGGGACGACCCTATAGTCGTCGGAAAAGTCGGCGGCGGGCCAACCTAGACCCGGGGTCGTGGGGACGACCCTATAGTCGTCGGACATGTCGGCGGCAGGGCAACTTTGGCCCGTGGTCGTGGGGACGACCCTATAGTCGTCGGACATGTCGGTGACTGGCCAACGTAGTCCCGGGTTCGCGGGGACGACCCTATAGTCGTCGGACATGTCGGCGGCTGGCCAACTTTGGCCCGTGGTCGTGGCGACCACCCTATAGTCGTCGGACATGTCGGTGACTGGCCAACGTAGTCCCGGGTTCGCGGGGACGACCCTATAGCCGTCGGACATGTCGGCGGCTGTCCAACTTTGGCCCGGGTCGTGGGGACGACCCTATAGTCGTCGGACATGTCGGCGGCGGGCCAACCTAGTCCCGGGGTCGTGGGGACGACCCTATAGTCGTCGGACATGACGGTGCCGTGGCAATCTAGCCCCGGGGTCGTGGGGACGACATCTATAGACGTCGGACATGTCGGCGGCGGGCCAACCTAGTCCCGGGGTCGTGGGGACGACCCTATAATCGTCGGAAAATTCGACGGCGGGCCAACCTAGACCCGGGGTCGTGGGGACGACCCTATAGTCGTCGGACATGTCGGCGGCAGGGCAACTTTGGCCCGTGGTCGTGGGGACGACCCTATAGTCGTCGGACATGTCGGTGACTGGCCAACGTAGTCCCGGGTTCGTGGGGTCGACCCTATAGTCGTCGGACATGTCGGCGGCTGGCCAACCAAGACCCGTGGTCGTGGGGACGACCCCATAGTCGTAGGACACGTCGGCGGCGGGCCAACCTAGTACCGGGGTCGAGGGGACGACCGTATAGTCGTCGGACATGACGGTGGCGGGCCAATCTAGTCCCGGGGTCGTGGGGACGACCCTATAGTCGTCGGACATGTCGGCGGCTGGGCAACTTTGGCCCGTGGTCGTGGGGACGACCCTATAGTCGTCGGACATGTCGGTGACTGGCCAACCTAGTCCCGGGGTCGTGGAGACGACCCTATAGTCGTCGGACATCACAGTGGCGGGCCAATCTAGTCCCGGGGTCGTGGGGACGACCCTATAGTCGTCGGACATGTCTGCGGCTGGGCAACTTTGGCCAGTGGTCGTGGGGACGACCCTATAGTCGTAGGACATGTCGGCGGCGGGCCAGCCTAGTCCCTGGGCCTTGGGGACGACCCTATAGTCGTCGGACAAGTCGGCGGCAGGCCAACCTACTCCCGGGGTCGTGGGGACGACCCTATAGTCGTCGGACATGTCGGCGGCTGGCCAACCTAGTCTCGGGGTGGTAGGGACGACCCTATAATCGTCGGACAAGTCGGCGGCTGGCCAGCTTTGGCCCGGGGTAGTGGGGACGACCCTATAGTCCTCGGACATGTCGGCGGCTGGCCAACCTAGTCCCGTGGTCGTGGGGACGACCCCATAGTCGTAGGACACGTCGGCGGCAGGCCAACTTTGGCCCGGGGCGTGGGGACGACCCTATAGTCTACGGACATGTCGGCGGCGGGCCAACCTAGTCCCGGGGTCGTGGGGACGACCCTATAGTCGTCGGACATGTCGGCGGCTGGCCAACTTTGGCCCGGGGCGTGGGGACGACCCTATAGTCGTCGGACATGTCGGCGGCTGTCCAACGTTGGCCCGGGTCGTGGGGACGACCCTATAGTCGTCGGACAAGTCGGCGGCGGGCCGACCTAGTCCCGGGGTCCTGGGGACGACCCTATAGTCGTCGGACATGTCGGCGGCGGGCCAACCTAGTCCCGGGGTCGTGGGGACGACCCTATAGTCGTCGGACAAGTCGGCGGCGGGCCAACCTAGTCCTGGGGTCGTGGGGACGACCCTATCGTCGTCGGACATGTCGGCGGCAGGCCAACGTATGCCCAGGGTCGTAGGGACGAACCTATAGTCGTCGGACATGACGGTGGCGGGCCAATCTAGCCCCGGGGTCGTGGGGACGACCCTATAGACGTCGGACATGTCGGCGGCGGGCCAACCTAGTCCCGGGGTCGTGGGGACGACCCTATAGTCGTCGGAAAAGTCGGCGGCGGGCCAACCTAGACCCGGGGTCGTGGGGACGACCCTATAGTCGTCGGACATGTCGGCGGCAGGGCAACTTTGGCCCGTGGTCGTGGGGACGACCCTATAGTCGTCGGACATGTCGGTGACTGGCCAACGTAGTCCCGGGTTCGCGGGGACGACCCTATAGTCGTCGGACATGTCGGCGGCTGGCCAACTTTGGCCCGTGGTCGTGGGGACGACCCTATAGTCGTCGGACATGTCGGTGACTGGCCAACGTAGTCCCGGGTTCGCGGGGACGACCCTATAGTCGTCGGACATGTCGGCGGCTGTCCAACTTTGGCCCGGGTCGTGGGGACGACCCTATAGTCGTCGGACAAGTCGGCGGCGGGCCGACCTTGTCCCGGGGTCCTGGGGACGACCCTATAGTCGTCGGACAAGTCGGCGGCGGGCCAACCTAGTCCCGTGGTCGTGGGGACGACCGTATAGTCGTCGGACAAGTCGGCGCGGGCCAACCTAGTCCCGTGGTCGCGAGGACGACCGTATAGTCGTCGGACAAGTCGGCGGCGGGCCAACCTAGTCCCGTGGTCGTGAGGACGACCGTATAGTCGTTGGACATGTCGGCGGCGGGCCAACCTAGTCCCGGGGTCATGGGGATGACCCTATAGTCGTCGGACATGTCGGCGGCGGGCCAACCTAGTCCCGGGGTCGTGGGGACGACCCTATAGTCGTCGGACAAGTCGGCGGCGGGCCAACCTAGTCCCGTGGTCCTGGGGACGACCCTATAGTCGTCGGACAAGTCGGCGGCGGGCCAACCTAGTCCCGGGGTCATGGGGACGACCCTGTAGTCGTCGGACATGACGGTGGTGGGCCAATCTAGTACCGGGGTCGTGGGGACGACCCTGTAGTCGTCGGACATGACGGTGGCGGGGCAATCTAGTCCCGGGGTCGTGGGGACGACCCTATAGTCGTCGGACAAGTCGGCGGCGGGCCATCCTAGTCCCGGGGTCGTGGGGACGACCCTATAGTCGTCGGACATGTCGGCGGCAGGGCAACTTTGGCCCGTGGTCGTGGGGACGACCCTATAGTCGTCGGACATGTCGGCGGCTGGGCAACTTTGGCCTGTGGTCGTGGGGACGACCCTATAGATGTCGGACATGTCGGCGGCGGGCCAACCTAGTCCCGGGGTCGTGGGGACGACCCTATAGTCGTCGGAAAAGTCGGCGGCGGGCCAACCTAGACCCGGGGTCGTGGGGACGACCCTATAGTCGTCGGACATGTCGGCGGCAGGGCAACTTTGGCCCGTGGTCGTGGGGACGACCCTATAGTCGTCGGACATGTCGGTGACTGGCCAACGTAGTCCCGGGTTCGCGGGGACGACCCTATAGTCGTCGGACATGTCGGCGGCTGGCCAACTTTGGCCCGTGGTCGTGGCGACCACCCTATAGTCGTCGGACATGTCGGTGACTGGCCAACGTAGTCCCGGGTTCGCGGGGACGACCCTATAGCCGTCGGACATGTCGGCGGCTGTCCAACTTTGGCCCGGGTCGTGGGGACGACCCTATAGTCGTCGGACATGTCGGCGGCGGGCCAACCTAGTCCCGGGGTCGTGGGGACGACCCTATAGTCGTCGGACATGACGGTGCCGTGGCAATCTAGCCCCGGGGTCGTGGGGACGACATCTATAGACGTCGGACATGTCGGCGGCGGGCCAACCTAGTCCCGGGGTCGTGGGGACGACCCTATAATCGTCGGAAAATTCGACGGCGGGCCAACCTAGACCCGGGGTCGTGGGGACGACCCTATAGTCGTCGGACATGTCGGCGGCAGGGCAACTTTGGCCCGTGGTCGTGGGGACGACCCTATAGTCGTCGGACATGTCGGTGACTGGCCAACGTAGTCCCGGGTTCGTGGGGTCGACCCTATAGTCGTCGGACATGTCGGCGGCTGGCCAACCAAGACCCGTGGTCGTGGGGACGACCCCATAGTCGTAGGACACGTCGGCGGCGGGCCAACCTAGTACCGGGGTCGAGGGGACGACCGTATAGTCGTCGGACATGACGGTGGCGGGCCAATCTAGTCCCGGGGTCGTGGGGACGACCCTATAGTCGTCGGACATGTCGGCGGCTGGGCAACTTTGGCCCGTGGTCGTGGGGACGACCCTATAGTCGTCGGACATGTCGGTGACTGGCCAACCTAGTCCCGGGGTCGTGGAGACGACCCTATAGTCGTCGGACATCACAGTGGCGGGCCAATCTAGTCCCGGGGTCGTGGGGACGACCCTATAGTCGTCGGACATGTCTGCGGCTGGGCAACTTTGGCCAGTGGTCGTGGGGACGACCCTATAGTCGTAGGACATGTCGGCGGCGGGCCAGCCTAGTCCCTGGGCCTTGGGGACGACCCTATAGTCGTCGGACAAGTCGGCGGCAGGCCAACCTACTCCCGGGGTCGTGGGGACGACCCTATAGTCGTCGGACATGTCGGCGGCTGGCCAACCTAGTCTCGGGGTGGTAGGGACGACCCTATAATCGTCGGACAAGTCGGCGGCTGGCCAGCTTTGGCCCGGGGTAGTGGGGACGACCCTATAGTCCTCGGACATGTCGGCGGCTGGCCAACCTAGTCCCGTGGTCGTGGGGACGACCCCATAGTCGTAGGACACGTCGGCGGCAGGCCAACTTTGGCCCGGGGCGTGGGGACGACCCTATAGTCTACGGACATGTCGGCGGCGGGCCAACCTAGTCCCGGGGTCGTGGGGACGACCCTATAGTCGTCGGACATGTCGGCGGCTGGCCAACTTTGGCCCGGGGCGTGGGGATGACCCTATAGTCGTCGGACATGTCGGCGGCTGTCCAACGTTGGCCCGGGTCGTGGGGACGACCCTATAGTCGTCGGACAAGTCGGCGGCGGGCCGACCTAGTCCCGGGGTCCTGGGGACGACCCTATAGTCGTCGGACATGTCGGCGGCGGGCCAACCTAGTCCCGGGGTCGTGGGGACGACCCTATAGTCGTCGGACAAGTCGGCGGCGGGCCAACCTAGTCCTGGGGTCGTGGGGACGACCCTATCGTCGTCGGACATGTCGGCGGCAGGCCAACGTATGCCCAGGGTCGTAGGGACGAACCTATAGTCGTCGGACATGACGGTGGCGGGCCAATCTAGCCCCGGGGTCGTGGGGACGACCCTATAGACGTCGGACATGTCGGCGGCGGGCCAACCTAGTCCCGGGGTCGTGGGGACGACCCTATAGTCGTCGGAAAAGTCGGCGGCGGGCCAACCTAGACCCGGGGTCGTGGGGACGACCCTATAGTCGTCGGACATGTCGGCGGCAGGGCAACTTTGGCCCGTGGTCGTGGGGACGACCCTATAGTCGTCGGACATGTCGGTGACTGGCCAACGTAGTCCCGGGTTCGCGGGGACGACCCTATAGTCGTCGGACATGTCGGCGGCTGGCCAACTTTGGCCCGTGGTCGTGGGGACGACCCTATAGTCGTCGGACATGTCGGTGACTGGCCAACGTAGTCCCGGGTTCGCGGGGACGACCCTATAGTCGTCGGACATGTCGGCGGCTGTCCAACTTTGGCCCGGGTCGTGGGGACGACCCTATAGTCGTCGGACAAGTCGGCGGCGGGCCGACCTTGTCCCGGGGTCCTGGGGACGACCCTATAGTCGTCGGACAAGTCGGCGGCGGGCCAACCTAGTCCCGTGGTCGTGGGGACGACCGTATAGTCGTCGGACAAGTCGGCGCGGGCCAACCTAGTCCCGTGGTCGCGAGGACGACCGTATAGTCGTCGGACAAGTCGGCGGCGGGCCAACCTAGTCCCGTGGTCGTGAGGACGACCGTATAGTCGTTGGACATGTCGGCGGCGGGCCAACCTAGTCCCGGGGTCATGGGGATGACCCTATAGTCGTCGGACATGTCGGCGGCGGGCCAACCTAGTCCCGGGGTCGTGGGGACGACCCTATAGTCGTCGGACAAGTCGGCGGCGGGCCAACCTAGTCCCGTGGTCCTGGGGACGACCCTATAGTCGTCGGACAAGTCGGCGGCGGGCCAACCTAGTCCCGGGGTCATGGGGACGACCCTGTAGTCGTCGGACATGACGGTGGTGGGCCAATCTAGTACCGGGGTCGTGGGGACGACCCTGTAGTCGTCGGACATGACGGTGGCGGGGCAATCTAGTCCCGGGGTCGTGGGGACGACCCTATAGTCGTCGGACAAGTCGGCGGCGGGCCATCCTAGTCCCGGGGTCGTGGGGACGACCCTATAGTCGTCGGACATGTCGGCGGCAGGGCAACTTTGGCCCGTGGTCGTGGGGACGACCCTATAGTCGTCGGACATGTCGGCGGCTGGGCAACTTTGGCCTGTGGTCGTGGGGACGACCCTATAGTCGTCGGACATGTCGGTGACTGGCCAACCTAGTCCCGGGGTCGTGGGGACGACCCTATAGTCGTCGGACATGTCGGCGGCTGGCCAACCAAGACCCGTGGTCGTGGGGACGACCCCATAGTCGTAGGACACGTCGGCGGCAGGGCAACTTTGGCCCGTGGTCGTGGGGACGACCCTATAGTCGTCGGACATGTCGGTGACTGGCCAACGTAGTCCCGGGTTCGTGGGGACGACCCTATAGTCGTCGGACATGTCGGCGGCTGGGCAACTTTGGCCAGTGGTCGTGGGGACGACCCTATAGTCGTCGGACATGTCGGCGGCAGGGCAAATTTGGCCCATGGTCGTGGGGACGACCCTATAGTCGTCGGAAAAGTCGACGGCGGGCCAACCTAGACCCGGGGTCGTGGGGACGACCCTATAGTCGTCGGACATGTCGGCGGCAGGGCAACATTGGCCCGTGGTCGTGGGGACGACCCTATAGTCGTCGGACATGTCGGTGACTGGCCAACGTAGTCCCGGGTTCGTGGGGACGACCCTATAGTCGTCGGACATGTCGGCGGCTGGCCAACCAAGACCCGTGGTCGTGGGGACGACCCCATAGTCGTAGGACACGTCGGCGGCGGGCCAACCTAGTACCGGGGTCGTGGGGACGACCGTATAGTCGTCGGACATGACGGTGGCGGGCCAATCTAGTCCCGGGGTCGTGGGGACGACCCTATAGTCGTCGGACATGTCGGCGGCTGGGCAACATTGGCCCGTGGTCGTGGGGACGACCCTATAGTCGTCGGACATGTCGGCGGCTGGGCAACATTGGCCCGTGGTCGTGGGGACGACCCTATAGTCGTCGGACAAGTCGGCGGCGGGCCAACCTAGTCCCGTGGTCGTGGGGACGACCGTATAGTCGTCGGACATTTCGGCGGCTGGCCAACCTAGTCCCGTGGTCGTGGGGACGACCCCATAGTCGTAGGACACGTCGGCGGCAGGCCAACTTTGGCCCGGGGCGTGGGGACGACCCTATAGTCTACGGACATGTCGGCGGCGGGCCAACCTAGTCCCGGGGTCGTGGGGACGACCCTATAATCGTCGGACATGTCGGCGGCGGGCCAACCTAGTCCCGTGGTCGTGAGGACGACCGTATAGTCGTCGGACATGTCGGCGGCGGGCCAACCTAGTCCCGGGGTCATGGGGACGTCCCTATAGTCGTCGGACTTGTCGGCGGCGGGCCAACCTAGTCCCGGGGTCGTGGGGACGACCCTATAGTCGTCGGACAAGTCGGCGGCGGGACAACCTAGTCCCGTGGTCCTGGGGACGACCCTATAGTCGTCGGACAAGTCGGCGGCGGGCCAACCTAGTCCCGGGGTCGTGGGGACGACCCTGTAGTCGTCGGACATGACGGTGGTGGGCCAATCTAGTCCCGGGGTCGTGGGGACGACCCTGTAGTCGTCGGACATGACGGTGGCGGGGCAATCTAGTCCCGGGGTCGTGGGGACGACCCTATAGTCGTCGGACAAGTCGGCGGCGGGCCATCCTAGTCCCGGGTTCGCGGGGACGACCCTATAGTCGTCGGACATGTCGGCGGCTGTCCAACTTTGGCCCGGGTCGTGGGGACGACCCTATAGTCGTCGGACATGTCGGCGGCTGTCCAACTTTGGCCCGGGTCGTGGGGACGACCCTATAGTCGTCGAACAAGTCGGCGGCGGGCCGACCTAGTCCCGGGGTCCTGGGGACGACCCTATAGTCCTCGGACAAGTCAGCGGCGGGCCAACCTAGTCCCGTGGTCGTGGGGACGACCGTATAGTCGTCGGACAAGTCGGCGGCGGGCCAACCTAGTCCCGTGGTCGTGAGGAGGACCGTATAGTCGTCGGACATGTCGGCGGCGGGCCAACCTAGTCCCGGGGTCGTGGGGACGACCCTATAATTGTCGGACATGTCGGCGGCGGGCCAACCTAGTCCCGGGGTCGTGGGGACGACCCTATAGTCGTCGGACAAGTCGGCGGCGGGCCAACCTAGTCCTGGGGTCGTGGGGACGACCCTATAGTCGTCGGACATGTGGGCGGCAGGCCAACGTATGCCCAGGGTCGTAGGGACGAACCTATAGTCGTCGGACATGACGGTGGCGGGCCAACCTAGTCCCGGGGTCGTGGGGACGACCCTATAGTCGTCGGACAAGTCGGCGGCGGGCCGACCTAGACCCGGGGTCCTGGGGATGACCCTATAGTCGTCGGACATGTCGGCGGCTGGCCAACCAAGACCCGTGGTCGTGGGGACGACCCCATAGTCGTAGGACACGTCGGCGGCGGGCCAACCTAGTCCCGGGGTCGTGGGGACGACCGTATAGTCGTCGGACATAACGGAGGCGGGCCAATCTAGTCCCGGGGTCGTGGGGACGACCCTATAGTCGTCGGACATGTCGGCGGCTGGGCAACTTTGGCCCGTGGTCGTGGGGACGACCCTATAGTCGTCGGACATGTCGGTGACTGGCCAACCTAGTCCCGGGGTCGTGGAGACGACCCTATAGTCGTCGGACAAGTCGGCGGCGGGCCAACCTAGTCCCGGGGTCCAGGGGAAGACCCTATAGTCGTCGGACATGTCGGCGGCTGGCCAATTTTGGCCCGGGGCGTGGGGACGTCCCTATAGTCTACGGACATGTCGGCGGCGGGCCAACCTAGTCCCGGGGTCGTGGGGACGACCCTATAGTCGTCGGACATGTCGGCGGCGGGCCAACCTAGTCCCGGGGTCGTGGGGACGACCCTATAGTCGTCGGACATGTCGGCGGCTGGGCAACTTTGGCCAGTGGTCGTGGGGACGACCCTATAGTCGTCGAACATGTCGGCGGCAGGCCAACGTATGCCCAGGGTCGTAGGGACGAACCTATAGTCGTCGGACATGACCGTGGCGGGCCAATCTAGCCCACGGGTCGTGGGGACGACCATATAGACGTCGGACATGTCGGCGGCGGGCCAACCTAGTCCCGGGGTCGTGGGGACGACCCTATAGTCGTCGGACATGTCGGCGGCTGGGCAACTTTGGCCAGTGGTCGTGGGGACGACCCTATAGTCGTCGGACATGTCGGCGGCGGGCCAACCTAGTCCCGGGATCGTGGGGACGCCCCTATAGTCGTCGGACATGTCGGCAGCAGGGCAACTTTGGCCCGTGGTCGTGGGGACCACCCTATAGTCGTCGGACAAGTCGGCGGCGGGCCAACCTAGTCCCGGGGTCGTGGGGACGACCCTATAGTCGTCGGACTTGTCGGCGGCTGGCCAACCTAGTCCCGGGGTCGTGGGGACGACCCTGTAGTCGTCGGACATGACGGTGGTGGGGCAATCTAGTCCCGGGGTCGTGGGGACGACCCTATAGTCGTCGGAATAGTCGGCGGCGGGCCATCCTAGTCCCGGGGTCGTGGGGACGACCCTATTGTCGTCGGACAAGTCGGCGGCAGGTCATCCTAGGCCCGGGGTCGTGGGGACGACCCTATAGTCGTCGGACATGTCGGCGGCAGGGCAACTTTGGCCCGTGGTCGTGGGGACGACCCTATAGTCGTCGGACATGTCGGCGGCTGGGCAACTTTGGCCTGTGGTCGTGAGGACGACCCTATAGTCGTCGGACATGTCGGTGACTGGCCAACCTAGTCCCGGGGTCGTGGGGACGACCCTATAGTCGTCGGACATGTCGGTGACTGGCCAACCTAGTCCCGGGGTCGTGGGGACGACCCTATAGTCGTCGGACAAGTCGGCGGCGGGCCAACCTAGTCCCGGGGTCGTGGGGACGACCCTATAGTGGTAGGACATGTCGGCGGCGGGCCAACCTAGTCCCTGGGCCTTGGGGACGACCCTATAGTCGTCGGACAAGTCGGCGGCAGGCCAACCTACTCCCGGGGTCGTGGGGACGAACCTATAGTCGTCGGACATGGCGGTGCCGGGGCAATCTAGCCCCGGGGTCGAGGGGACGACCCTATAGACGTCGGACATGTCGGCGGCTGGCCAACCTATTCCCGGGGTGGTAGGGACGACCCTATAATCGTCGGACAAGTCGGCGGCTGGCCAGCTTTGGCCCGGGGTAGTGGGGACGACCCTATAGTCGTCGGACATGTCGGCGGCTGGCCAACTTTGGCCCGGGGCGTGGGGACGACCCTATAGTCTACGGACATGTCGGCGGCGGGCCAACTTTGGCCCGTGGTCGTGGGGACGACCCTATAGTCGTCGGACATGTCGGTGACTGGCCAACGTAGTCCCGGGTTCGCGGGGACGACCCTATAGTCGTCGGACATGTCGGCGGCTGTCCAACTTTGGCCCGGGTCGTGGGGACGACCCTATAGTCGTCGGACATGTCGGCGGCTGTCCAACTTTGGCCCGGGTCGTGGGGACGACCCTATAGTCGTCGGACAAGTCGGCGGCGGGCCGACCTAGTCCCGGGGTCCTGGGGACGACCCTATAGTCCTCGGACAAGTCGGCGGCGGGCCAACCTAGTCCCGGGGTCGTGGGGACGACCCTATAATCGTCGGACATGTCGGCGGCAGGGCAACTTTGGCCCGTGGTCGTGGGGACGACCCTATAGTCGTCGGACATGTCGGTGACTGGCCAACCTAGTCCCGGGGTCGTGGAGACGACCCTATAGTCGTCGGACAAGTCGGCGGCGGGCCAACCTAGTCCCGGGGTCGTGGGGACGACCCTATAGTCGTCGGACATGTCGGTGACTGGCCAACCTAGTCCCGGGGTCGTGGGGACGACCCTATAGTCGTCGGACATGTCGGCGGCTGGCCAACTTTGGCCTGTGGTCGTGGGGACGACCCTATAGTCGTCGGACATGTCGGTGACTGGCCAACCTAGTCCCTGGGCCTTGGGGACGTCCCTATAGTCGTCGGACAAGTCGGCGGCAGGCCAACCTACTCCCGGGGTCGTGGGGACGACCCTATAGTCGTCGGACATGTCGGCGGCTGGCCAACCTAGTCTCGGGGTGGTAGGGACGACCCTATAATCGTCGGACAAGTCGGCGGCTGGCCAGCTTTGGCCCGGGGTAGTGGGGACGGCCCTATAGTCGTCGGACATGTCGGCGGCTGGGCAACTTTGGCCAGTGGTCGTGGGGACGACCCTATAGTCGTCGGACATGTCGGCGGCAGGGCAACTTTGGCCCATGGTCGTGGGGACGACCCTATAGTCGTCGGACATGTCGGCGGCTGGCCAACCTAGACCCGGGGTGGTGGGGACGACCCTATAGTCGTCGGACATGTCGGCGGCTGGCCAACCTAGTCCCGTGGTCGTGGGGACGACCCCATAGTCGTAGGACACGTCGGCGGCAGGCCAACTTTGGCCCGGGGCGTGGGGACGACCCTATAGTCTACGGACATGTCGGCGGCGGGCCAACCTAGTCCCGGGGTCGTGGGGACGACCCTATAATCGTCGGACATGTCGGCGGCGGGCCAACCTAGTCCCGTGGTCGTGAGGACGACCGTATAGTCGTCGGACATGTCGGCGGCGGGCCAACCTAGTCCCGGGGTCATGGGGACGTCCCTATAGTCGTCGGACTTGTCGGCGGCGGGCCAACCTAGTCCCGGGGTCGTGGGGACGACCCTATAGTCGTCGGACAAGTCGGCGGCGGGCCAACCTAGTCCCGTGGTCCTGGGGACGACCCTATAGTCGTCGGACAAGTCGGCGGCGGGCCAACCTAGTCCCGGGGTCGTGGGGACGACCCTGTAGTCGTCGGACATGACGGTGGTGGGCCAATCTAGTCCCGGGGTCGTGGGGACGACCCTGTAGTCGTCGGACATGACGGTGGCGGGGCAATCTAGTCCCGGGGTCGTGGGGACGACCCTATAGTCGTCGGACAAGTCGGCGGCGGGCCATCCTAGTCCCGGGTTCGCGGGGACGACCCTATAGTCGTCGGACATGTCGGCGGCTGTCCAACTTTGGCCCGGGTCGTGGGGACGACCCTATAGTCGTCGGACATGTCGGCGGCTGTCCAACTTTGGCCCGGGTCGTGGGGACGACCCTATAGTCGTCGAACAAGTCGGCGGCGGGCCGACCTAGTCCCGGGGTCCTGGGGACGACCCTATAGTCCTCGGACAAGTCAGCGGCGGGCCAACCTAGTCCCGTGGTCGTGGGGACGACCGTATAGTCGTCGGACAAGTCGGCGGCGGGCCAACCTAGTCCCGTGGTCGTGAGGAGGACCGTATAGTCGTCGGACATGTCGGCGGCGGGCCAACCTAGTCCCGGGGTCGTGGGGACGACCCTATAATTGTCGGACATGTCGGCGGCGGGCCAACCTAGTCCCGGGGTCGTGGGGACGACCCTATAGTCGTCGGACAAGTCGGCGGCGGGCCAACCTAGTCCTGGGGTCGTGGGGACGACCCTATAGTCGTCGGACATGTGGGCGGCAGGCCAACGTATGCCCAGGGTCGTAGGGACGAACCTATAGTCGTCGGACATGACGGTGGCGGGCCAATCTAGTCCCGGGGTCGTGGGGACGACCCTATAGTCGTCGGACAAGTCGGCGGCGGGCCGACCTAGTCCCGGGGTCCTGGGGATGACCCTATAGTCGTCGGACATGTCGGCGGCTGGCCAACCAAGACCCGTGGTCGTGGGGACGACCCCATAGTCGTAGGACACGTCGGCGGCGGGCCAACCTAGTCCCGGGGTCGTGGGGACGACCGTATAGTCGTCGGACATAACGGAGGCGGGCCAATCTAGTCCCGGGGTCGTGGGGACGACCCTATAGTCGTCGGACATGTCGGCGGCTGGGCAACTTTGGCCCGTGGTCGTGGGGACGACCCTATAGTCGTCGGACATGTCGGTGACTGGCCAACCTAGTCCCGGGGTCGTGGAGACGACCCTATAGTCGTCGGACAAGTCGGCGGCGGGCCAACCTAGTCCCGGGGTCCAGGGGAAGACCCTATAGTCGTCGGACATGTCGGCGGCTGGCCAATTTTGGCCCGGGGCGTGGGGACGTCCCTATAGTCTACGGACATGTCGGCGGCGGGCCAACCTAGTCCCGGGGTCGTGGGGACGACCCTATAGTCGTCGGACATGTCGGCGGCGGGCCAACCTAGTCCCGGGGTCGTGGGGACGACCCTATAGTCGTCGGACATGTCGGCGGCTGGGCAACTTTGGCCAGTGGTCGTGGGGACGACCCTATAGTCGTCGGACATGTCGGCGGCAGGCCAACGTATGCCCAGGGTCGTAGGGACGAACCTATAGTCGTCGGACATGACCGTGGCGGGCCAATCTAGCCCAGGGGTCGTGGGGACGACCATATAGACGTCGGACATGTCGGCGGCGGGCCAACCTAGTCCCGGGGTCGTGGGGACGACCCTATAGTCGTCGGACATGTCGGCGGCTGGGCAACTTTGGCCAGTGGTCGTGGGGACGACCCTATAGTCGTCGGACATGTCGGCGGCGGGCCAACCTAGTCCCGGGATCGTGGGGACGCCCCTATAGTCGTCGGACATGTCGGCAGCAGGGCAACTTTGGCCCGTGGTCGTGGGGACCACCCTATAGTCGTCGGACAAGTCGGCGGCGGGCCAACCTAGTCCCGGGGTCGTGGGGACGACCCTATAGTCGTCGGACATGTCGGCGGCTGGCCAACCTAGTCCCGGGGTCTTGGGGACGACCCTATAGTCGTCGGACAAGTCGGCGGCGGGCCAAGCTACTCCCGGGGTCGTGGGGACGACCCTATAGTCGTCGGACAAGTCGGCGGCGGGCCAACCTAGTCCCGTGGTCGTGGGGACGACCGTATAGTCGTCGGACATTTCGGCGGCAGGCCAACCTAGTCCCGGGGTCGTGGGGACGACCCTATAGTCGTCGGACAAGTCGGCGGCGGGCCAACCTAGTCCCGGGGTCGTGGGGACGACCCTATAGTGGTAGGACATGTCGGCGGCGGGCCAACCTAGTCCCTGGGCCTTGGGGACGACCCTATAGTCGTCGGACAAGTCGGCGGCAGGCCAACCTACTCCCGGGGTCGTGGGGACGACCCTATAGTCGTCGGACATGGCGGTGCCGGGGCAATCTAGCCCCGGGGTCGAGGGGACGACCCTATAGACGTTGGCCATGTCTGCGGCTGGCCATCTTTGGCCCGGGGTCGTGGGGACGAACCTATAGCCGTCGGACAAGTCGGCGGCGGGCCAACCTAGTCCCGGGGTCGTGGGGACGACCCTATAGTCGTAGGACATGTCGGCGGCGGGCCAACCTAGTCCCTGGGCCTTGGGGACGACCCTATAGTCGTCGGACAAGTCGGCGGCAGGCCAACCTACTCCCGGGGTCGTGGGGACGACCCTATAATCGTCGGACATGGCGGTGCGGGGCAATCTAGCCCCGGGGTCGAGGGGACGACCCTATAGACGTCGGACATGTCGGCGGCTGGCCATCCTAGTCCCGGGGTGGTAGGGACGACCCTATAATCGTCGGACAAGTCGGCGGCTGGCCAGCTTTGGCCCGGGGTAGTGGGGACGACCCTATAGTCGTCGGACATTTCGGCGGCTGGCCAACCTAGACCCGGGGTGGTGGGGACGACCCTATAGTCGTCGGACATGTCGGCGGCTGGCCAACCTAGTCCCGTGGTCGTGGGGACGACCCCATAGTCGTAGGACACGTCGGCGGCAGGCCAACTTTGGCCCGGGGCGTGGGGACGACCCTATAGTCTACGGACATGTCGGCGGCGGGCCAACCTAGTCCCGGGGTCGTGGGGACGACCCTATAATCTTCGGACATGTCGGCGGCGGGCCAACCTAGTCCCGGGGCGTGGGGACGACCCTATAATCTTCGGACATGTCGGCGGCGGGCCAACCTAGTCCCGGGGTCGTGGGGACGACCCTATAGTCGTCGGACAAGTCGGCGGCGGGCCAACCTAGTCCCGGGGTCGTGGGGACGACCCTATAGTCGTCGGACATGTCGGCGGCTGGCCAACTTTGGCCCGGGGCGTGGGGACGACCCAATAGTCGTCGGACATGTCGGCGGCGGCCAACCTAGTCCCGGGGTCGTGGGGACGACCCTATAGTCGTCGGACAAGTCGGCGGCGGGCCAAACTAGTCCCGGGGTCGTGGGGACGACCCTATAGTCGTCGGACATGTCGGTGACTGGCCAACCTAGTCCCGGGGTCGTGGGGACGACCCTATAGTCGTCGGACATGTCGGCGGCTGGCCAACTTTGGCCCGGGGCGTGGGGACGACCCTATAATCTTCGGACATGTCGGCGGCGGGCCAACCTAGTCCCGGGGTCGTGGGGACGACCCTATAGTCGTCGGACAAGTCGGCGGCGGGCCAACCTATTCCCGGGGTCGTGGGGACGACCCTATTGTCGTCGGACATGTCGGCGGCTGTCCAACTTTGGCCCGGGTCGTGGGGACGACCCTATAGTCGTCGGACATGTCGGCGGCTGTCCAACTTTGGCCCGGGTCGTGGGGACGACCCTATAGTCGTCGGACAAGTCGGCGGCGGGCCGACCTAGTCCCGGGGTCCTGGGGACGACCCTATAGTCCTCGGACAAGTCGGCGGCGGGCCAACCTAGTCCCGTGGTCGTGGGGACGACCGTATAGTCGTCGGACAAGTCGGCGGCGGGCCAACCTAGTCCCGTGGTCGTGAGGACGACCCCATAGTCGTCGGACATGTCGGCGGAGGGCCAACCTAGTCCCGGGGTCGTGGGGCGACCCTATAATCGTCGGACATGTCGGCGGCAGGGCAACTTTGGCCCGTGGTCGTGGGGACGACCCTATAGTCGTCGGACATGTCGGTGACTGACCAACGTAGTCCCGGGTTCGCGGGGACGACCCTACAGTCGTCGGACATGTAGGCGGCGGGCCAACCTAGTCCCGGGGTCGTGGGGACGACCCTATAGTCGTCGGACAAGTCGGCGGCGGGCCAACCTAGTCCCGTGGTCGTTGGGACGACCGTATAGTCGTCGGACAAGTCGGCGGCGGGCCAACCTAGTCCCGGGGTCGTGGGGACGACCGTATAGTCGTCGGACATGAAGGTGGCGGGCCAACCTAGTCCCGGGGTGGTAGGGACGACCCTATAATCGTCGGACAAGTCGGCGGCTGGCCAGTTTTGGCCCGGGGTGGTGGGGACGACCCTATAGTCGTCGGACATGTCGGCGGCTGGCCAGCCTAGTCCCGTGGTCGTGGGGACGACCCCATAGTCGTAGGACACGTCGGCGGCAGGCCAACTTTGGCCCGGGGCGTGGGGACGACCCTATAGTCTACGGACATGTCGGCGGCGGGCCAACCTAGTCCCGGGGTCGTGGGGACGACCCTATAATCTTCGGACATGTCGACGGCGGGCCAACCTAGTCCCGGGGTCGTGGGGACGACCCTATAGTCGTCGGACAAGTCGGCGGCGGGCCAACCTAGTCCCGGGGTCGTGGGGACGACCCTATAGTCGTCGGACATGTCGGCGGCTGGCCAACTTTGGCCCGGGGCGTGGGGACGACCCTATAATCTTCGGACATGTCGGCGGCGGGCCAACCTAGTCCCGGGGTCGTGGGGACGACCCTATAGTCGTCGGACAAGTCGGCGGCGGGCCAACCTAGTCCCGGGGTCGTGGGGACGACCCTATAGTCGTCGGACATGTCGGCGGCTGGCCAACTTTGGCCCGGGGCGTGGGGACGACCCAATAGTCGTCGGACATGTCGGCGGCGGCCAACCTAGTCCCGGGGTCGTGGGGACGACCCTATAGTCGTCGGACAAGTCGGCTGCGGGCCAACCTAGTCCTTGGGTCGTGGGGACGACCCTATAGTCGTCGGTCATGTCGGCGGCTGGCCAACTTTGGCCCGGGGCGTGGGGACGACCCAATAGTCGTCGGACATGTCGGTGACTGGCCAACCTAGTCCCGGGGTCGTGGAGACGACCCTATAGTCGTCGGACAAGTCGGCGGCGGGCCAACCTAGTCCCGGGGTCGTGGGGACGACCCTATAGTCGTCGGACATGTCGGCGGCTGGCCAACTTTGGCCCGGGGCGTGGGGACGACCCTATAGTCTACGGACATGTCGGCGGCGGGCCAACTTTGGCCCGTGGTCGTGGGGACGACCCTATAGTCGTCGGACATGTCGGTGACTGGCCAACCTAGACCCGGGGTCGTGGGGACGACCCTATAGTCGTCGGACATGTCGGCGGCAGGGCAACTTTGGCCCGTGGTCGTGGGGACGACCCTATAGTCGTCGGACATGTCGGTGACTGGCCAACGTAGTCCCGGGTTCGCGGGGACGACCCTATAGTCGTCGGACATGTCGGCGGCTGGCCAACTTTGGCCCGTGGTCGTGGCGACCACCCTATAGTCGTCGGACATGTCGGTGACTGGCCAACGTAGTCCCGGGTTCGCGGGGACGACCCTATAGCCGTCGGACATGTCGGCGGCTGTCCAACTTTGGCCCGGGTCGTGGGGACGACCCTATAGTCGTCGGACATGTCGGCGGCGGGCCAACCTAGTCCCGGGGTCGTGGGGACGACCCTATAGTCGTCGGACATGACGGTGCCGTGGCAATCTAGCCCCGGGGTCGTGGGGACGACATCTATAGACGTCGGACATGTCGGCGGCGGGCCAACCTAGTCCCGGGGTCGTGGGGACGACCCTATAATCGTCGGAAAATTCGACGGCGGGCCAACCTAGACCCGGGGTCGTGGGGACGACCCTATAGTCGTCGGACATGTCGGCGGCAGGGCAACTTTGGCCCGTGGTCGTGGGGACGACCCTATAGTCGTCGGACATGTCGGTGACTGGCCAACGTAGTCCCGGGTTCGTGGGGTCGACCCTATAGTCGTCGGACATGTCGGCGGCTGGCCAACCAAGACCCGTGGTCGTGGGGACGACCCCATAGTCGTAGGACACGTCGGCGGCGGGCCAACCTAGTACCGGGGTCGAGGGGACGACCGTATAGTCGTCGGACATGACGGTGGCGGGCCAATCTAGTCCCGGGGTCGTGGGGACGACCCTATAGTCGTCGGACATGTCGGCGGCTGGGCAACTTTGGCCCGTGGTCGTGGGGACGACCCTATAGTCGTCGGACATGTCGGTGACTGGCCAACCTAGTCCCGGGGTCGTGGAGACGACCCTATAGTCGTCGGACATCACAGTGGCGGGCCAATCTAGTCCCGGGGTCGTGGGGACGACCCTATAGTCGTCGGACATGTCTGCGGCTGGGCAACTTTGGCCAGTGGTCGTGGGGACGACCCTATAGTCGTAGGACATGTCGGCGGCGGGCCAGCCTAGTCCCTGGGCCTTGGGGACGACCCTATAGTCGTCGGACAAGTCGGCGGCAGGCCAACCTACTCCCGGGGTCGTGGGGACGACCCTATAGTCGTCGGACATGTCGGCGGCTGGCCAACCTAGTCTCGGGGTGGTAGGGACGACCCTATAATCGTCGGACAAGTCGGCGGCTGGCCAGCTTTGGCCCGGGGTAGTGGGGACGACCCTATAGTCCTCGGACATGTCGGCGGCTGGCCAACCTAGTCCCGTGGTCGTGGGGACGACCCCATAGTCGTAGGACACGTCGGCGGCAGGCCAACTTTGGCCCGGGGCGTGGGGACGACCCTATAGTCTACGGACATGTCGGCGGCGGGCCAACCTAGTCCCGGGGTCGTGGGGACGACCCTATAGTCGTCGGACATGTCGGCGGCTGGCCAACTTTGGCCCGGGGCGTGGGGATGACCCTATAGTCGTCGGACATGTCGGCGGCTGTCCAACGTTGGCCCGGGTCGTGGGGACGACCCTATAGTCGTCGGACAAGTCGGCGGCGGGCCGACCTAGTCCCGGGGTCCTGGGGACGACCCTATAGTCGTCGGACATGTCGGCGGCGGGCCAACCTAGTCCCGGGGTCGTGGGGACGACCCTATAGTCGTCGGACAAGTCGGCGGCGGGCCAACCTAGTCCTGGGGTCGTGGGGACGACCCTATCGTCGTCGGACATGTCGGCGGCAGGCCAACGTATGCCCAGGGTCGTAGGGACGAACCTATAGTCGTCGGACATGACGGTGGCGGGCCAATCTAGCCCCGGGGTCGTGGGGACGACCCTATAGACGTCGGACATGTCGGCGGCGGGCCAACCTAGTCCCGGGGTCGTGGGGACGACCCTATAGTCGTCGGAAAAGTCGGCGGCGGGCCAACCTAGACCCGGGGTCGTGGGGACGACCCTATAGTCGTCGGACATGTCGGCGGCAGGGCAACTTTGGCCCGTGGTCGTGGGGACGACCCTATAGTCGTCGGACATGTCGGTGACTGGCCAACGTAGTCCCGGGTTCGCGGGGACGACCCTATAGTCGTCGGACATGTCGGCGGCTGGCCAACTTTGGCCCGTGGTCGTGGGGACGACCCTATAGTCGTCGGACATGTCGGTGACTGGCCAACGTAGTCCCGGGTTCGCGGGGACGACCCTATAGTCGTCGGACATGTCGGCGGCTGTCCAACTTTGGCCCGGGTCGTGGGGACGACCCTATAGTCGTCGGACAAGTCGGCGGCGGGCCGACCTTGTCCCGGGGTCCTGGGGACGACCCTATAGTCGTCGGACAAGTCGGCGGCGGGCCAACCTAGTCCCGTGGTCGTGGGGACGACCGTATAGTCGTCGGACAAGTCGGCGCGGGCCAACCTAGTCCCGTGGTCGCGAGGACGACCGTATAGTCGTCGGACAAGTCGGCGGCGGGCCAACCTAGTCCCGTGGTCGTGAGGACGACCGTATAGTCGTTGGACATGTCGGCGGCGGGCCAACCTAGTCCCGGGGTCATGGGGATGACCCTATAGTCGTCGGACATGTCGGCGGCGGGCCAACCTAGTCCCGGGGTCGTGGGGACGACCCTATAGTCGTCGGACAAGTCGGCGGCGGGCCAACCTAGTCCCGTGGTCCTGGGGACGACCCTATAGTCGTCGGACAAGTCGGCGGCGGGCCAACCTAGTCCCGGGGTCATGGGGACGACCCTGTAGTCGTCGGACATGACGGTGGTGGGCCAATCTAGTACCGGGGTCGTGGGGACGACCCTGTAGTCGTCGGACATGACGGTGGCGGGGCAATCTAGTCCCGGGGTCGTGGGGACGACCCTATAGTCGTCGGACAAGTCGGCGGCGGGCCATCCTAGTCCCGGGGTCGTGGGGACGACCCTATAGTCGTCGGACATGTCGGCGGCAGGGCAACTTTGGCCCGTGGTCGTGGGGACGACCCTATAGTCGTCGGACATGTCGGCGGCTGGGCAACTTTGGCCTGTGGTCGTGGGGACGACCCTATAGTCGTCGGACATGTCGGTGACTGGCCAACCTAGTCCCGGGGTCGTGGGGACGACCCTATAGTCGTCGGACATGTCGGCGGCTGGCCAACCAAGACCCGTGGTCGTGGGGACGACCCCATAGTCGTAGGACACGTCGGCGGCAGGGCAACTTTGGCCCGTGGTCGTGGGGACGACCCTATAGTCGTCGGACATGTCGGTGACTGGCCAACGTAGTCCCGGGTTCGTGGGGACGACCCTATAGTCGTCGGACATGTCGGCGGCTGGGCAACTTTGGCCAGTGGTCGTGGGGACGACCCTATAGTCGTCGGACATGTCGGCGGCAGGGCAAATTTGGCCCATGGTCGTGGGGACGACCCTATAGTCGTCGGAAAAGTCGACGGCGGGCCAACCTAGACCCGGGGTCGTGGGGACGACCCTATAGTCGTCGGACATGTCGGCGGCAGGGCAACATTGGCCCGTGGTCGTGGGGACGACCCTATAGTCGTCGGACATGTCGGTGACTGGCCAACGTAGTCCCGGGTTCGTGGGGACGACCCTATAGTCGTCGGACATGTCGGCGGCTGGCCAACCAAGACCCGTGGTCGTGGGGACGACCCCATAGTCGTAGGACACGTCGGCGGCGGGCCAACCTAGTACCGGGGTCGTGGGGACGACCGTATAGTCGTCGGACATGACGGTGGCGGGCCAATCTAGTCCCGGGGTCGTGGGGACGACCCTATAGTCGTCGGACATGTCGGCGGCTGGGCAACATTGGCCCGTGGTCGTGGGGACGACCCTATAGTCGTCGGACATGTCGGCGGCTGGGCAACATTGGCCCGTGGTCGTGGGGACGACCCTATAGTCGTCGGACAAGTCGGCGGCGGGCCAACCTAGTCCCGTGGTCGTGGGGACGACCGTATAGTCGTCGGACATTTCGGCGGCTGGCCAACCTAGTCCCGTGGTCGTGGGGACGACCCCATAGTCGTAGGACACGTCGGCGGCAGGCCAACTTTGGCCCGGGGCGTGGGGACGACCCTATAGTCTACGGACATGTCGGCGGCGGGCCAACCTAGTCCCGGGGTCGTGGGGACGACCCTATAATCGTCGGACATGTCGGCGGCGGGCCAACCTAGTCCCGTGGTCGTGAGGACGACCGTATAGTCGTCGGACATGTCGGCGGCGGGCCAACCTAGTCCCGGGGTCATGGGGACGTCCCTATAGTCGTCGGACTTGTCGGCGGCGGGCCAACCTAGTCCCGGGGTCGTGGGGACGACCCTATAGTCGTCGGACAAGTCGGCGGCGGGACAACCTAGTCCCGTGGTCCTGGGGACGACCCTATAGTCGTCGGACAAGTCGGCGGCGGGCCAACCTAGTCCCGGGGTCGTGGGGACGACCCTGTAGTCGTCGGACATGACGGTGGTGGGCCAATCTAGTCCCGGGGTCGTGGGGACGACCCTGTAGTCGTCGGACATGACGGTGGCGGGGCAATCTAGTCCCGGGGTCGTGGGGACGACCCTATAGTCGTCGGACAAGTCGGCGGCGGGCCATCCTAGTCCCGGGTTCGCGGGGACGACCCTATAGTCGTCGGACATGTCGGCGGCTGTCCAACTTTGGCCCGGGTCGTGGGGACGACCCTATAGTCGTCGGACATGTCGGCGGCTGTCCAACTTTGGCCCGGGTCGTGGGGACGACCCTATAGTCGTCGAACAAGTCGGCGGCGGGCCGACCTAGTCCCGGGGTCCTGGGGACGACCCTATAGTCCTCGGACAAGTCAGCGGCGGGCCAACCTAGTCCCGTGGTCGTGGGGACGACCGTATAGTCGTCGGACAAGTCGGCGGCGGGCCAACCTAGTCCCGTGGTCGTGAGGAGGACCGTATAGTCGTCGGACATGTCGGCGGCGGGCCAACCTAGTCCCGGGGTCGTGGGGACGACCCTATAATTGTCGGACATGTCGGCGGCGGGCCAACCTAGTCCCGGGGTCGTGGGGACGACCCTATAGTCGTCGGACAAGTCGGCGGCGGGCCAACCTAGTCCTGGGGTCGTGGGGACGACCCTATAGTCGTCGGACATGTGGGCGGCAGGCCAACGTATGCCCAGGGTCGTAGGGACGAACCTATAGTCGTCGGACATGACGGTGGCGGGCCAACCTAGTCCCGGGGTCGTGGGGACGACCCTATAGTCGTCGGACAAGTCGGCGGCGGGCCGACCTAGACCCGGGGTCCTGGGGATGACCCTATAGTCGTCGGACATGTCGGCGGCTGGCCAACCAAGACCCGTGGTCGTGGGGACGACCCCATAGTCGTAGGACACGTCGGCGGCGGGCCAACCTAGTCCCGGGGTCGTGGGGACGACCGTATAGTCGTCGGACATAACGGAGGCGGGCCAATCTAGTCCCGGGGTCGTGGGGACGACCCTATAGTCGTCGGACATGTCGGCGGCTGGGCAACTTTGGCCCGTGGTCGTGGGGACGACCCTATAGTCGTCGGACATGTCGGTGACTGGCCAACCTAGTCCCGGGGTCGTGGAGACGACCCTATAGTCGTCGGACAAGTCGGCGGCGGGCCAACCTAGTCCCGGGGTCCAGGGGAAGACCCTATAGTCGTCGGACATGTCGGCGGCTGGCCAATTTTGGCCCGGGGCGTGGGGACGTCCCTATAGTCTACGGACATGTCGGCGGCGGGCCAACCTAGTCCCGGGGTCGTGGGGACGACCCTATAGTCGTCGGACATGTCGGCGGCGGGCCAACCTAGTCCCGGGGTCGTGGGGACGACCCTATAGTCGTCGGACATGTCGGCGGCTGGGCAACTTTGGCCAGTGGTCGTGGGGACGACCCTATAGTCGTCGAACATGTCGGCGGCAGGCCAACGTATGCCCAGGGTCGTAGGGACGAACCTATAGTCGTCGGACATGACCGTGGCGGGCCAATCTAGCCCACGGGTCGTGGGGACGACCATATAGACGTCGGACATGTCGGCGGCGGGCCAACCTAGTCCCGGGGTCGTGGGGACGACCCTATAGTCGTCGGACATGTCGGCGGCTGGGCAACTTTGGCCAGTGGTCGTGGGGACGACCCTATAGTCGTCGGACATGTCGGCGGCGGGCCAACCTAGTCCCGGGATCGTGGGGACGCCCCTATAGTCGTCGGACATGTCGGCAGCAGGGCAACTTTGGCCCGTGGTCGTGGGGACCACCCTATAGTCGTCGGACAAGTCGGCGGCGGGCCAACCTAGTCCCGGGGTCGTGGGGACGACCCTATAGTCGTCGGACTTGTCGGCGGCTGGCCAACCTAGTCCCGGGGTCGTGGGGACGACCCTGTAGTCGTCGGACATGACGGTGGTGGGGCAATCTAGTCCCGGGGTCGTGGGGACGACCCTATAGTCGTCGGAATAGTCGGCGGCGGGCCATCCTAGTCCCGGGGTCGTGGGGACGACCCTATTGTCGTCGGACAAGTCGGCGGCAGGTCATCCTAGGCCCGGGGTCGTGGGGACGACCCTATAGTCGTCGGACATGTCGGCGGCAGGGCAACTTTGGCCCGTGGTCGTGGGGACGACCCTATAGTCGTCGGACATGTCGGCGGCTGGGCAACTTTGGCCTGTGGTCGTGAGGACGACCCTATAGTCGTCGGACATGTCGGTGACTGGCCAACCTAGTCCCGGGGTCGTGGGGACGACCCTATAGTCGTCGGACATGTCGGTGACTGGCCAACCTAGTCCCGGGGTCGTGGGGACGACCCTATAGTCGTCGGACAAGTCGGCGGCGGGCCAACCTAGTCCCGGGGTCGTGGGGACGACCCTATAGTGGTAGGACATGTCGGCGGCGGGCCAACCTAGTCCCTGGGCCTTGGGGACGACCCTATAGTCGTCGGACAAGTCGGCGGCAGGCCAACCTACTCCCGGGGTCGTGGGGACGAACCTATAGTCGTCGGACATGGCGGTGCCGGGGCAATCTAGCCCCGGGGTCGAGGGGACGACCCTATAGACGTCGGACATGTCGGCGGCTGGCCAACCTATTCCCGGGGTGGTAGGGACGACCCTATAATCGTCGGACAAGTCGGCGGCTGGCCAGCTTTGGCCCGGGGTAGTGGGGACGACCCTATAGTCGTCGGACATGTCGGCGGCTGGCCAACTTTGGCCCGGGGCGTGGGGACGACCCTATAGTCTACGGACATGTCGGCGGCGGGCCAACTTTGGCCCGTGGTCGTGGGGACGACCCTATAGTCGTCGGACATGTCGGTGACTGGCCAACGTAGTCCCGGGTTCGCGGGGACGACCCTATAGTCGTCGGACATGTCGGCGGCTGTCCAACTTTGGCCCGGGTCGTGGGGACGACCCTATAGTCGTCGGACATGTCGGCGGCTGTCCAACTTTGGCCCGGGTCGTGGGGACGACCCTATAGTCGTCGGACAAGTCGGCGGCGGGCCGACCTAGTCCCGGGGTCCTGGGGACGACCCTATAGTCCTCGGACAAGTCGGCGGCGGGCCAACCTAGTCCCGGGGTCGTGGGGACGACCCTATAATCGTCGGACATGTCGGCGGCAGGGCAACTTTGGCCCGTGGTCGTGGGGACGACCCTATAGTCGTCGGACATGTCGGTGACTGGCCAACCTAGTCCCGGGGTCGTGGAGACGACCCTATAGTCGTCGGACAAGTCGGCGGCGGGCCAACCTAGTCCCGGGGTCGTGGGGACGACCCTATAGTCGTCGGACATGTCGGTGACTGGCCAACCTAGTCCCGGGGTCGTGGGGACGACCCTATAGTCGTCGGACATGTCGGCGGCTGGCCAACTTTGGCCTGTGGTCGTGGGGACGACCCTATAGTCGTCGGACATGTCGGTGACTGGCCAACCTAGTCCCTGGGCCTTGGGGACGTCCCTATAGTCGTCGGACAAGTCGGCGGCAGGCCAACCTACTCCCGGGGTCGTGGGGACGACCCTATAGTCGTCGGACATGTCGGCGGCTGGCCAACCTAGTCTCGGGGTGGTAGGGACGACCCTATAATCGTCGGACAAGTCGGCGGCTGGCCAGCTTTGGCCCGGGGTAGTGGGGACGGCCCTATAGTCGTCGGACATGTCGGCGGCTGGGCAACTTTGGCCAGTGGTCGTGGGGACGACCCTATAGTCGTCGGACATGTCGGCGGCAGGGCAACTTTGGCCCATGGTCGTGGGGACGACCCTATAGTCGTCGGACATGTCGGCGGCTGGCCAACCTAGACCCGGGGTGGTGGGGACGACCCTATAGTCGTCGGACATGTCGGCGGCTGGCCAACCTAGTCCCGTGGTCGTGGGGACGACCCCATAGTCGTAGGACACGTCGGCGGCAGGCCAACTTTGGCCCGGGGCGTGGGGACGACCCTATAGTCTACGGACATGTCGGCGGCGGGCCAACCTAGTCCCGGGGTCGTGGGGACGACCCTATAATCGTCGGACATGTCGGCGGCGGGCCAACCTAGTCCCGTGGTCGTGAGGACGACCGTATAGTCGTCGGACATGTCGGCGGCGGGCCAACCTAGTCCCGGGGTCATGGGGACGTCCCTATAGTCGTCGGACTTGTCGGCGGCGGGCCAACCTAGTCCCGGGGTCGTGGGGACGACCCTATAGTCGTCGGACAAGTCGGCGGCGGGCCAACCTAGTCCCGTGGTCCTGGGGACGACCCTATAGTCGTCGGACAAGTCGGCGGCGGGCCAACCTAGTCCCGGGGTCGTGGGGACGACCCTGTAGTCGTCGGACATGACGGTGGTGGGCCAATCTAGTCCCGGGGTCGTGGGGACGACCCTGTAGTCGTCGGACATGACGGTGGCGGGGCAATCTAGTCCCGGGGTCGTGGGGACGACCCTATAGTCGTCGGACAAGTCGGCGGCGGGCCATCCTAGTCCCGGGTTCGCGGGGACGACCCTATAGTCGTCGGACATGTCGGCGGCTGTCCAACTTTGGCCCGGGTCGTGGGGACGACCCTATAGTCGTCGGACATGTCGGCGGCTGTCCAACTTTGGCCCGGGTCGTGGGGACGACCCTATAGTCGTCGAACAAGTCGGCGGCGGGCCGACCTAGTCCCGGGGTCCTGGGGACGACCCTATAGTCCTCGGACAAGTCAGCGGCGGGCCAACCTAGTCCCGTGGTCGTGGGGACGACCGTATAGTCGTCGGACAAGTCGGCGGCGGGCCAACCTAGTCCCGTGGTCGTGAGGAGGACCGTATAGTCGTCGGACATGTCGGCGGCGGGCCAACCTAGTCCCGGGGTCGTGGGGACGACCCTATAATTGTCGG
Source organism: Andrena fulva (assembly GCA_946251845.1). Classification (NCBI taxonomy): domain Eukaryota; kingdom Metazoa; phylum Arthropoda; class Insecta; order Hymenoptera; family Andrenidae; genus Andrena; species Andrena fulva. The sequence goes on along the minus strand of CAMITZ010000031.1, from coordinate 105,082 downwards.
ACATGTCGGCGGCGGGCCAACCTAGTCCCGGGGTCGTGGGGACGACCCTATAGTCGTCGGACAAGTCGGCGGCGGGCCAACCTAGTCCTGGGGTCGTGGGGACGACCCTATAGTCGTCGGACATGTGGGCGGCAGGCCAACGTATGCCCAGGGTCGTAGGGACGAACCTATAGTCGTCGGACATGACGGTGGCGGGCCAATCTAGTCCCGGGGTCGTGGGGACGACCCTATAGTCGTCGGACAAGTCGGCGGCGGGCCGACCTAGTCCCGGGGTCCTGGGGATGACCCTATAGTCGTCGGACATGTCGGCGGCTGGCCAACCAAGACCCGTGGTCGTGGGGACGACCCCATAGTCGTAGGACACGTCGGCGGCGGGCCAACCTAGTCCCGGGGTCGTGGGGACGACCGTATAGTCGTCGGACATAACGGAGGCGGGCCAATCTAGTCCCGGGGTCGTGGGGACGACCCTATAGTCGTCGGACATGTCGGCGGCTGGGCAACTTTGGCCCGTGGTCGTGGGGACGACCCTATAGTCGTCGGACATGTCGGTGACTGGCCAACCTAGTCCCGGGGTCGTGGAGACGACCCTATAGTCGTCGGACAAGTCGGCGGCGGGCCAACCTAGTCCCGGGGTCCAGGGGAAGACCCTATAGTCGTCGGACATGTCGGCGGCTGGCCAATTTTGGCCCGGGGCGTGGGGACGTCCCTATAGTCTACGGACATGTCGGCGGCGGGCCAACCTAGTCCCGGGGTCGTGGGGACGACCCTATAGTCGTCGGACATGTCGGCGGCGGGCCAACCTAGTCCCGGGGTCGTGGGGACGACCCTATAGTCGTCGGACATGTCGGCGGCTGGGCAACTTTGGCCAGTGGTCGTGGGGACGACCCTATAGTCGTCGGACATGTCGGCGGCAGGCCAACGTATGCCCAGGGTCGTAGGGACGAACCTATAGTCGTCGGACATGACCGTGGCGGGCCAATCTAGCCCAGGGGTCGTGGGGACGACCATATAGACGTCGGACATGTCGGCGGCGGGCCAACCTAGTCCCGGGGTCGTGGGGACGACCCTATAGTCGTCGGACATGTCGGCGGCTGGGCAACTTTGGCCAGTGGTCGTGGGGACGACCCTATAGTCGTCGGACATGTCGGCGGCGGGCCAACCTAGTCCCGGGATCGTGGGGACGCCCCTATAGTCGTCGGACATGTCGGCAGCAGGGCAACTTTGGCCCGTGGTCGTGGGGACCACCCTATAGTCGTCGGACAAGTCGGCGGCGGGCCAACCTAGTCCCGGGGTCGTGGGGACGACCCTATAGTCGTCGGACATGTCGGCGGCTGGCCAACCTAGTCCCGGGGTCTTGGGGACGACCCTATAGTCGTCGGACAAGTCGGCGGCGGGCCAAGCTACTCCCGGGGTCGTGGGGACGACCCTATAGTCGTCGGACAAGTCGGCGGCGGGCCAACCTAGTCCCGTGGTCGTGGGGACGACCGTATAGTCGTCGGACATTTCGGCGGCAGGCCAACCTAGTCCCGGGGTCGTGGGGACGACCCTATAGTCGTCGGACAAGTCGGCGGCGGGCCAACCTAGTCCCGGGGTCGTGGGGACGACCCTATAGTGGTAGGACATGTCGGCGGCGGGCCAACCTAGTCCCTGGGCCTTGGGGACGACCCTATAGTCGTCGGACAAGTCGGCGGCAGGCCAACCTACTCCCGGGGTCGTGGGGACGACCCTATAGTCGTCGGACATGGCGGTGCCGGGGCAATCTAGCCCCGGGGTCGAGGGGACGACCCTATAGACGTTGGCCATGTCTGCGGCTGGCCATCTTTGGCCCGGGGTCGTGGGGACGAACCTATAGCCGTCGGACAAGTCGGCGGCGGGCCAACCTAGTCCCGGGGTCGTGGGGACGACCCTATAGTCGTAGGACATGTCGGCGGCGGGCCAACCTAGTCCCTGGGCCTTGGGGACGACCCTATAGTCGTCGGACAAGTCGGCGGCAGGCCAACCTACTCCCGGGGTCGTGGGGACGACCCTATAATCGTCGGACATGGCGGTGCGGGGCAATCTAGCCCCGGGGTCGAGGGGACGACCCTATAGACGTCGGACATGTCGGCGGCTGGCCATCCTAGTCCCGGGGTGGTAGGGACGACCCTATAATCGTCGGACAAGTCGGCGGCTGGCCAGCTTTGGCCCGGGGTAGTGGGGACGACCCTATAGTCGTCGGACATTTCGGCGGCTGGCCAACCTAGACCCGGGGTGGTGGGGACGACCCTATAGTCGTCGGACATGTCGGCGGCTGGCCAACCTAGTCCCGTGGTCGTGGGGACGACCCCATAGTCGTAGGACACGTCGGCGGCAGGCCAACTTTGGCCCGGGGCGTGGGGACGACCCTATAGTCTACGGACATGTCGGCGGCGGGCCAACCTAGTCCCGGGGTCGTGGGGACGACCCTATAATCTTCGGACATGTCGGCGGCGGGCCAACCTAGTCCCGGGGCGTGGGGACGACCCTATAATCTTCGGACATGTCGGCGGCGGGCCAACCTAGTCCCGGGGTCGTGGGGACGACCCTATAGTCGTCGGACAAGTCGGCGGCGGGCCAACCTAGTCCCGGGGTCGTGGGGACGACCCTATAGTCGTCGGACATGTCGGCGGCTGGCCAACTTTGGCCGGGGCGTGGGGACGACCCAATAGTCGTCGGACATGTCGGCGGCGGCCAACCTAGTCCCGGGGTCGTGGGGACGACCCTATAGTCGTCGGACAAGTTCGGCGGCGGGCCAAACTAGTCCCGGGGTCGTGGGGACGACCCTATAGTCGTCGGACATGTCGGTGACTGGCCAACCTAGTCCCGGGGTCGTGGGGACGACCCTATAGTCGTCGGACATGTCGGCGGCTGGCCAACTTTGGCCCGGGGCGTGGGGACGACCCTATAATCTTCGGACATGTCGGCGGCGGGCCAACCTAGTCCCGGGGTCGTGGGGACGACCCTATAGTCGTCGGACAAGTCGGCGGCGGGCCAACCTATTCCCGGGGTCGTGGGGACGACCCTATTGTCGTCGGACATGTCGGCGGCTGTCCAACTTTGGCCCGGGTCGTGGGGACGACCCTATAGTCGTCGGACATGTCGGCGGCTGTCCAACTTTGGCCCGGGTCGTGGGGACGACCCTATAGTCGTCGGACAAGTCGGCGGCGGGCCGACCTAGTCCCGGGGTCCTGGGGACGACCCTATAGTCCTCGGACAAGTCGGCGGCGGGCCAACCTAGTCCCGTGGTCGTGGGGACGACCGTATAGTCGTCGGACAAGTCGGCGGCGGGCCAACCTAGTCCCGTGGTCGTGAGGACGACCCCATAGTCGTCGGACATGTCGGCGGAGGGCCAACCTAGTCCCGGGGTCGTGGGGCGACCCTATAATCGTCGGACATGTCGGCGGCAGGGCAACTTTGGCCCGTGGTCGTGGGGACGACCCTATAGTCGTCGGACATGTCGGTGACTGACCAACGTAGTCCCGGGTTCGCGGGGACGACCCTACAGTCGTCGGACATGTAGGCGGCGGGCCAACCTAGTCCCGGGGTCGTGGGGACGACCCTATAGTCGTCGGACAAGTCGGCGGCGGGCCAACCTAGTCCCGTGGTCGTTGGGACGACCGTATAGTCGTCGGACAAGTCGGCGGCGGGCCAACCTAGTCCCGGGGTCGTGGGGACGACCGTATAGTCGTCGGACATGAAGGTGGCGGGCCAACCTAGTCCCGGGGTGGTAGGGACGACCCTATAATCGTCGGACAAGTCGGCGGCTGGCCAGTTTTGGCCCGGGGTGGTGGGGACGACCCTATAGTCGTCGGACATGTCGGCGGCTGGCCAGCCTAGTCCCGTGGTCGTGGGGACGACCCCATAGTCGTAGGACACGTCGGCGGCAGGCCAACTTTGGCCCGGGGCGTGGGGACGACCCTATAGTCTACGGACATGTCGGCGGCGGGCCAACCTAGTCCCGGGGTCGTGGGGACGACCCTATAATCTTCGGACATGTCGACGGCGGGCCAACCTAGTCCCGGGGTCGTGGGGACGACCCTATAGTCGTCGGACAAGTCGGCGGCGGGCCAACCTAGTCCCGGGGTCGTGGGGACGACCCTATAGTCGTCGGACATGTCGGCGGCTGGCCAACTTTGGCCCGGGGCGTGGGGACGACCCTATAATCTTCGGACATGTCGGCGGCGGGCCAACCTAGTCCCGGGGTCGTGGGGACGACCCTATAGTCGTCGGACAAGTCGGCGGCGGGCCAACCTAGTCCCGGGGTCGTGGGGACGACCCTATAGTCGTCGGACATGTCGGCGGCTGGCCAACTTTGGCCCGGGGCGTGGGGACGACCCAATAGTCGTCGGACATGTCGGCGGCGGCCAACCTAGTCCCGGGGTCGTGGGGACGACCCTATAGTCGTCGGACAAGTCGGCTGCGGGCCAACCTAGTCCTTGGGTCGTGGGGACGACCCTATAGTCGTCGGTCATGTCGGCGGCTGGCCAACTTTGGCCCGGGGCGTGGGGACGACCCAATAGTCGTCGGACATGTCGGTGACTGGCCAACCTAGTCCCGGGGTCGTGGAGACGACCCTATAGTCGTCGGACAAGTCGGCGGCGGGCCAACCTAGTCCCGGGGTCGTGGGGACGACCCTATAGTCGTCGGACATGTCGGCGGCTGGCCAACTTTGGCCCGGGGCGTGGGGACGACCCTATAGTCTACGGACATGTCGGCGGCGGGCCAACTTTGGCCCGTGGTCGTGGGGACGACCCTATAGTCGTCGGACATGTCGGTGACTGGCCAACGTAGTCCCGGGTTCGCGGGGACGACCCTATAGTCGTCGGACATGTCGGCGGCTGTCCAACTTTGGCCCGGGTCGTGGGGACGACCCTATAGTCGTCGGACATGTCGGCGGCTGTCCAACTTTGGCCCGGGTCGTGGGGACGACCCTATAGTCGTCGGACAAGTCGGCGGCGGGCCGACCTAGTCCCGGGGTCCTGGGGACGACCCTATAGTCCTCGGACAAGTCGGCGGCGGGCCAACCTAGTCCCGGGGTCGTGGGGACGACCCTATAATCGTCGGACATGTCGGCGGCAGGGCAACTTTGGCCCGTGGTCGTGGGGACGACCCTATAGTCGTCGGACATGTCGGTGACTGGCCAACCTAGTCCCGGGGTCGTGGAGACGACCCTATAGTCGTCGGACAAGTCGGCGGCGGGCCAACCTAGTCCCGGGGTCGTGGGGACGACCCTATAGTCGTCGGACATGTCGGTGACTGGCCAACCTAGTCCCGGGGTCGTGGGGACGACCCTATAGTCGTCGGACATGTCGGCGGCTGGCCAACTTTGGCCTGTGGTCGTGGGGACGACCCTATAGTCGTCGGACATGTCGGTGACTGGCCAACCTAGTCCCTGGGCCTTGGGGACGTCCCTATAGTCGTCGGACAAGTCGGCGGCAGGCCAACCTACTCCCGGGGTCGTGGGGACGACCCTATAGTCGTCGGACATGTCGGCGGCTGGCCAACCTAGTCTCGGGGTGGTAGGGACGACCCTATAATCGTCGGACAAGTCGGCGGCTGGCCAGCTTTGGCCCGGGGTAGTGGGGACGGCCCTATAGTCGTCGGACATGTCGGCGGCTGGGCAACTTTGGCCAGTGGTCGTGGGGACGACCCTATAGTCGTCGGACATGTCGGCGGCAGGGCAACTTTGGCCCATGGTCGTGGGGACGACCCTATAGTCGTCGGACATGTCGGCGGCTGGCCAACCTAGACCCGGGGTGGTGGGGACGACCCTATAGTCGTCGGACATGTCGGCGGCTGGCCAACCTAGTCCCGTGGTCGTGGGGACGACCCCATAGTCGTAGGACACGTCGGCGGCAGGCCAACTTTGGCCCGGGGCGTGGGGACGACCCTATAGTCTACGGACATGTCGGCGGCGGGCCAACCTAGTCCCGGGGTCGTGGGGACGACCCTATAATCGTCGGACATGTCGGCGGCGGGCCAACCTAGTCCCGTGGTCGTGAGGACGACCGTATAGTCGTCGGACATGTCGGCGGCGGGCCAACCTAGTCCCGGGGTCATGGGGACGTCCCTATAGTCGTCGGACTTGTCGGCGGCGGGCCAACCTAGTCCCGGGGTCGTGGGGACGACCCTATAGTCGTCGGACAAGTCGGCGGCGGGCCAACCTAGTCCCGTGGTCCTGGGGACGACCCTATAGTCGTCGGACAAGTCGGCGGCGGGCCAACCTAGTCCCGGGGTCGTGGGGACGACCCTGTAGTCGTCGGACATGACGGTGGTGGGCCAATCTAGTCCCGGGGTCGTGGGGACGACCCTGTAGTCGTCGGACATGACGGTGGCGGGGCAATCTAGTCCCGGGGTCGTGGGGACGACCCTATAGTCGTCGGACAAGTCGGCGGCGGGCCATCCTAGTCCCGGGTTCGCGGGGACGACCCTATAGTCGTCGGACATGTCGGCGGCTGTCCAACTTTGGCCCGGGTCGTGGGGACGACCCTATAGTCGTCGGACATGTCGGCGGCTGTCCAACTTTGGCCCGGGTCGTGGGGACGACCCTATAGTCGTCGAACAAGTCGGCGGCGGGCCGACCTAGTCCCGGGGTCCTGGGGACGACCCTATAGTCCTCGGACAAGTCAGCGGCGGGCCAACCTAGTCCCGTGGTCGTGGGGACGACCGTATAGTCGTCGGACAAGTCGGCGGCGGGCCAACCTAGTCCCGTGGTCGTGAGGAGGACCGTATAGTCGTCGGACATGTCGGCGGCGGGCCAACCTAGTCCCGGGGTCGTGGGGACGACCCTATAATTGTCGGACATGTCGGCGGCGGGCCAACCTAGTCCCGGGGTCGTGGGGACGACCCTATAGTCGTCGGACAAGTCGGCGGCGGGCCAACCTAGTCCTGGGGTCGTGGGGACGACCCTATAGTCGTCGGACATGTGGGCGGCAGGCCAACGTATGCCCAGGGTCGTAGGGACGAACCTATAGTCGTCGGACATGACGGTGGCGGGCCAACCTAGTCCCGGGGTCGTGGGGACGACCCTATAGTCGTCGGACAAGTCGGCGGCGGGCCGACCTAGTCCCGGGGTCCTGGGGATGACCCTATAGTCGTCGGACATGTCGGCGGCTGGCCAACCAAGACCCGTGGTCGTGGGGACGACCCCATAGTCGTAGGACACGTCGGCGGCGGGCCAACCTAGTCCCGGGGTCGTGGGGACGACCGTATAGTCGTCGGACATAACGGAGGCGGGCCAATCTAGTCCCGGGGTCGTGGGGACGACCCTATAGTCGTCGGACATGTCGGCGGCTGGGCAACTTTGGCCCGTGGTCGTGGGGACGACCCTATAGTCGTCGGACATGTCGGTGACTGGCCAACCTAGTCCCGGGGTCGTGGAGACGACCCTATAGTCGTCGGACAAGTCGGCGGCGGGCCAACCTAGTCCCGGGGTCCAGGGGAAGACCCTATAGTCGTCGGACATGTCGGCGGCTGGCCAATTTTGGCCCGGGGCGTGGGGACGTCCCTATAGTCTACGGACATGTCGGCGGCGGGCCAACCTAGTCCCGGGGTCGTGGGGACGACCCTATAGTCGTCGGACATGTCGGCGGCGGGCCAACCTAGTCCCGGGGTCGTGGGGACGACCCTATAGTCGTCGGACATGTCGGCGGCTGGGCAACTTTGGCCAGTGGTCGTGGGGACGACCCTATAGTCGTCGGACATGTCGGCGGCAGGCCAACGTATGCCCAGGGTCGTAGGGACGAACCTATAGTCGTCGGACATGACCGTGGCGGGCCAATCTAGCCCAGGGGTCGTGGGGACGACCATATAGACGTCGGACATGTCGGCGGCGGGCCAACCTAGTCCCGGGGTCGTGGGACGACCCTATAGTCGTCGGACATGTCGGCGGCTGGGCAACTTTGGCCAGTGGTCGTGGGGACGACCCTATAGTCGTCGGACATGTCGGCGGCGGGCCAACCTAGTCCCGGGATCGTGGGGACGCCCCTATAGTCGTCGGACATGTCGGCAGCAGGGCAACTTTGGCCCGTGGTCGTGGGGACCACCCTATAGTCGTCGGACAAGTCGGCGGCGGGCCAACCTAGTCCCGGGGTCGTGGGGACGACCCTATAGTCGTCGGACATGTCGGCGGCTGGCCAACCTAGTCCCGGGGTCTTGGGGACGACCCTATAGTCGTCGGACAAGTCGGCGGCGGGCCAACCTACTCCCGGGGTCGTGGGGACGACCCTATAGTCGTCGGACAAGTCGGCGGCGGGCCAACCTAGTCCCGTGGTCGTGGGGACGACCGTATAGTCGTCGGACATTTCGGCGGCAGGCCAACCTAGTCCCGGGGTCGTGGGGACGACCCTATAGTCGCCGGACAAGTCGGCGGCGGGCCAACCTAGTCCCGGGGTCGTGGGGACGACCCTGTAGTCGTCGGTCATGACGGTGGTGGGCCAATCTAGTCCCGGGGTCGTGGGGACGACCCTGTAGTCGTCGGACATGACGGTGGTGGGGCAATCTAGTCCCGGGGTCGTGGGGACGACCCTATAGTCGTCGGAATAGTCGGCGGCGGGCCATCCTAGTCCCGGGGTCGTGGGGACGACCCTATTGTCGTCGGACAAGTCGGCGGCAGGTCATCCTAGGCCCGGGGTCGTGGGGACGACCCTATAGTTGTCGGACATGTCGGCGGCAGGGCAACTTTGGCCCGTGGTCGTGGGGACGACCCTATAGTCGTCGGACATGTCGGCGGCTGGGCAACTTTGGCCTGTGGTCGTGAGGACGACCCTATAGTCGTCGGACATGTCGGTGACTGGCCAACCTAGTCCCGGGGTCGTGGGGACGACCCTATAGTCGTCGGACATGTCGGTGACTGGCCAACCTAGTCCCGGGGTCGTGGGGACGACCCTATAGTCGTCGGACAAGTCGGCGGCGGGCCAACCTAGTCCCGGGGTCGTGGGGACGACCCTATAGTGGTAGGACATGTCGGCGGCGGGCCAACCTAGTCCCTGGGCCTTGGGGACGACCCTATAGTCGTCGGACAAGTCGGCGGCAGGCCAACCTACTCCCGGGGTCGTGGGGACGACCCTATAGTCGTCGGACATGGCGGTGCCGGGGCAATCTAGCCCCGGGGTCGAGGGGACGACCCTATAGACGTCGGACATGTCGGCGGCTGGCCAACCTAGTCCCGGGGTGGTAGGGACGACCCTATAATCGTCGGACAAGTCGGGGGCTGGCCAGCTTTGGCCCGGGGTAGTGGGGACGACCCTATAGTCGTCGGACATGTCGGCGGCTGGGCAACTTTGGCCCGTGGTCGTGGGGACGAACCTATTGTCGTAGGACATGTCGACGGCTTGCCAACCTAGTCCCGGGGTCGTGGGGACGACCCTATAGTCGTCGGACATGTCGGCGGCTGGGCAGCTTTGGCCCGTGGTCGTGGGGACGACCCTATAGTCGTCGGTCATGTCGGCGGCTTGCCAACCTAGTCCCGGGTTCGTGGGGACGACCCTATAGTCGTTGGCCATGTCTGCGGCTGGCCATCTTTGGCCCGGGGTCGTGGGGACGAACCTATAGCCGTCGGACAAGTCGGCGGCGGGCCATACTAGTCCCGGGGTCGTGGGTACGACCCTATACTCGTCGGACATGACGGTGACGGGCCAATCTAGTCCCGGGGTCGTGGGGACGACCCAATAGTCGTCGGACATGTCGGCGGCTGGCCAACCTAGTCCCGGGTGCGTGGGGACAACCCTATAGTCGTCGGACATGACGGCGGCTGGCCAACTTTGGCCCGTGGTCGTGGGGACGACCCTATAGTCGTTGGCCATGTCTGCGGCTGGCCATCTTTGGCCCGGGGTCGTGGGGACGAACCTATTGTCGTAGGACATGTCGACGGCTTGCCAACCTAGTCCCGGGGTCGTGGGGACGACCCTATAGTCGTCGGACATGTCGGCGGCTGGGCAGCTTTGGCCCGTGGTCGTGCGGACGACCCTATAGTCGTCGGACATGTCGGCGGCTTGCCAACCTAGTCCCGGGTTCGTGGGGACGACCCTATAGTCGTTGGCCATGTCTGCGGCTGGCCATCTTTGGCCCGGGGTCGTGGGGACGAACCTATAGCCGTCGGACAAGTCGGCGGCGGGCCATACTAGTCCCGGGGTCGTGGGTACGACCCTATACTCGTCGGACATGACGGTGACGGGCCAATCTAGTCCCGGGGTCGTGGGGACGACACAATAGTCGTCGGACATGTCGGCGGCTGGCCAACCTAGTCCCGGGTGCGTGGGGACGACCCTATAGTCGTCGGACATGACGGCGGCTGGCCAACTTTGGCCCGTGGTCGTGGGGACGACCCTATAGTCGTCGGACATGTCGGTGGCTGGGCAACTTTGGCCCGTTGTCGTGGGGACGACCCTATAGTCGTAGGACATGTCGACGGCTTGCCAACCTAGTCCCGGGGTGGTAGGGACGACCCTATAATCGTCGGACAAGTCGGCGGCTGGCCAGCTTTGGCCCGGGGTAGTGGGGACGACCCTATAGTCGTCGGACATGTCGGCGGCTGGGCAACTTTGGCCCGTGGTCGTGGGGACGAACCTATTGTCGTAGGACATGTCGACGGCTTGCCAACCTAGTCCCGGGGTCGTGGGGACGACCCTATAGTCGTCGGACAAGTCGGCGGCAGGCCAACCTACTCCCGGGGTCGTGGGGACGACCCTATAGTCGTCGGACATGGCGGTGCCGGGGCAATCTAGCCCCGGGGTCGAGGGGACGACCCTATAGACGTCGGACATGTCGGCGGCTGGCCAACCTAGTCCCGGGGTGGTAGGGACGACCCTATAATCGTCGGACAAGTCGGCGGCTGGCCAGCTTTGGCCCGGGGTAGTGGGGACGACCCTATAGTCGTCGGACATGTCGGCGGCTGGCCAGCTTTGGCCCGGGGTAGTGGGGACGACCCTATAGTCGTCGGACATGTCGGCGGCAGGGCAACTTTGGCCCGTGGTCGTGGGGACGACCCTATAGTCGTCGGACATGTCGGCGGCTGGGCAACTTTGGCCTGTGGTCGTGAGGACGACCCTATAGTCGTCGGACATGTCGGCGGCTGGCCAACCTAGACCCGGGGTGGTGGGGACGACCCTATAGTCGCCGGACATGTCGGCGGCTGGCCAACCTAGACCCGGGGTGGTGGGGACGACCCTATAGTCTACGGACATGTCGGCGGCGGGCCAACCTAGTCCCGGGGTCGTGGGCACGACCCAATAATCTTCGGACATGTCGGCGGCGGGCCAACCTAGTCCCGGGGTCGTGAGGACGACCCTATAGTCGTCGGACAAGTCGGCGGCGGGCCAACCTAGTCCCGGGGTCGTGGGGACGACCCTATAGTCGTCGGACATGTCGGCGGCTGGCCAACTTTGGCCCGGGGCGTGGGGACGACCCAATAGTCGTCGGACATGTCGGCGGCGGCCAACCTAGTCCCGAGGTCGTGGGGATGACCCTATAGTCGTCGGACATGTCGGCGGCAGGGCAACTTTGGCCCGTGGTCGTGGGGACGACCCTATAGTCGTCGGACATGTCGGTGACTGGCCAACCTAGTCCCGGGGTCGTGGAGACGACCCTATAGTCGTCGGACAAGTCGGCGGCGGTCCAACCTAGTCCCGGGGTCGTGGGGACGACCCTATAGTCGTCGGACATGTCGGCGGCTGGCCAACTTTGGCCCGGGGCGTGGGGACGACCCTATAGTCTACGGACATGTCGGCGGCGGGCCAACTTTGGCCCGTGGTCGTGGGGACGACCCTATAGTCGTCGGACATGTCGGCGGCTGTCCAACTTTGGCCCGGGTCGTGGGGACGACCCTATAGTCGTCGGACAAGTCGGCGGCGGGCCGACCTAGTCCCGGGGTCCTGGGGACGACCCTATAGTCCTCGGACAAGTCGGCGGCGGGCCAACCTAGTCCCGTGGTCGTGGGGACGACCGTATAGTCGTCGGACAAGTCGGCGGCGGGCCAACGTAGGCCCGGGGTCGTGGGGACGACCCTATAGCCGTAGGACATGTCGACGGCTTGCCAACTTAGTCCCGGGGTGGTGGGGACGACCCTATAGTCGTCGGACATGTCGGCGGCTGGGCAGCTATGGCCCGTGGTCGTGGGGACGACCCTATAGTCGTCGGACATGACGGTGGCGGGCCAATCTAGCCCGGGGGTCGTGGGGACGACCCTATAGTCGTCGGACATGTCGGCGGCTGGGCAACTTTGGCCCGTGGTCGTGGGGACGAACCTATTGTCGTAGGACATGTCGACGGCTTGCCAACCTAGTCCCGGGGTCGTGGGGACGACCCTATAGTCGTCGGACATGTCGGCGGCTGGGCAGCTTTGGCCCGTGGTCGTGGGGACGACCCTATAGTCGTCGGTCATGTCGGCGGCTTGCCAACCTAGTCCCGGGTTCGTGGGGACGACCCTATAGTCGTTGGCCATGTCTGCGGCTGGCCATCTTTGGCCCGGGGTCGTGGGGACGAACCTATAGCCGTCGGACAAGTCGGCGGCGGGCCATACTAGTCCCGGGGTCGTGGGTACGACCCTATACTCGTCGGACATGACGGTGACGGGCCAATCTAGTCCCGGGGTCGTGGGGACGACCCAATAGTCGTCGGACATGTCGGCGGCTGGCCAACCTAGTCCCGGGTGCGTGGGGACGACCCTATAGTCGTCGGACATGACGGCGGCTGGCCAACTTTGGCCCGTGGTCGTGGGGACGACCCTATAGTCGTCGGACATGTCGGTGGCTGGGCAACTTTGGCCCGTTGTCGTGGGGACGACCCTATAGTCGTAGGACATGTCGACGGCTTGCCAACCTAGTCCCGGGGTCGTGGGGACGACCCTATAGTCGTCGGACATGTCGGCGGCTGGGCAGCTTTGGCCCGTGGTCGTGCGGACGACCCTATAGTCGTCGGACATGTCGGCGGCTTGCCAACTTTGGCCCGGGGCGTGGGGACGACCCTATAGTCTACGGACATGTCGGCGGCGGGCCAACCTAGTCCCGGGGTCGTGGGGACGACCCTATAGTCGTCGGACATGTCGGCGGCGGGCCAACCTAGTCCCGGGGTCGTGGGGACGACCCTATAATCGTCGGACATGACGGTGCCGGGGCAATCTAGCCCCGGGGTCGTGGGGGCGACCCTATAGTCGTCGGACATGACGGTGGCGGGCCAATCTATTCCCGGGGTCGTTGGGACGACCTTATAGTCATCGGACAAGTCGGCGGCGGGCCAACCTAGTCCCGGGGTCGTGGGGACGACTCTATAGTCGTCGGACATGTCGGCGGCTGGCCAAATTTGGCCCGTCGTCGTGGGGACGATCCTATAGTCGTCGGACATGACGGTGGTGGGCCAATCGAGTCCCAGGGCCGTGGGGACGACCCTATAGTCGTCGGACATGTCGGCGGCGGGCCAACCTAGGCCCGGGGGCGTGGGGACGACCCTATAGTCGTCGGACATTTTGGCGGCGGGCCAAGCTAGTCCTGGGATCGTGGGGACGACCCTATAGTCGTCGGACATGTCGGCGGCGGGCCAACGTAGGCCCAGGGTCGTAGGGACGACCCTATAGTCGTCGGACATGGCGGTGGCGGGCCAACCTAGTCCCAGGGCCGTGGGGACGACCCTATAGTCGTCGGACAAGTCGGCGGCGGGCCAACCTAGGCCCGGGGGCGTGGGGACGACCCTATAGTCGTCGGACATGTCGGCGGCTGGCCAACCTAGTCCCGGGGTCGTGGGGACGACTCTATAGTCGTCGTACCTGACAGTGGCGGGCCATTCTAGTCCCAGGGCCGTAGGGACGACCCTATAGTCGTCGGACAAGTCGGCGGCGGGCCAACCTAGTCCCGGGGTCGTGGGGACGACCCTATAGTCGTCGGATATGATGGTGGCGGGCCAATCAAGTCCCGGGGTCGTGGGGACGACCCTATAGTCGTCGGACATTTTGGCGGCGGGCCAAGCTAGTCCCGGGGTCGTTGGGACGACCTTATAGTCGTCGGACAAGTCGGCGGCGGGCCAACCTAGTCCCGGGGTCGTGGGGACGACCCTATAGACGTCGGACATGACGGTGGCGGGCCAATCTAGTCCCGGGGTCGTTGGGACGACCTTATAGTCGTCGGACAAGTCGGCGGCGGGCCAACCTAGTCCCGGGGTCGTGGGGACGACCCTATAGACGTCGGACAAGTCGGCGGCGGGCCAACATAGTCCCGGGGTCGTGGGGACGCCCTATAGTCGTCGGACATGTCGGCGGCTGGCCACCCTAGGCCCGGGATCGTGGGGACGACACTATAGTCGTCGGACATGTTGGCGGCGGGCCAACCTAGTCCCGGGGTCGTGGGGACGACCCTATAGTCGTCGGACATGATGGTGGCGGGCCCATCTATTCCCGGGGTCGTGGGGACGACCCTATAGTCGTCGGACATGTCGGCGGCTGGCCAACCTAGTCCCGGGGTGGTGGGGACGACCCTATAGTCGTTGGACAAGTCGGCGGCGGGCCAACCTAGGCCCGGGGGCGTGGGGACGACCCTATAGTCGTCGGACATTTTGGCGGCGGGCCAAGCTAGTCCCGGGGTCGTGGGGACGACGCTATAGACGTCGGACATGTCGGCGGCTGGCCAACCTAGTCCTGGGATCGTGGGGACGACCCTATAGTCGTCGGACATGACGGTGGCGGGCCAATCTATTCCCGGGGTCGTTGGGACGACCTTATAGTCGTCGGACAAGTCGGCGGCGGGCCAACCTAGTCCCGGGGTCGTGGGGACGACCCTATAGTCGTCGGATATGATGGTGGTGGGCCAATCTAGTCCCGGGGTCGTGGGGACGACCCTGTAGTCGTCGGACATGACGGTGGCGGGGCACCTTTGGCCCGTGGTCGTGGGGACGACTCTATAGTCGTCGGACATGTCGGCGGCTGGGCAACTTTGGCCTGTGGTCGTGGGGACGACCCTATAGTCGTCGGACATGTCGGTGACTGGCCAACCTAGTCCCGGGGTCGTGGGGACGACCCTATAGTCGTCGGACAAGTCGGCGGCGGGCCAACCTAGTCCCGGGGTCGTGGGGACGACCCTATAGTCGTAGGACATGTCGGCGGCGGGCCAACCTAGTCCCTGGGCCTTGGGGACGACCCTATAGTCGTCGGACAAGTCGGCGGCAGGCCAACCTACTCCCGGGGTCGTGGGGACGAACCTATAGTCGTCGGACATGGCGGTGCCGGGGCAATCTAGCCCCGGGGTCGAGGGGACGACCCTATAGACGTCGGACATGTCGGCGGCGGGCCAACCTAGTCCCGGGGTCGTGGGGACGACCCTATAGTCGTCGGAAAAGTCGACGGCGGGCCAACCTAGACCCGGGGTCGTGGGGACGACCCTATAGTCGTCGGACATGTCGGCGGCTGGGCAACTTTGGCCAGTGGTCGTGGGGACGACCCTATAGTCGTCGGACATGTCGGCGGCAGGCCAACGTATGCCCAGGGTCGTAGGGACGAACCTATAGTCGTCGGACATGACCGTGGCGGGCCAATCTAGCCCAGGGGTCGTGGGGACGACCATATAGACGTCGGACATGTCGGCGGCGGGCCAACCTAGTCCCGGGGTCGTGGGGACGACCCTATAGTCGTCGGGCATTTCGGCGGCTGGCCAACCTAGTCCCGTGGTCGTGGGGACGACCCCATAGTCGTAGGACACGTCGGCGGCAGGCCAACTTTGGCCCGGGGCGTGGGGACGACCCTATAGTCTACGGACATGTCGGCGGCGGGCCAACCTAGTCCCGGGGTCGTGGGGACGACCCTATAATCGTCGGACATGTCGGCGGCGGGCCAACCTAGTCCCGGGGTCGTGGGGACGACCCTATAGTCGTCGGACAAGTCGGCGGCGGGCCAACGTAGGCCCGGGGTCGTGGGGACGACCCTATAATCTTCGGACATGTCGGCGGCGGGCCAACCTAGTCCCGGGGTCGTGGGGACGACCCTATAGTCGTCGGACAAGTCGGCGGCGGGCCAACCTAGTCCCGGGGTCGTGGGGACGACCCTATAGTCGTCGGACATGTCGGCGGCTGGCCAACTTTGGCCCGGGTCGTGGGGACGACCCTATAGTCGTCGGACAAGTCGGCGGCGGGCCGACCTAGTCCCGGGGTCCTGGGGACGACCCTATAGTCCTCGGACAAGTCGGCGGCGGGCCAACCTAGTCCCGTGGTCGTGGGGACGACCGTATAGTCGTCGGACAAGTCGGCGGCGGGCCGACCTAGTCCCGTGGTCGTGAGGACGACCGTATAGTCGTTGGACATGTCGGCGGCGGGCCAACCTAGTCCCGGGGTCGTGGGGACGACCCTATAATCGTCGGACATGTCGGCGGCGGGCCAACCTAGTCCCGGGGTCGTGGGGACGACCCTATAGTCGTCGGACAAGTCGGCGGCGGGCCAACCTAGTCCTGGGGTCGTGGGGACGACCCTATAGTCGTCGGACATGTCGGCGGCAGGCCAACGTATGCCCAGGGTCGTAGGGACGAACCTATAGTCGTCGGACATGACGGTGGCGGGCCAATCTAGCCCCGGGGTCCTGGGGAAGACCCTATAGTCGTCGGACAAGTCGGCGGCGGGCCAACCTAGTCCCGTGGTCGTGGGGACGACCGTATATTCGTCGGACAAGTCGGCGGCGGGCCAACGTAGGCCCGGGGTCGTGGGGACGACCCTATAGTCGTAGGACATGTCGACGGCTTGCCAACTTAGTCCCGGGGTGGTGGGGACGACCCTATAGTCGTCGGACATGTCGGCGGCTGGGCAGCTTTGGCCCGTGGTCGTGGGGACGACCCTATAGTCGTCGGACATGACGGTGGCGGGCCAATCTAGCCCGGGGGTCGTGGGGACGACCCTATAGTCGTCGGACATGTCAGCGGCTGGGCAACTTTGGCCCGTGGTCGTGGGGACGAACCTATTGTCGTAGGACATGTCGACGGCTTGCCAACCTAGTCCCGGGGCCGTGGGAACGACCCTATAGTCGTCGGACATGTCGGCGGCGGGCCAACCTAGGCCCGGGGGCGTGGGGACGACCCTATAGTCGTCGGACATTTTGGCGGCGGGCCAAGCTAGTCCTGGGATCGTGGGGACGACCCTATAGTCGTCGGACATGTCGGCGGCGGGCCAACGTAGGCCCAGGGTCGTAGGGACGACCCTATAGTCGTCGGACATGGCGGTGGCGGGCCAACCTAGTCCCAGGGCCGTGGGGACGACCCTATAGTCGTCGGACAAGTCGGCGGCGGGCCAACCTAGGCCCGGGGGCGTGGGGACGACCCTATAGTCGTCGGACATGTCGGCGGCTGGCCAACCTAGTCCCGGGGTCGTGGGGACGACTCTATAGTCGTCGTACCTGACAGTGGCGGGCCATTCTAGTCCCAGGGCCGTAGGGACGACCCTATAGTCGTCGGACAAGTCGGCGGCGGGCCAACCTAGTCCCGGGGTCGTGGGGACGACCCTATAGTCGTCGGATATGATGGTGGCGGGCCAATCAAGTCCCGGGGTCGTGGGGACGACCCTATAGTCGTCGGACATTTTGGCGGCGGGCCAAGCTAGTCCCGGGGTCGTTGGGACGACCTTATAGTCGTCGGACAAGTCGGCGGCGGGCCAACCTAGTCCCGGGGTCGTGGGGACGACCCTATAGACGTCGGACATGACGGTGGCGGGCCAATCTAGTCCCGGGGTCGTTGGGACGACCTTATAGTCGTCGGACAAGTCGGCGGCGGGCCAACCTAGTCCCGGGGTCGTGGGGACGACCCTATAGACGTCGGACATGTCGGCGGCTGGCCAACCTAGTCCTGGGATCGTGGGGACGACCCTATAGTCGTCGGACATGACGGTGGCGGGCCAATCAATTCCCGGGGTCGTTGGGACGACCTTATAGTCGTCGGACAAGTCGGCGGCGGGCCAACCTAGTCCCGGGGTCGTGGGGACGTCCTATAGTCGTCGGACATGTCGGCGGCTGGCCACCCTAGGCCCGGGATCGTGGGGACGACACTATAGTCGTCGGACATGTTGGCGGCGGGCCAACCTAGTCCCGGGGTCGTGGGGACGACCCTATAGTCGTCGGACATGATGGTGGCGGGCCCATCTATTCCCGGGGTCGTGGGGACGACCCTATAGTCGTCGGACATGTCGGCGGCTGGCCAACCTAGTCCCGGGGTGGTGGGGACGACCCTATAGTCGTTGGACAAGTCGGCGGCGGGCCAACCTAGGCCCGGGGGCGTGGGGACGACCCTATAGTCGTCGGACATGTCGGCGGCTGTCCAACTTTGGCCCGGGTCGTGGGGACGACCCTATAGTCGTCGGACATGTCGGCGGCTGTCCAACTTTGGCCCGGGTCGTGGGGACGACCCTATAGTCGTCGGACATGTCGGCGGATGTCCAACTTTGGCCCGGGTCGTGGGGACGACCCTATAGTCGTCGGACAAGTCGGCGGCGGGCCGACCTAGTCCCGGGGTCGTGAGGACGACCGTATAGTCGTTGGACATGTCGGCGGCGGGCCAACCTAGTCCCGGGGTCGTGGGGACGACCCTATAATCGTCGGACATGTCGGCGGCGGGCCAACCTAGTCCCGGGGTCGTGGGGACGACCCTATAGTCGTCGGACAAGTCGGCGGCGGGCCAACCTAGTCCTGGGGTCGTGGGGACGACCCTATAGTCGTCGGACATGTCGGCGGCAGGCCAACGTATGCCCAGGGTCGTAGGGACGAACCTATAGTCGTCGGACATGACGGTGGCGGGCCAATCTAGCCCCGGGGTCCTGGGGAAGACCCTATAGTCGTCGGACAAGTCGGCGGCGGGCCAACCTAGTCCCGTGGTCGTGGGGACGACCGTATAGTCGTCGGACAAGTCGGCGGCGGGCCAACGTAGGCCCGGGGTCGTGGGGACGACCCTATAATCTTCGGACATGTCGGCGGCGGGCCAACCTAGTCCCGGGGTCGTGGGGACGACCCTATAGTCGTCGGACAAGTCGGCGGCGGGCCAACCTAGTCCCGGGGTCGTGGGGACGACCCTATAGTCGTCGGACATGTCGGCGGCTGGCCAACTTTGGCCCGGGTCGTGGGGACGACCCTATAGTCGTCGGACAAGTCGGCGGCGGGCCGACCTAGTCCCGGGGTCCTGGGGACGACCCTATAGTCCTCGGACAAGTCGGCGGCGGGCCAACATAGTCCCGTGGTCGTGGGGACGACCGTATAGTCGTCGGACAAGTCGGCGGCGGGCCGACCTAGTCCCGTGGTCGTGAGGACGACCGTATAGTCGTTGGACATGTTGGCGGCGGGCCAACCTAGTCCCGGGGTCGTGGGGACGACCCTATAATCGTCGGACATGTCGGCGGCGGGCCAACCTAGTCCCGGGGTCGTGGGGACGACCCTATAGTCGTCGGACAAGTCGGCGGCGGGCCAACCTAGTCCTGGGGTCGTGGGGACGACCCTATAGTCGTCGGACATGTCGGCGGCAGGCCAACGTATGCCCAGGGTCGTAGGGACGAACCTATAGTCGTCGGACATGACGGTGGCGGGCCAATCTAGCCCCGGGGTCCTGGGGAAGACCCTATAGTCGTCGGACAAGTCGGCGGCGGGCCAACCTAGTCCCGTGGTCGTGGGGACGACCGTATATTCGTCGGACAAGTCGGCGGCGGGCCAACGTAGGCCCGGGGTCGTGGGGACGACCCTATAGTCGTAGGACATGTCGACGGCTTGCCAACTTAGTCCCGGGGTGGTGGGGACGACCCTATAGTCGTCGGACATGTCGGCGGCTGGGCAGCTTTGGCCCGTGGTCGTGGGGACGACCCTATAGTCGTCGGACATGACGGTGGCGGGCCAATCTAGCCCGGGGGTCGTGGGGACGACCCTATAGTCGTCGGACATGTCGGCGGCTGGGCAACTTTGGCCCGTGGTCGTGGGGACGAACCTATTGTCGTAGGACATGTCGACGGCTTGCCAACCTAGTCCCGGGGTCGTGGGGACGACCCTATAGTCGTCGGACATGTCGGCGGCTGGGCAGCTTTGGCCCGTGGTCGTGGGGACGACCCTATAGTCGTCGGTCATGTCGGCGGCTTGCCAACCTAGTCCCGGGTTCGTGGGGACGACCCTATAGTCGTTGGCCATGTCTGCGGCTGGCCATCTTTGGCCCGGGGTCGTGGGGACGAACCTATAGCCGTCGGACAAGTCGGCGGCGGGCCATACTAGTCCCGGGGTCGTGGGTACGACCCTATACTCGTCGGACATGACGGTGACGGGCCAATCTAGTCCCGGGGTCGTGGGGACGACCCAATAGTCGTCGGACATGTCGGCGGCTGGCCAACCTAGTCCCGGGTGCGTGGGGACGACCCTATAGTCGTCGGACATGACGGCGGCTGGCCAACTTTGGCCCGTGGTCGTGGGGACGACCCTATAGTCGTCGGACATGTCGGTGGCTGGGCAACTTTGGCCCGTGGTCGTGGGGACGACCCTATAGTCGTAGGACATGTCGACGGCTTGCCAACCTAGTCCCGGGGTCGTGGGGACGACCCTATAGTCGTCGGACATGTCGGCGGCTGGGCAGCTTTGGCCCGTGGTCGTGCGGACGACCCTATAGTCGTCGGACATGTCGGCGGCTTGCCAACTTTGGCCCGGGGCGTGGGGACGACCCTATAGTCTACGGACATGTCGGCGGCGGGCCAACCTAGTCCCGGGGTCGTGGGGACGACCCTATAGTCGTCGGACATGTCGGCGGCGGGCCAACCTAGTCCCGGGGTCGTGGGGACGACCCTATAATCGTCGGACATGTCGGTGCCGGGGCAATCTAGCCCCGGTGTCGTGGGGGCGACCCTATAGTCGTCGGACATGACGGTGGCGGGCCAATCTATTCCCGGGGTCGTTGGGACGACCTTATAGTCGTCGGACAAGTCGGCGGCGGGCCGACCTAGTCCCGGGGTCGTGGGGACGACTCTATAGTCGTCGGACATGTCGGCGGCTGGCCAAATTTGGCCCGTAGTCGTGGGGACGATCCTATAGTCGTCGGACATGACGGTGGTGGGCCAATCGAGTCCCAGGGCCGTGGGGACGACCCTATAGTCGTCGGACATGTCGGCGGCGGGCCAACCTAGGCCCGGGGGCGTGGGGACGACCCTATAGTCGTCGGACATTTTGGCGGCGGGCCAAGCTAGTCCTGGGATCGTGGGGACGACCCTATAGTCGTCGGACATGTCGGCGGCGGGCCAACGTAGGCCCAGGGTCGTAGGGACGACCCTATAGTCGTCGGACATGGCGGTGGCGGGCCAACCTAGTCCCAGGGCCGTGGGGACGACCCTATAGTCGTCGGACAAGTCGGCGGCGGGCCAACCTAGGCCCGGGGGCGTGGGGACGACCCTATAGTCGTCGGACATTTTGGCGGCGGGCCAAGCTAGTCCTGGGATCGTGGGGACGACCCTATAGTCGTCGGACATGTCGGCGGCGGGCCAACGTAGGCCCAGGGTCGTAGGGACGACCCTATAGTCGTCGGACATGGCGGTGGCGGGCCAACCTAGTCCCAGGGCCGTGGGGACGACCCTATAGTCGTCGGACAAGTCGGCGGCGGGCCAACTTTGGCCCGTGGTCGTGGGGACGACCCTATAGTCGTAGGACATGTCGACGGCTTGCCAACCTAGTCCCGGGGTCGTGGGGACGACCCTATAGTCGTCGGACATGTCGGCGGCTGGGCAGCTTTGGCCCGTGGTCGTGCGGACGACCCTATAGTCGTCGGACATGTCGGCGGC
This sequence comes from Andrena fulva, assembly GCA_946251845.1. Lineage (NCBI taxonomy): Eukaryota > Metazoa > Arthropoda > Insecta > Hymenoptera > Andrenidae > Andrena > Andrena fulva. The sequence goes on along the minus strand of CAMITZ010000031.1, from coordinate 83,326 downwards.
TTGCCAACTTTGGCCCGGGGCGTGGGGACGACCCTATAGTCTACGGACATGTCGGCGGCGGGCCAACCTAGTCCCGGGGTCGTGGGGACGACCCTATAGTCGTCGGACATGTCGGCGGCGGGCCAACCTAGGCCCGGGGGCGTGGGGACGACCCTATAGTCGTCGGACATTTTGGCGGCGGGCCAAGCTAGTCCTGGGATCGTGGGGACGACCCTATAGTCGTCGGACATGTCGGCGGCGGGCCAACGTAGGCCCAGGGTCGTAGGGACGGCCCTATAGTCGTCGGACATGGCGGTGGCGGGCCAACCTAGTCCCAGGGCCGTGGGGACGACCCTATAGTCGTCGGACAAGTCGGCGGCGGGCCAACTTTGGCCCGTGGTCGTGGGGACGACCCTATAGTCGTAGGACATGTCGACGGCTTGCCAACCTAGTCCCGGGGTCGTGGGGACGACCCTATAGTCGTCGGACATGTCGGCGGCTGGGCAGCTTTGGCCCGTGGTCGTGCGGACGACCCTATAGTCGTCGGACATGTCGGCGGCTTGCCAACTTTGGCCCGGGGCGTGGGGACGACCCTATAGTCTACGGACATGTCGGCGGCGGGCCAACCTAGTCCCGGGGTCGTGGGGACGACCCTATAGTCGTCGGACATGTCGGCGGCGGGCCAACCTAGTCCCGGGGTCGTGGGGACGACCCTATAATCGTCGGACATGTCGGTGCCGGGGCAATCTAGCCCCGGTGTCGTGGGGGCGACCCTATAGTCGTCGGACATGACGGTGGCGGGCCAATCTATTCCCGGGGTCGTTGGGACGACCTTATAGTCGTCGGACAAGTCGGCGGCGGGCCGACCTAGTCCCGGGGTCGTGGGGACGACTCTATAGTCGTCGGACATGTCGGCGGCTGGCCAAATTTGGCCCGTAGTCGTGGGGACGATCCTATAGTCGTCGGACATGACGGTGGTGGGCCAATCGAGTCCCAGGGCCGTGGGGACGACCCTATAGTCGTCGGACATGTCGGCGGCGGGCCAACCTAGGCCCGGGGGCGTGGGGACGACCCTATAGTCGTCGGACATTTTGGCGGCGGGCCAAGCTAGTCCTGGGATCGTGGGGACGACCCTATAGTCGTCGGACATGTCGGCGGCGGGCCAACGTAGGCCCAGGGTCGTAGGGACGACCCTATAGTCGTCGGACATGGCGGTGGCGGGCCAACCTAGTCCCAGGGCCGTGGGGACGACCCTATAGTCGTCGGACAAGTCGGCGGCGGGCCAACTTTGGCCCGTCGTCGTGGGGACGACCCTATAGTCGTAGGACATGTCGACGGCTTGCCAACCTAGTCCCGGGGTCGTGGGGACGACCCTATAGTCGTCGGACATGTCGGCGGCTGGGCAGCTTTGGCCCGTGGTCGTGCGGACGACCCTATAGTCGTCGGACATGTCGGCGGCTTGCCAACTTTGGCCCGGGGCGTGGGGACGACCCTATAGTCTACGGACATGTCGGCGGCGGGCCAACCTAGTCCCGGGGTCGTGGGGACGACCCTATAGTCGTCGGACATGTCGGCGGCGGGCCAACCTAGTCCCGGGGTCGTGGGGACGACCCTATAATCGTCGGGCATGTCGGTGCCGGGGCAATCTAGCCCCGGTGTCGTGGGGGCGACCCTATAGTCGTCGGACATGACGGTGGCGGGCCAATCTATTCCCGGGGTCGTTGGGACGACCTTATAGTCGTCGGACAAGTCGGCGGCGGGCCGACCTAGTCCCGGGGTCGTGGGGACGACTCTATAGTCGTCGGACATGTCGGCGGCTGGCCAAATTTGGCCCGTAGTCGTGGGGACGATCCTATAGTCGTCGGACATGACGGTGGTGGGCCAATCGAGTCCCAGGGCCGTGGGGACGACCCTATAGTCGTCGGACATGTCGGCGGCGGGCCAACCTAGGCCCGGGGGCGTGGGGACGACCCTATAGTCGTCGGACATTTTGGCGGCGGGCCAAGCTAGTCCTGGGATCGTGGGGACGACCCTATAGTCGTCGGACATGTCGGCGGCGGGCCAACGTAGGCCCAGGGTCGTAGGGACGACCCTATAGTCGTCGGACATGGCGGTGGCGGGCCAACCTAGTCCCAGGGCCGTGGGGACGACCCTATAGTCGTCGGACAAGTCGGCGGCGGGCCAACCTAGGCCCGGGGGCGTGGGGACGACCCTATAGTCGTCGGACATGTCGGCGGCTGGCCAACCTAGTCCCGGGGTCGTGGGGACGACTCTATAGTCGTCGTACCTGACAGTGGCGGGCCATTCTAGTCCCAGGGCCGTAGGGACGACCCTATAGTCGTCGGACAAGTCGGCGGCGGGCCAACCTAGTCCCGGGGTCGTGGGGACGACCCTATAGTCGTCGGATATGATGGTGGCGGGCCAATCAAGTCCCGGGGTCGTGGGGACGACCCTATAGTCGTCGGACATTTTGGCGGCGGGCCAAGCTAGTCCCGGGGTCGTTGGGACGACCTTATAGTCGTCGGACAAGTCGGCGGCGGGCCAACCTAGTCCCGGGGTCGTGGGGACGACCCTATAGACGTCGGACATGACGGTGGCGGGCCAATCTAGTCCCGGGGTCGTTGGGACGAACTTATAGTCGTCGGACAAGTCGGCGGCGGGCCAACCTAGTCCCGGGGTCGTGGGGACGACCCTATAGACGTCGGACATGTCGGCGGCTGGCCAACCTAGTCCTGGGATCGTGGGGACGACCCTATAGTCGTCGGACATGACGGTGGCGGGCCAATCAATTCCCGGGGTCGTTGGGACGACCTTATAGTCGTCGGACAAGTCGGCGGCGGGCCAACCTAGTCCCGGGGTCGTGGGGACGTCCTATAGTCGTCGGACATGTCGGCGGCTGGCCACCCTAGGCCCGGGATCGTGGGGACGACACTATAGTCGTCGGACATGTTGGCGGCGGGCCAACCTAGTCCCGGGGTCGTGGGGACGACCCTATAGTCGTCGGACATGATGGTGGCGGGCCCATCTATTCCCCGGGTCGTGGGGACGACCCTATAGTCGTCGGACATGTCGGCGGCTGGCCAACCTAGTCCCGGGGTGGTGGGGACGACCCTATAGTCGTTGGACAAGTCGGCGGCGGGCCAACCTAGGCCCGGGGGCGTGGGGACGACCCTATAGTCGTCGGACATGACGGTGGCGGGCCAACCTAGTCCCGGGTTCGTGGGGACCATCCTATAGTCGTCGGACATGTCGCGGCTGGCCAACCTAGTCCCGGGTTCGTGGGGACCACCCTACAGTCGTCGGACATGTCGGCGGCTGGGCAACATTGGCCCGTGGTCGTGGGGGCGGCCCTATAGTCGTCGGATATGTCGGCGGCAGGGCAACTTTGGCCCGTGGTCGTGGGGACGACCCCATAGTCGTCGGACATGTCGGAGGCTGGCCAAGTTTGGCCCGTGGCCGTGGGGACGACCCTTTAGTCGTCGGACATGTCGGCGGTTGGGCAACTGTGGCCCGTGGTCGTGAGGACAACCCTATAGTCGTCGGACATGCCGGTGTCGGGCCAACCTAGTCCCGGGTTCGTGGGGACGACCCTATAATCGTCGGACATGACGGCGGCTGGCCAACCTAGTCCCGGGTTCGTGGGGACCATCCTATAGTCGTCGGACATGTCGCGGCAGGGAAACTTTGGCTCGTGTTCTTGGGGACGACCCTAGAGTCGTCGGACATGTCGGTGGCTGGGTAACTTTGGCCCGTGGTCGTGGGGACGACCCTATAGTCGTCGGACATGACGGTGGCGGGCCAACCTAGTCCCGGGTTCGTGGGGACCATCCTATAGTCGTCGGACATATCGCGGCTGGCCAACCTAGTCCCGGGTTCGTGGGGACCACCCTATAGTCGTCGGACATGTCGGCGGCTGGGCAACTGTGGCCCGTGGTCGTGAGGACAACCCTATAGTCGTCGGACATGCCGGTGGCGGGCCAATCTAGTCCCGGGGTCGTGGGGACGACCCTATAGTCGTCGGACATGTCGGCGGCTGGCCAACCTAGTACCGGGTTCGTGGGGACAACCCTATAGTCGTCGGACATGTCGGCGGCTGGGCAACTGTGGCCCGTGGTCGTGAGGACAACCCTATAGTCGTCGGACATGACGGTGGCGGGCCAATCTAGTCCCGGGGACGTGGGGACGACCCTATAGTCGTCGGACATGTCGGCGGCTGGCCAACCTAGTCCCGGGTTCGTGGGGACGACCCTATAGTCGTCGGACATGACGGTGGCGGGCCAATCTAGTCATGGGGTCGTGGGGACGACCCTATAGTCGTCGGACATGTCGGCGGCTGGCCATCTTTGGGCCGGGGTCGAAGGGACGACCCTATAGTCGTCGGACATGTCGGCGGCTGGGCAAATTTGGCCCGTGGTCGTGGGGACGACCCTATATTCGTCGGACATGTCGGCGGCTGGGCAACTGTGGCCCGTGGTCGTGGGGACGACCCTATAGTCGTCGGAGATGACGGTGGCGGGCCAACCTAGTCCCGAGTTCGTGGGGACGACCCTATAGTCGTCGGACATGTCGGCGGCTGGACAAATTTGGGCAGGGGTCGAGGGGACGACCCTATAGTCGTCGGACATGTCGGCGCCTAGCCAATCGAGTCCCGGGGTCGTGGGGACGACCCTACAGACGTCGGACATGACGGTGGCGGGCCAATCTAGTCCCGGGGTCGTGGGGACGACCCTATAGTCGTCGGACAAGGCGGCGGCTGGCCAACCTAGTCCCGGGTTCGTGGGGACGACCTTATAATCGTCGGACATGTCGGCGGCTGGCCAACCTAGTCCCGGGTTCGTGGGGACCATCCTATAGTCGTCGGACATGTCGCGGCAGGGAAACTTTGGCCCGTGTTCGTGGGGACGACCCTAGAGTCGTCGGACATGTCGGTGGCTGGGCAACTTTGGCCCGTGGTCGTGGGGACGAGCCTATAGTCGTCGGACATGTCGGCGGCTGGTCATCTTTGGGCCGGGGTCGAAGGGACAACCCTATAGTCGTCGGACATGTCGTCGGCTGGCCAATCGAGTCCCGGGGTGGTGGGGACGACCCTATAGTCGTCGGACATGGCGGTGGCGGGCCAATCTAGTCCCGGGGACGTGGGGACGACCCTATAGTCGTCGGACATGTCGGCGGCTGGCCAACCTAGTCCCGGGTTCGTGGGGACCATCCTATAGTCGTCGGACATGTCGCGGCAGGGAAACTTTGGCCCGTGTTCGTGGGGACGACCCTAGAGTCGTCGGACATGACGGTGGCGGGCCAATCGAGTCCCGGGTTCGTGGGGACAACCCTATAGTCGTCGGACATGTCGGCGTCTGGTCATCTTTGGGCCGGGGTCAAAGGGACGACCCTATAGTCGTCGGACATGTCGGCGGCTGGGCAACTTTGGCCCGTGGTCGTGGGGACGACCCTATATTCGTCGGACATGTCGGCGGCTGGGTAACTGTGGCCCGTGGTCGTGGGGACGACCCTATAGTCGTCGGACATGACGGTGGCGGGCCAACCTAGTCCCGTGTTCGTGGGGACGACCCTATAGTCGTCGGACATGTCGGCGGCTGGTCAAATTTGGGCCGGGGTCGAGGGGACGACCCTATAGTCGTCGGACATGTCGGCGGCTAGCCAATCGAGTCCCGGTGTCGTGGGGACGACCCTATAGACGTCGGACATGACGGTGGCGGGCCAATCTAGTCCCGGGGTCGTGGGGACGACCCTATAGTCGTCGGACATGTCGGCGGCTGGCCAACCTAGTCCCGGGTTCGTGGGGACAAACCTATAGTCGTCGGACATGTCGGCGGCTGGGCAACTGTGGCCCGTGGTCGTGAGGTCAACCCTATAGTCGTCGGACATGCCGGTGGCGGGCCAACCTAGTCCCGGGTTCGTGGGGACGACCCTATAATCGTCGGACATGTCGGCGGCTGGCCAACCTAGTCCCGGGTTCGTGGGGACCATCCTATAGTCGTCGGACATGTCGCGGCAGGGAAACTTTGGCCCGTGTTCGTGGGGACGACCCTAGAGTCGTCGGATATGACGGTGGCGGGCCAATCTAGTCCCGGGTTCGTGGGGACGATCCTATAATCGTCGGACATGTCGGCGGCTGGCCATCCTCGTCCCGGGTTCGTGGGGACCATCCTATAGTCGTCGGACATGTCGCGGCTGGGAAACTTTGGCCCGTGTTCGTGGGGACGACCCTAGAGTCGTCGGATATGTCGGTGGCTGGGCAGCTTTGGCCCGTGGTCGTGGGGACGACCCCATAGTCGTCGGACATAACGGTGGCGGGCCAACCTAGTCCCGGGTTCGTGGGGACGACCCTATAGTCGTCGGACATGTCGGCGGCTGGTCATCTTTGGGCCGGGGTCGAAGGGACAACCCTATAGTCGTCGGACATGTCGGCGGCTGGCCAATCGAGTCCCGTGGTCGTGGGGACGGGCCTATAGTCGTCGGATATGTCGGCGGCTGGGCAGCTTTGGCCCGTGGTCGTGGGGACGACCCCATAGTCGTCGGACATGACGGTGGCGGGCCAACCTAGTCCCGGGTTCGTGGGGACGACCCTATAGTCGTCGGACATGTCGGCGGCTGGTCATCTTGGGGCCGGGATCGAAGGGACAACCCTATAATCGTCGGACATGTCGGCGGCTGGCCAATCGAGTCCCGTGGTGGTGGGGACGACCCTATAGTCGTCGGACATGTCGGCGGCTGGGCAACTGGGGCCCATGGTCGTGAGGACAACCCTATAGTCGTCGGACAAGACGGTGGCGGGCCAACCTATTCCCGGGTTCGTGGGGACGATCCTATAATCGTCGGACATGTCGCGGCTGGGAAACTTTGGCCCGTGTTCGTGGGGGCGACCCTAGAGTCGTCGGATATGTCGGCGGCTGGGCAGCTTTGGCCCGTGGTCGTGGGGACGACCCCATAGTCGTCGGACATAACGGTGGCGGGGCAACCTAGTCCCGGGTTCGTGGGGACGACCCTATAGTCGTCGGACATGTCGGCGGCTGGGCAACTTTGGCCCGTGGTCGTGGGGACGACCCCATAGTCGTCGGACATGTCGGCGGCTGGCCAACTTTGGCCCGTGGCCGTGGGGACGTCCCTTTAGTCGTCGGACATGTCGGCGGCGGGCCAGTCTAGTCCCGGGGTGGTGGGGACGACCCTATAGTCGTCGGACATGTCGGCGGCTGGGCAACTGTGGCCCGTGGTCGTGAGGACAACCCTATAGTCGTCGGACAAGACGGTGGCGGGCCAACCTATTCCCGGGTTCGTGGGGACGATCCTATAATCGTCGGACATGTCGGCGGCTGGCCAACCTCGTCCCGGGTTCGTGGGGACCATCCTATAGTCGTCGGACATGTCGCGGCTGGGAAACTTTGGCCCGTGTTCGTGGGGACGACCCTAGAGTCGTCGGATATGTCGGCGGCTGGGCAGCTTTGGCCCGTGGTCGTGGTGACGACCCCATAGTCGTCGGACATAACGGTGGCGGGCCAACCTAGTCCCGGGTTCGTGGGGACGTCCCTTTAGTCGTCGGACATGTCGGCGGCGGGCCAATCTAGTCCCGGGGTGGTGGGGACGACCCTATAGTCGTCGGACATGTCGGCGGCTGGGCAGCTTTGGCCCGTGGTCGTGCGGACGACCCTATAGTCGTCGGACATGTCGGCGGCTTGCCAACTTTGGCCCGGGGCGTGGGGACGACCCTATAGTCTACGGACATGTCGGCGGCGGGCCAACCTAGTCCCGGGGTCGTGGGGACGACCCTATAGTCGTCGGACATGTCGGCGGCGGGCCAACCTAGTCCCGGGGTCGTGGGGACGACCCTATAATCGTCGGGCATGTCGGTGCCGGGGCAATCTAGCCCCGGTGTCGTGGGGGCGACCCTATAGTCGTCGGACATGACGGTGGCGGGCCAATCTATTCCCGGGGTCGTTGGGACGACCTTATAGTCGTCGGACAAGTCGGCGGCGGGCCGACCTAGTCCCGGGGTCGTGGGGACGACTCTATAGTCGTCGGACATGTCGGCGGCTGGCCAAATTTGGCCCGTAGTCGTGGGGACGATCCTATAGTCGTCGGACATGACGGTGGTGGGCCAATCGAGTCCCAGGGCCGTGGGGACGACCCTATAGTCGTCGGACATGTCGGCGGCGGGCCAACCTAGGCCCGGGGGCGTGGGGACGACCCTATAGTCGTCGGACATTTTGGCGGCGGGCCAAGCTAGTCCTGGGATCGTGGGGACGACCCTATAGTCGTCGGACATGTCGGCGGCGGGCCAACGTAGGCCCAGGGTCGTAGGGACGACCCTATAGTCGTCGGACATGGCGGTGGCGGGCCAACCTAGTCCCAGGGCCGTGGGGACGACCCTATAGTCGTCGGACAAGTCGGCGGCGGGCCAACCTAGGCCCGGGGGCGTGGGGACGACCCTATAGTCGTCGGACATGTCGGCGGCTGGCCAACCTAGTCCCGGGGTCGTGGGGACGACTCTATAGTCGTCGTACCTGACAGTGGCGGGCCATTCTAGTCCCAGGGCCGTAGGGACGACCCTATAGTCGTCGGACAAGTCGGCGGCGGGCCAACCTAGTCCCGGGGTCGTGGGGACGACCCTATAGTCGTCGGATATGATGGTGGCGGGCCAATCAAGTCCCGGGGTCGTGGGGACGACCCTATAGTCGTCGGACATTTTGGCGGCGGGCCAAGCTAGTCCCGGGGTCGTTGGGACGACCTTATAGTCGTCGGACAAGTCGGCGGCGGGCCAACCTAGTCCCGGGGTCGTGGGGACGACCCTATAGACGTCGGACATGACGGTGGCGGGCCAATCTAGTCCCGGGGTCGTTGGGACGAACTTATAGTCGTCGGACAAGTCGGCGGCGGGCCAACCTAGTCCCGGGGTCGTGGGGACGACCCTATAGACGTCGGACATGTCGGCGGCTGGCCAACCTAGTCCTGGGATCGTGGGGACGACCCTATAGTCGTCGGACATGACGGTGGCGGGCCAATCAATTCCCGGGGTCGTTGGGACGACCTTATAGTCGTCGGACAAGTCGGCGGCGGGCCAACCTAGTCCCGGGGTCGTGGGGACGTCCTATAGTCGTCGGACATGTCGGCGGCTGGCCACCCTAGGCCCGGGATCGTGGGGACGACACTATAGTCGTCGGACATGTTGGCGGCGGGCCAACCTAGTCCCGGGGTCGTGGGGACGACCCTATAGTCGTCGGACATGATGGTGGCGGGCCCATCTATTCCCCGGGTCGTGGGGACGACCCTATAGTCGTCGGACATGTCGGCGGCTGGCCAACCTAGTCCCGGGGTGGTGGGGACGACCCTATAGTCGTTGGACAAGTCGGCGGCGGGCCAACCTAGGCCCGGGGGCGTGGGGACGACCCTATAGTCGTCGGACATTTTGGCGGCGGGCCAAGCTAGTCCCGGGGTCGTGGGGACGACGCTATAGACGTCGGACATGTCGGCGGCTGGCCAACCTAGTCCTGGGATCGTGGGGACGACCCTATAGTCGTCGGACATGACGGTGGCGGGCCAATCTATTCCCGGGGTCGTTGGGACGACCTTATAGTCGTCGGACAAGTCGGCGGCGGGCCAACCTAGTCCCGGGGTCGTGGGGACGACCCTATAGTCGTCGGATATGATGGTGGCGGGCCAACCTAGTCCCGGGGTCGTGGGGACGACCGTATAGTCGGCGGACATGACGGTGGCGGGCCAATCTAGTCCCGGGGTCGTGGGGACGACCCTATATTCGTCGGACATGTCGGCGGCTGGCCAACTTTGGACCGGGGCGTCAGGACGACCCTATAGTCGTCGTACATGTCGGCGGCGGGCCAACCTAATCCCGGGGTCGTGGGGACGACCCTATAGTCGTCGGACATGTCGGCGGCAGGGCAACTTTGGCCCGTGTTCGTGGGGACGACCCTATAGTCCTCGGACATGTCGGCGGATGGCCAACCTAGTCCCGGGGTCGTGGGGACGACCCTATAGTCGTCGGACATGTCGGCGGCAGGGCAACTTTGGCCCATGGTCGTGGGGACGACCCTATAGTCGTCGGACATGTCGGCGGCTGGCCAACCTAGACCCGGAGTTGTGGGGACGACCCTATAGTCGTCGGACTTGTCGGCGGCTTGCCAACTTTGGCCCGGGGCGTGGGGACGACCCTATAGTCTACGGACATGTCGGCGGCGGGCCAACCTAGTCCCGGGGTCGTGGGGACGACCCTATAGTCGTCGGACATGTCGGCGGCGGGCCAACCTAGTCCCGGGGTCGTGGGGACGACCCTATAATCGTCGGACATGACGGTGCCGGGGCAATTTAGCCCCGGGGTCGTGGGGGCGACCCTATAGTCGTCGGACATGTCGGCGGCTGGGCAACTTTGGCCAGTGGTCGTGGGGACGACCCTATAGTCGTCGGACAAGTCGGCGGCGGGCCAACCTAGTCTCGTGGTCGTGGGGACGACCCCATAGTCGTAGGACACGTCGGCGGCGGGCCAACCTAGTCCCGGGGTCGCGGGGACGACCGTATAGTCGTCGTACATGACGGTGCCGGGGCAATCTAGCCCCGGGGTCGTGGGGACGACCCTATAGTCGTCGGATATGTCGGCGGCTGGCCAACCTAGTCCCGGGTTCGTGGGGACCACCCTATAGTCGTCGGACATGTCGCGGCTGGCCAACCTAGTCCCGGGTTCGTGGGGACCACCCTATAGTCGTCGGACATGTCGGCGGCTGGGCAACATTGGCCCGTGGTCGTGGGGGCGGCCCTATAGTCGTCGGATATGTCGGCGGCAGGGCAACTTTGGCCCGTGGTCGTGGGGACGACCCCATAGTCGTCGGACATGTCGGCGGCTGGGCAACTGTGGCCCGTGGTCGTGGGGACGACCCTATAGTCGTCGGACATGACGGTGGCGGGCCAACCTAGGCCCGGGTTCGTGGGGACCATCCTATAGTCGTCGGACATGTCGCGGCTGGCCAACCTAGTCCCGGGTTCGTGGGGACCACCCTATAGTCGACGGACATGTCGCGGCTGGTCATCTTTGGGCCGGGATCGAAGGGACGACCCTATAGTCGTCGGACATGTCGGCGGCTGGGCAACTTTGGCCCGTGGTCGTGGGGACGACCCTATATTCGTCGGACATGTCGGCGGCTGGGCAACTGTGGCCCGTGGTCGTGGGGACGACCCTATATTCGTCGGACATGTCGGCGGCTGGGCAACTGTGGCCCGTGGTCGTGGGGACGACCCTATTGTCGTCGGACATGACGGTGGCGGGCCAACCTAGTCCCGGGTTCGTGGGGACGACCCTATAGTCGTCGGACATGTCGGCGGCTGGTCAAATTTGGGCCGGGGTCGAGGGGACGACCCTATAGTCGTCGGACATGTCGGCGGCTAGCCAATCGAGTCCCGGGGTCGTGGGGACGACCCTATAGTCGTCGGACATGTCGGCGGCTGGCCAACCTAGTCCCGGGTTCGTGGGGACAACCCTATAGTCGTCGGACATGTCGGCGGCTGGGCAACTGTGGCCCGTGGTCGTGAGGACAACCCTATAGTCGTCGGACATGCCGGTGGCGGGCCAACCTAGTCCCGGGTTCGTGGGGACGACCCTATAATCGTCGGACATGTCGCGGCAGGGAAACTTTGGCCCGTGTTCGTGGGGACGACCCTAGAGTCGTCGGACATGTCGGTGGCTGGGCAACTTTGGCCCGTGGTCGTGGGGACGACCCTATAGTCGTCGGACATGTCGGCGGCTGGGCAACTGTGGCCCGTGGTCGTGGGGACGACCCTATAGTCGTCGGACATGACGGTGGCGGGCCAACCTAGTCCCGGGTTCGTGGGGACCATCCTATAGTCGTCGGACATGTCGCGGCTGGCCAACCTAGTCCCGGGTTCGTGGGGACCACCCTACAGTCGTCGGACATGTCGGCGGCTGGGCAACATTGGCCCGTGGTCGTGGGGGCGGCCCTATAGTCGTCGGATATGTCGGCGGCAGGGCAACTTTGGCCCGTGGTCGTGGGGACGACCCCATAGTCGTCGGACATGTCGGAGGCTGGCCAAGTTTGGCCCGTGGCCGTGGGGACGACCCTTTAGTCGTCGGACATGTCGGCGGTTGGGCAACTGTGGCCCGTGGTCGTGAGGACAACCCTATAGTCGTCGGACATGCCGGTGTCGGGCCAACCTAGTCCCGGGTTCGTGGGGACGACCCTATAATCGTCGGACATGACGGCGGCTGGCCAACCTAGTCCCGGGTTCGTGGGGACCATCCTATAGTCGTCGGACATGTCGCGGCAGGGAAACTTTGGCTCGTGTTCTTGGGGACGACCCTAGAGTCGTCGGACATGTCGGTGGCTGGGTAACTTTGGCCCGTGGTCGTGGGGACGACCCTATAGTCGTCGGACATGACGGTGGCGGGCCAACCTAGTCCCGGGTTCGTGGGGACCATCCTATAGTCGTCGGACATATCGCGGCTGGCCAACCTAGTCCCGGGTTCGTGGGGACCACCCTATAGTCGTCGGACATGTCGGCGGCTGGGCAACTGTGGCCCGTGGTCGTGAGGACAACCCTATAGTCGTCGGACATGCCGGTGGCGGGCCAATCTAGTCCCGGGGTCGTGGGGACGACCCTATAGTCGTCGGACATGTCGGCGGCTGGCCAACCTAGTACCGGGTTCGTGGGGACAACCCTATAGTCGTCGGACATGTCGGCGGCTGGGCAACTGTGGCCCGTGGTCGTGAGGACAACCCTATAGTCGTCGGACATGACGGTGGCGGGCCAATCTAGTCCCGGGGACGTGGGGACGACCCTATAGTCGTCGGACATGTCGGCGGCTGGCCAACCTAGTCCCGGGTTCGTGGGGACGACCCTATAGTCGTCGGACATGACGGTGGCGGGCCAATCTAGTCATGGGGTCGTGGGGACGACCCTATAGTCGTCGGACATGTCGGCGGCTGGCCATCTTTGGGCCGGGGTCGAAGGGACGACCCTATAGTCGTCGGACATGTCGGCGGCTGGGCAAATTTGGCCCGTGGTCGTGGGGACGACCCTATATTCGTCGGACATGTCGGCGGCTGGGCAACTGTGGCCCGTGGTCGTGGGGACGACCCTATAGTCGTCGGAGATGACGGTGGCGGGCCAACCTAGTCCCGAGTTCGTGGGGACGACCCTATAGTCGTCGGACATGTCGGCGGCTGGACAAATTTGGGCAGGGGTCGAGGGGACGACCCTATAGTCGTCGGACATGTCGGCGCCTAGCCAATCGAGTCCCGGGGTCGTGGGGACGACCCTACAGACGTCGGACATGACGGTGGCGGGCCAATCTAGTCCCGGGGTCGTGGGGACGACCCTATAGTCGTCGGACAAGGCGGCGGCTGGCCAACCTAGTCCCGGGTTCGTGGGGACGACCTTATAATCGTCGGACATGTCGGCGGCTGGCCAACCTAGTCCCGGGTTCGTGGGGACCATCCTATAGTCGTCGGACATGTCGCGGCAGGGAAACTTTGGCCCGTGTTCGTGGGGACGACCCTAGAGTCGTCGGACATGTCGGTGGCTGGGCAACTTTGGCCCGTGGTCGTGGGGACGAGCCTATAGTCGTCGGACATGTCGGCGGCTGGTCATCTTTGGGCCGGGGTCGAAGGGACAACCCTATAGTCGTCGGACATGTCGTCGGCTGGCCAATCGAGTCCCGGGGTGGTGGGGACGACCCTATAGTCGTCGGACATGGCGGTGGCGGGCCAATCTAGTCCCGGGGACGTGGGGACGACCCTATAGTCGTCGGACATGTCGGCGGCTGGCCAACCTAGTCCCGGGTTCGTGGGGACCATCCTATAGTCGTCGGACATGTCGCGGCAGGGAAACTTTGGCCCGTGTTCGTGGGGACGACCCTAGAGTCGTCGGACATGACGGTGGCGGGCCAATCGAGTCCCGGGTTCGTGGGGACAACCCTATAGTCGTCGGACATGTCGGCGTCTGGTCATCTTTGGGCCGGGGTCAAAGGGACGACCCTATAGTCGTCGGACATGTCGGCGGCTGGGCAACTTTGGCCCGTGGTCGTGGGGACGACCCTATATTCGTCGGACATGTCGGCGGCTGGGTAACTGTGGCCCGTGGTCGTGGGGACGACCCTATAGTCGTCGGACATGACGGTGGCGGGCCAACCTAGTCCCGTGTTCGTGGGGACGACCCTATAGTCGTCGGACATGTCGGCGGCTGGTCAAATTTGGGCCGGGGTCGAGGGGACGACCCTATAGTCGTCGGACATGTCGGCGGCTAGCCAATCGAGTCCCGGTGTCGTGGGGACGACCCTATAGACGTCGGACATGACGGTGGCGGGCCAATCTAGTCCCGGGGTCGTGGGGACGACCCTATAGTCGTCGGACATGTCGGCGGCTGGCCAACCTAGTCCCGGGTTCGTGGGGACAAACCTATAGTCGTCGGACATGTCGGCGGCTGGGCAACTGTGGCCCGTGGTCGTGAGGTCAACCCTATAGTCGTCGGACATGCCGGTGGCGGGCCAACCTAGTCCCGGGTTCGTGGGGACGACCCTATAATCGTCGGACATGTCGGCGGCTGGCCAACCTAGTCCCGGGTTCGTGGGGACCATCCTATAGTCGTCGGACATGTCGCGGCAGGGAAACTTTGGCCCGTGTTCGTGGGGACGACCCTAGAGTCGTCGGATATGACGGTGGCGGGCCAATCTAGTCCCGGGTTCGTGGGGACGATCCTATAATCGTCGGACATGTCGGCGGCTGGCCATCCTCGTCCCGGGTTCGTGGGGACCATCCTATAGTCGTCGGACATGTCGCGGCTGGGAAACTTTGGCCCGTGTTCGTGGGGACGACCCTAGAGTCGTCGGATATGTCGGTGGCTGGGCAGCTTTGGCCCGTGGTCGTGGGGACGACCCCATAGTCGTCGGACATAACGGTGGCGGGCCAACCTAGTCCCGGGTTCGTGGGGACGACCCTATAGTCGTCGGACATGTCGGCGGCTGGTCATCTTTGGGCCGGGGTCGAAGGGACAACCCTATAGTCGTCGGACATGTCGGCGGCTGGCCAATCGAGTCCCGTGGTCGTGGGGACGGGCCTATAGTCGTCGGATATGTCGGCGGCTGGGCAGCTTTGGCCCGTGGTCGTGGGGACGACCCCATAGTCGTCGGACATGACGGTGGCGGGCCAACCTAGTCCCGGGTTCGTGGGGACGACCCTATAGTCGTCGGACATGTCGGCGGCTGGTCATCTTGGGGCCGGGGTCGAAGGGACAACCCTATAATCGTCGGACATGTCGGCGGCTGGCCAATCGAGTCCCGTGGTGGTGGGGACGACCCTATAGTCGTCGGACATGTCGGCGGCTGGGCAACTGGGGCCCATGGTCGTGAGGACAACCCTATAGTCGTCGGACAAGACGGTGGCGGGCCAACCTATTCCCGGGTTCGTGGGGACGATCCTATAATCGTCGGACATGTCGGCGGCTGGCCAACCTCGTCCCGGGTTCGTGGGGACCATCCTATAGTCGTCGGATATGTCGCGGCTGGGAAACTTTGGCCCGTGTTCGTGGGGGCGACCCTAGAGTCGTCGGATATGTCGGCGGCTGGGCAGCTTTGGCCCGTGGTCGTGGGGACGACCCCATAGTCGTCGGACATAACGGTGGCGGGGCAACCTAGTCCCGGGTTCGTGGGGACGACCCTATAGTCGTCGGACATGTCGGCGGCTGGGCAACTTTGGCCCGTGGTCGTGGGGACGACCCCATAGTCGTCGGACATGTCGGCGGCTGGCCAACTTTGGCCCGTGGCCGTGGGGACGTCCCTTTAGTCGTCGGACATGTCGGCGGCGGGCCAGTCTAGTCCCGGGGTGGTGGGGACGACCCTATAGTCGTCGGACATGTCGGCGGCTGGGCAACTGTGGCCCGTGGTCGTGAGGACAACCCTATAGTCGTCGGACAAGACGGTGGCGGGCCAACCTATTCCCGGGTTCGTGGGGACGATCCTATAATCGTCGGACATGTCGGCGGCTGGCCAACCTCGTCCCGGGTTCGTGGGGACCATCCTATAGTCGTCGGACATGTCGCGGCTGGGAAACTTTGGCCCGTGTTCGTGGGGACGACCCTAGAGTCGTCGGATATGTCGGCGGCTGGGCAGCTTTGGCCCGTGGTCGTGGTGACGACCCCATAGTCGTCGGACATAACGGTGGCGGGCCAACCTAGTCCCGGGTTCGTGGGGACGTCCCTTTAGTCGTCGGACATGTCGGCGGCGGGCCAATCTAGTCCCGGGGTGGTGGGGACGACCCTATAGTCGTCGGACATGACGGCGGCTGGGCAACTTTGGCCCGTGGTGGTGGGGACGATCCTACAGTCGTCGGACATGTCGGCGGTTGGGCAACTTTGGCCCGTGGTCGTGGGGACGACCCCATAGTCGTCGGACATAACGGTGGCGGGCCAACCTAGTCCCGGGTTCGTGGGGACGACCCTATTGTCGTCGGACATGTCGGCGGCTGTTCATCTTTGGGCCGTGGTCGAAGGGACAACCCTATAGTCGTCGGACATGTCGGCGGCTGGCCAATCGAGTCCCGGGGTGGTGGGGACGACCCTATAGTCGTCGGACATGACGGTGGCGGGCCATTCTAGTCCCGGGGACGTGGGGACGACCCTATAGTCGTCGGACATGTCGGCGGCTGGCCAACCTAGTCCCGGGTTCGTGGGGACAACCCTATAGTCGTCGGACATGTCGGCGGCTGGCCAATCGAGTCCCGGGGTGGTGGGGACGACCCTATAGTCGTCGGACATGACGGTGGCGGGCCAATCTAGTCCCGGGGACGTGGGGACGACCCTATAGTCGTTGGACATGTCGGCGGCAGGCCAACCTAGTCCCGGGTTCGTGGGGACGACCCTATAATCGTCGGACATGTCGGCGGCTGGCCAACCTAGTCCCGGGTTCGTGGGGACCATCCTATAGTCGTCGGACATGTCGCGGCAGGGAAACTTTGGCCCGTTTTCGTGGGGACGACCCTAGAGTCGTCGGTAATGACGGTGGCGGGCCAATCGAGTCCCGGGGTCGTGGGGACGACCCTATAGTCGTCGGACATGCCGGCGGCGGGCCAACGTAGGCCCAGGGTCGTGGGGACGGCCCGACAGTCGTCGGACATGACGGTGGCGGGCCAACGTAGGCCCAGGGTCGTGGGGATGACCCTATAGTCGTCGGACATATTGGCGGCTGGGCAACTTTGGCCCGTGGTCGTGGGGACGGCCCTATAGTCGTCGGATATGTCGGCGGCTGGCCTTCTTTGGCCCGTGGCCGTGGGGACGTCCCTTTAGTCGTCGGACATGTCGGGGGCGGGCCAATCTATTCCCGGGGTGGTGGGGACGACCCTATAGTCGTCGGACATGACGGCGGCTGGGCAACTTTGGCCCGTGGTGGTGGGGACGACCCTACAGTCGTCGGACATGTCGGCGGCTGGGCAACTTTGGCCCGTGGTCGTGGGGACGACCCCATAGTCGTCGGACATGTCGGCGGCTGGCCAACTTCGGAACGGAGTCGAGGGGACGACCCTATAGTCGTCGGACATGTCGGCGGCTGGCCAATCTAGTCCCGGGTTGGTGGGGACGACCCTACACTCGTCGGACATGGCGGTGGCGGGCCAATCTAGTCCCGGGGTCGTGGGGACGACCCTATAGTCGTCGGACATGTCGGCGGCTGGCCAACATAGTCCCGGGTTCGTGGGGACGACCCTATAGTCGTCGGACATGTCTGCGGCTGGCCAACCTAGTCCCGGGTTCGTGGGGACAACCCTATAGTCGTCGGACATGTCGGCGGCTGGGCAACTGTGGCCCGTGGTCGTGAGGACAACCCTATAGTCGTCGGACATGACGGTGGCGGGCCAACCTAGTCCCGGGTTCGTGGGGACGACCCTATAGTCGTCGGACATGTCTGCGGCTGGCCAACCTAGTCCCGGGTTCGTGGGGACAACCCTATAGTCGTCGGACATGTCGGCGGCTGGGCAACTGTGGCCCGTGGTCGTGAGGACAACCATATAGTCGTCGGACATGCCCGTGGCGGGCCAACCTAGTCCCGGGTTCGTGGGGACGACCCTATAATCGTCGGACATGTCGGCGGCTGGCCAACCTAGTCCCGGGTTCGTGGGGACCATCCTATAGTCGTCGGACATGTCGGCGGCTGGGCAACTTTGGGCCGGGGTCGAAGGGACAACCCTATAGTCGTCGGACATGTCGGCGGCTGGCCAATCGAGTCCCGTGGTGGTGGGGACGACCCTACAGTCGTCGGACATGTCGGCGGCTGGGCAACTTTGGGCCGGGGTCGAAGGGACAACCCTATAGTCGTCGGACATGTCGGCGGCTGGCCAATCGAGTCCCGTGGTGGTGGGGACGACCCTATAGTCGTCGGACATGTCGGCGGTTGGTCATCTTTGGGCCGGGGTCGAAGGGACAACCCTATAGTCGTCGGACATGTCGGCGGCTGGCCAATCGAGTCCCGTGGTGGTGGGGACGACCCTATAGTCGTCGGACATGTCGGCGGCTGGGCAACTGTGGCCCATGGTCGTGAGGACAACCCTATAGTCGTCGGACAAGACGGTGGCGGGCCAACCTATTCCCGGGTTCGTGGGGACGATCCTATAATCGTCGGACATGTCGGCGGCTGGCCAACCTCGTCCCGGGTTCGTGGGGACCATCCTATAGTCGTCGGACATGTCGCGGCTGGGAAACTTTGGCCCGTGTTCGTGGGGGCGACCCTAGAGTCGTCGGATATGTCGGCGGCTGGGCAGCTTTGGCCCGTGGTCGTGGGGACGACCCCATAGTCGTCGGACATAACGGTGGCGGGGCAACCTAGTCCCGGGTTCG
Source organism: Andrena fulva (assembly GCA_946251845.1). Taxonomy (NCBI): domain Eukaryota; kingdom Metazoa; phylum Arthropoda; class Insecta; order Hymenoptera; family Andrenidae; genus Andrena; species Andrena fulva. The sequence continues at coordinate 64,495 of CAMITZ010000031.1, read as the reverse complement.
TGGGGACGACCCTATAGTCGTCGGACATGTCGGCGGCTGGGCAACTTTGGCCCGTGGTCGTGGGGACGACCCCATAGTCGTCGGACATGTCGGCGGCTGGCCAACTTTGGCCCGTGGCCGTGGGGACGTCCCTTTAGTCGTCGGACATGTCGGCGGCGGGCCAGTCTAGTCCCGGGGTGGTGGGGACGACCCTATAGTCGTCGGACATGTCGGCGGCTGGGCAACTGTGGCCCGTGGTCGTGAGGACAACCCTATAGTCGTCGGACAAGACGGTGGCGGGCCAACCTATTCCCGGGTTCGTGGGGACGATCCTATAATCGTCGGACATGTCGGCGGCTGGCCAACCTCGTCCCGGGTTCGTGGGGACCATCCTATAGTCGTCGGACATGTCGCGGCTGGGAAACTTTGGCCCGTGTTCGTGGGGACGACCCTAGAGTCGTCGGATATGTCGGCGGCTGGGCAGCTTTGGCCCGTGGTCGTGGTGACGACCCCATAGTCGTCGGACATAACGGTGGCGGGCCAACCTAGTCCCGGGTTCGTGGGGACGTCCCTTTAGTCGTCGGACATGTCGGCGGCGGGCCAATCTAGTCCCGGGGTGGTGGGGACGACCCTATAGTCGTCGGACATGACGGCGACTGGGCAACTTTGGCCCGTGGTGGTGGGGACGATCCTACAGTCGTCGGACATGTCGGCGGTTGGGCAACTTTGGCCCGTGGTCGTGGGGACGACCCCATAGTCGTCGGACATAACGGTGGCGGGCCAACCTAGTCCCGGGTTCGTGGGGACGACCCTATTGTCGTCGGACATGTCGGCGGCTGTTCATCTTTGGGCCGTGGTCGAAGGGACAACCCTATAGTCGTCGGACATGTCGGCGGCTGGCCAATCGAGTCCCGGGGTGGTGGGGACGACCCTATAGTCTACGGACATGTCGGCGGCGGGCCAACCTAGTCCCGGGGTCGTGGGGACGACCCTATAGTCGTCGGACATGTCGGCGGCTGGCCAACCTAGTCCCGGGGTCGTGGGGACGACCCTATAATCGTCGGACATGTCGGTGCCGGGGCAATCTAGCCCCGGTGTCGTGGGGGCGACCCTATAGTCGTCGGACATGACGGTGGCGGGCCAATCTATTCCCGGGGTCGTTGGGACGACCTTATAGTCGTCGGACAAGTCGGCGGCGGGCCGACCTAGTCCCGGGGTCGTGGGGACGACTCTATAGTCGTCGGACATGTCGGCGGCTGGCCAAATTTGGCCCGTAGTCGTGGGGACGATCCTATAGTCGTCGGACATGACGGTGGTGGGCCAATCGAGTCCCAGGGCCGTGGGGACGACCCTATAGTCGTCGGACATGTCGGCGGCGGGCCAACCTAGGCCCGGGGGCGTGGGGACGACCCTATAGTCGTCGGACATTTTGGCGGCGGGCCAAGCTAGTCCTGGGATCGTGGGGACGACCCTATAGTCGTCGGACATGTCGGCGGCGGGCCAACGTAGGCCCAGGGTCGTAGGGACGACCCTATAGTCGTCGGACATGGCGGTGGCGGGCCAACCTAGTCCCAGGGCCGTGGGGACGACCCTATAGTCGTCGGACAAGTCGGCGGCGGGCCAACTTTGGCCCGTCGTCGTGGGGACGACCCTATAGTCGTAGGACATGTCGACGGCTTGCCAACCTAGTCCCGGGGTCGTGGGGACGACCCTATAGTCGTCGGACATGTCGGCGGCTGGGCAGCTTTGGCCCGTGGTCGTGCGGACGACCCTATAGTCGTCGGACATGTCGGCGGCTTGCCAACTTTGGCCCGGGGCGTGGGGACGACCCTATAGTCTACGGACATGTCGGCGGCGGGCCAACCTAGTCCCGGGGTCGTGGGGACGACCCTATAGTCGTCGGACATGTCGGCGGCGGGCCAACCTAGTCCCGGGGTCGTGGGGACGACCCTATAATCGTCGGACATGTCGGTGCCGGGGCAATCTAGCCCCGGTGTCGTGGGGGCGACCCTATAGTCGTCGGACATGACGGTGGCGGGCCAATCTATTCCCGGGGTCGTTGGGACGACCTTATAGTCGTCGGACAAGTCGGCGGCGGGCCGACCTAGTCCCGGGGTCGTGGGGACGACTCTATAGTCGTCGGACATGTCGGCGGCTGGCCAAATTTGGCCCGTAGTCGTGGGGACGATCCTATAGTCGTCGGACATGACGGTGGTGGGCCAATCGAGTCCCAGGGCCGTGGGGACGACCCTATAGTCGTCGGACATGTCGGCGGCGGGCCAACCTAGGCCCGGGGGCGTGGGGACGACCCTATAGTCGTCGGACATTTTGGCGGCGGGCCAAGCTAGTCCTGGGATCGTGGGGACGACCCTATAGTCGTCGGACATGTCGGCGGCGGGCCAACGTAGGCCCAGGGTCGTAGGGACGACCCTATAGTCGTCGGACATGGCGGTGGCGGGCCAACCTAGTCCCAGGGCCGTGGGGACGACCCTATAGTCGTCGGACAAGTCGGCGGCGGGCCAACCTAGGCCCGGGGGCGTGGGGACGACCCTATAGTCGTCGGACATGTCGGCGGCTGGCCAACCTAGTCCCGGGGTCGTGGGGACGACTCTATAGTCGTCGTACCTGACAGTGGCGGGCCATTCTAGTCCCAGGGCCGTAGGGACGACCCTATAGTCGTCGGACAAGTCGGCGGCGGGCCAACCTAGTCCCGGGGTCGTGGGGACGACCCTATAGTCGTCGGATATGATGGTGGCGGGCCAATCAAGTCCCGGGGTCGTGGGGACGACCCTATAGTCGTCGGACATTTTGGCGGCGGGCCAAGCTAGTCCCGGGGTCGTTGGGACGACCTTATAGTCGTCGGACAAGTCGGCGGCGGGCCAACCTAGTCCCGGGGTCGTGGGGACGACCCTATAGACGTCGGACATGACGGTGGCGGGCCAATCTAGTCCCGGGGTCGTTGGGACGAACTTATAGTCGTCGGACAAGTCGGCGGCGGGCCAACCTAGTCCCGGGGTCGTGGGGACGACCCTATAGACGTCGGACATGTCGGCGGCTGGCCAACCTAGTCCTGGGATCGTGGGGACGACCCTATAGTCGTCGGACATGACGGTGGCGGGCCAATCAATTCCCGGGGTCGTTGGGACGACCTTATAGTCGTCGGACAAGTCGGCGGCGGGCCAACCTAGTCCCGGGGTCGTGGGGACGTCCTATAGTCGTCGGACATGTCGGCGGCTGGCCACCCTAGGCCCGGGATCGTGGGGACGACACTATAGTCGTCGGACATGTTGGCGGCGGGCCAACCTAGTCCCGGGGTCGTGGGGACGACCCTATAGTCGTCGGACATGATGGTGGCGGGCCCATCTATTCCCCGGGTCGTGGGGACGACCCTATAGTCGTCGGACATGTCGGCGGCTGGCCAACCTAGTCCCGGGGTCGTGGGGACGACTCTATAGTCGTCGTACCTGACAGTGGCGGGCCATTCTAGTCCCAGGGCCGTAGGGACGACCCTATAGTCGTCGGACAAGTCGGCGGCGGGCCAACCTAGTCCCGGGGTCGTAGGGACGACCCTATAGTCGTCGGACATGGCGGTGGCGGGCCAACCTAGTCCCAGGGCCGTGGGGACGACCCTATAGTCGTCGGACAAGTCGGCGGCGGGCCAACCTAGTCCCGGGGTCGTGGGGACGACGCTATAGACGTCGGACATGTCGGCGGCTGGCCAACCTAGTCCTGGGATCGTGGGGACGACCCTATAGTCGTCGGACATGACGGTGGCGGGCCAATCTATTCCCGGGGTCGTTGGGACGACCTTATAGTCGTCGGACAAGTCGGCGGCGGGCCAACCTAGTCCCGGGGTCGTGGGGACGACCCTATAGTCGTCGGATATGATGGTGGCGGGCCAACCTAGTCCCGGGGTCGTGGGGACGACCGTATAGTCGGCGGACATGACGGTGGCGGGCCAATCTAGTCCCGGGGTCGTGGGGACGACCCTATATTCGTCGGACATGTCGGCGGCTGGCCAACTTTGGACCGGGGCGTCAGGACGACCCTATAGTCGTCGTACATGTCGGCGGCGGGCCAACCTAATCCCGGGGTCGTGGGGACGACCCTATAGTCGTCGGACATGTCGGCGGCAGGGCAACTTTGGCCCGTGTTCGTGGGGACGACCCTATAGTCCTCGGACATGTCGGCGGATGGCCAACCTAGTCCCGGGGTCGTGGGGACGACCCTATAGTCGTCGGACATGTCGGCGGCAGGGCAACTTTGGCCCATGGTCGTGGGGACGACCCTATAGTCGTCGGACATGTCGGCGGCTGGCCAACCTAGACCCGGAGTTGTGGGGACGACCCTATAGTCGTCGGACTTGTCGGCGGCTTGCCAACTTTGGCCCGGGGCGTGGGGACGACCCTATAGTCTACGGACATGTCGGCGGCGGGCCAACCTAGTCCCGGGGTCGTGGGGACGACCCTATAGTCGTCGGACATGTCGGCGGCGGGCCAACCTAGTCCCGGGGTCGTGGGGACGACCCTATAATCGTCGGACATGACGGTGCCGGGGCAATTTAGCCCCGGGGTCGTGGGGGCGACCCTATAGTCGTCGGACATGTCGGCGGCTGGGCAACTTTGGCCAGTGGTCGTGGGGACGACCCTATAGTCGTCGGACAAGTCGGCGGCGGGCCAACCTAGTCTCGTGGTCGTGGGGACGACCCCATAGTCGTAGGACACGTCGGCGGCGGGCCAACCTAGTCCCGGGGTCGCGGGGACGACCGTATAGTCGTCGTACATGACGGTGCCGGGGCAATCTAGCCCCGGGGTCGTGGGGACGACCCTATAGTCGTCGGATATGTCGGCGGCTGGCCAACCTAGTCCCGGGTTCGTGGGGACCACCCTATAGTCGTCGGACATGTCGCGGCTGGCCAACCTAGTCCCGGGTTCGTGGGGACCACCCTATAGTCGTCGGACATGTCGGCGGCTGGGCAACATTGGCCCGTGGTCGTGGGGGCGGCCCTATAGTCGTCGGATATGTCGGCGGCAGGGCAACTTTGGCCCGTGGTCGTGGGGACGACCCCATAGTCGTCGGACATGTCGGCGGCTGGGCAACTGTGGCCCGTGGTCGTGGGGACGACCCTATAGTCGTCGGACATGACGGTGGCGGGCCAACCTAGGCCCGGGTTCGTGGGGACCATCCTATAGTCGTCGGACATGTCGCGGCTGGCCAACCTAGTCCCGGGTTCGTGGGGACCACCCTATAGTCGACGGACATGTCGCGGCTGGTCATCTTTGGGCCGGGATCGAAGGGACGACCCTATAGTCGTCGGACATGTCGGCGGCTGGGCAACTTTGGCCCGTGGTCGTGGGGACGACCCTATATTCGTCGGACATGTCGGCGGCTGGGCAACTGTGGCCCGTGGTCGTGGGGACGACCCTATATTCGTCGGACATGTCGGCGGCTGGGCAACTGTGGCCCGTGGTCGTGGGGACGACCCTATTGTCGTCGGACATGACGGTGGCGGGCCAACCTAGTCCCGGGTTCGTGGGGACGACCCTATAGTCGTCGGACATGTCGGCGGCTGGTCAAATTTGGGCCGGGGTCGAGGGGACGACCCTATAGTCGTCGGACATGTCGGCGGCTAGCCAATCGAGTCCCGGGGTCGTGGGGACGACCCTATAGTCGTCGGACATGTCGGCGGCTGGCCAACCTAGTCCCGGGTTCGTGGGGACAACCCTATAGTCGTCGGACATGTCGGCGGCTGGGCAACTGTGGCCCGTGGTCGTGAGGACAACCCTATAGTCGTCGGACATGCCGGTGGCGGGCCAACCTAGTCCCGGGTTCGTGGGGACGACCCTATAATCGTCGGACATGTCGCGGCAGGGAAACTTTGGCCCGTGTTCGTGGGGACGACCCTAGAGTCGTCGGACATGTCGGTGGCTGGGCAACTTTGGCCCGTGGTCGTGGGGACGACCCTATAGTCGTCGGACATGTCGGCGGCTGGGCAACTGTGGCCCGTGGTCGTGGGGACGACCCTATAGTCGTCGGACATGACGGTGGCGGGCCAACCTAGTCCCGGGTTCGTGGGGACCATCCTATAGTCGTCGGACATGTCGCGGCTGGCCAACCTAGTCCCGGGTTCGTGGGGACCACCCTACAGTCGTCGGACATGTCGGCGGCTGGGCAACATTGGCCCGTGGTCGTGGGGGCGGCCCTATAGTCGTCGGATATGTCGGCGGCAGGGCAACTTTGGCCCGTGGTCGTGGGGACGACCCCATAGTCGTCGGACATGTCGGAGGCTGGCCAAGTTTGGCCCGTGGCCGTGGGGACGACCCTTTAGTCGTCGGACATGTCGGCGGTTGGGCAACTGTGGCCCGTGGTCGTGAGGACAACCCTATAGTCGTCGGACATGCCGGTGTCGGGCCAACCTAGTCCCGGGTTCGTGGGGACGACCCTATAATCGTCGGACATGACGGCGGCTGGCCAACCTAGTCCCGGGTTCGTGGGGACCATCCTATAGTCGTCGGACATGTCGCGGCAGGGAAACTTTGGCCCGTGTTCTTGGGGACGACCCTAGAGTCGTCGGACATGTCGGTGGCTGGGTAACTTTGGCCCGTGGTCGTGGGGACGACCCTATAGTCGTCGGACATGACGGTGGCGGGCCAACCTAGTCCCGGGTTCGTGGGGACCATCCTATAGTCGTCGGACATATCGCGGCTGGCCAACCTAGTCCCGGGTTCGTGGGGACCACCCTATAGTCGTCGGACATGTCGGCGGCTGGGCAACTGTGGCCCGTGGTCGTGAGGACAACCCTATAGTCGTCGGACATGCCGGTGGCGGGCCAATCTAGTCCCGGGGTCGTGGGGACGACCCTATAGTCGTCGGACATGTCGGCGGCTGGCCAACCTAGTACCGGGTTCGTGGGGACAACCCTATAGTCGTCGGACATGTCGGCGGCTGGGCAACTGTGGCCCGTGGTCGTGAGGACAACCCTATAGTCGTCGGACATGACGGTGGCGGGCCAATCTAGTCCCGGGGACGTGGGGACGACCCTATAGTCGTCGGACATGTCGGCGGCTGGCCAACCTAGTCCCGGGTTCGTGGGGACGACCCTATAGTCGTCGGACATGACGGTGGCGGGCCAATCTAGTCATGGGGTCGTGGGGACGACCCTATAGTCGTCGGACATGTCGGCGGCTGGCCATCTTTGGGCCGGGGTCGAAGGGACGACCCTATAGTCGTCGGACATGTCGGCGGCTGGGCAAATTTGGCCCGTGGTCGTGGGGACGACCCTATATTCGTCGGACATGTCGGCGGCTGGGCAACTGTGGCCCGTGGTCGTGGGGACGACCCTATAGTCGTCGGAGATGACGGTGGCGGGCCAACCTAGTCCCGAGTTCGTGGGGACGACCCTATAGTCGTCGGACATGTCGGCGGCTGGTCAAATTTGGGCAGGGGTCGAGGGGACGACCCTATAGTCGTCGGACATGTCGGCGCCTAGCCAATCGAGTCCCGGGGTCGTGGGGACGACCCTACAGACGTCGGACATGACGGTGGCGGGCCAATCTAGTCCCGGGGTCGTGGGGACGACCCTATAGTCGTCGGACAAGGCGGCGGCTGGCCAACCTAGTCCCGGGTTCGTGGGGACGACCTTATAATCGTCGGACATGTCGGCGGCTGGCCAACCTAGTCCCGGGTTCGTGGGGACCATCCTATAGTCGTCGGACATGTCGCGGCAGGGAAACTTTGGCCCGTGTTCGTGGGGACGACCCTAGAGTCGTCGGACATGTCGGTGGCTGGGCAACTTTGGCCCGTGGTCGTGGGGACGAGCCTATAGTCGTCGGACATGTCGGCGGCTGGTCATCTTTGGGCCGGGGTCGAAGGGACAACCCTATAGTCGTCGGACATGTCGTCGGCTGGCCAATCGAGTCCCGGGGTGGTGGGGACGACCCTATAGTCGTCGGACATGGCGGTGGCGGGCCAATCTAGTCCCGGGGACGTGGGGACGACCCTATAGTCGTCGGACATGTCGGCGGCTGGCCAACCTAGTCCCGGGTTCGTGGGGACCATCCTATAGTCGTCGGACATGTCGCGGCAGGGAAACTTTGGCCCGTGTTCGTGGGGACGACCCTAGAGTCGTCGGACATGACGGTGGCGGGCCAATCGAGTCCCGGGTTCGTGGGGACAACCCTATAGTCGTCGGACATGTCGGCGTCTGGTCATCTTTGGGCCGGGGTCAAAGGGACGACCCTATAGTCGTCGGACATGTCGGCGGCTGGGCAACTTTGGCCCGTGGTCGTGGGGACGACCCTATATTCGTCGGACATGTCGGCGGCTGGGTAACTGTGGCCCGTGGTCGTGGGGACGACCCTATAGTCGTCGGACATGACGGTGGCGGGCCAACCTAGTCCCGTGTTCGTGGGGACGACCCTATAGTCGTCGGACATGTCGGCGGCTGGTCAAATTTGGGCCGGGGTCGAGGGGACGACCCTATAGTCGTCGGACATGTCGGCGGCTAGCCAATCGAGTCCCGGTGTCGTGGGGACGACCCTATAGACGTCGGACATGACGGTGGCGGGCCAATCTAGTCCCGGGGTCGTGGGGACGACCCTATAGTCGTCGGACATGTCGGCGGCTGGCCAACCTAGTCCCGGGTTCGTGGGGACAAACCTATAGTCGTCGGACATGTCGGCGGCTGGGCAACTGTGGCCCGTGGTCGTGAGGTCAACCCTATAGTCGTCGGACATGCCGGTGGCGGGCCAACCTAGTCCCGGGTTCGTGGGGACGACCCTATAATCGTCGGACATGTCGGCGGCTGGCCAACCTAGTCCCGGGTTCGTGGGGACCATCCTATAGTCGTCGGACATGTCGCGGCAGGGAAACTTTGGCCCGTGTTCGTGGGGACGACCCTAGAGTCGTCGGATATGACGGTGGCGGGCCAATCTAGTCCCGGGTTCGTGGGGACGATCCTATAATCGTCGGACATGTCGGCGGCTGGCCATCCTCGTCCCGGGTTCGTGGGGACCATCCTATAGTCGTCGGACATGTCGCGGCTGGGAAACTTTGGCCCGTGTTCGTGGGGACGACCCTAGAGTCGTCGGATATGTCGGTGGCTGGGCAGCTTTGGCCCGTGGTCGTGGGGACGACCCCATAGTCGTCGGACATAACGGTGGCGGGCCAACCTAGTCCCGGGTTCGTGGGGACGACCCTATAGTCGTCGGACATGTCGGCGGCTGGTCATCTTTGGGCCGGGGTCGAAGGGACAACCCTATAGTCGTCGGACATGTCGGCGGCTGGCCAATCGAGTCCCGTGGTCGTGGGGACGGGCCTATAGTCGTCGGATATGTCGGCGGCTGGGCAGCTTTGGCCCGTGGTCGTGGGGACGACCCCATAGTCGTCGGACATGACGGTGGCGGGCCAACCTAGTCCCGGGTTCGTGGGGACGACCCTATAGTCGTCGGACATGTCGGCGGCTGGTCATCTTGGGGCCGGGGTCGAAGGGACAACCCTATAATCGTCGGACATGTCGGCGGCTGGCCAATCGAGTCCCGTGGTGGTGGGGACGACCCTATAGTCGTCGGACATGTCGGCGGCTGGGCAACTGGGGCCCATGGTCGTGAGGACAACCCTATAGTCGTCGGACAAGACGGTGGCGGGCCAACCTATTCCCGGGTTCGTGGGGACGATCCTATAATCGTCGGACATGTCGGCGGCTGGCCAACCTCGTCCCGGGTTCGTGGGGACCATCCTATAGTCGTCGGACATGTCGCGGCTGGGAAACTTTGGCCCGTGTTCGTGGGGACGACCCTAGAGTCGTCGGATATGTCGGCGGCTGGGCAGCTTTGGCCCGTGGTCGTGGTGACGACCCCATAGTCGTCGGACATAACGGTGGCGGGCCAACCTAGTCCCGGGTTCGTGGGGACGTCCCTTTAGTCGTCGGACATGTCGGCGGCGGGCCAATCTAGTCCCGGGGACGTGGGGACGACCCTATAGTCGTCGGACATGTCGGCGGCTGGCCAACCTAGTCCCGGGTTCGTGGGGACAACCCTATAGTCGTCGGACATGTCGGCGGCTGGCCAATCGAGTCCCGGGGTGGTGGGGACGACCCTATAGTCGTCGGACATGACGGTGGCGGGCCAATCTAGTCCCGGGGACGTGGGGACGACCCTATAGTCGTTGGACATGTCGGCGGCAGGCCAACCTAGTCCCGGGTTCGTGGGGACGACCCTATAATCGTCGGACATGTCGGCGGCTGGCCAACCTAGTCCCGGGTTCGTGGGGACCATCCTATAGTCGTCGGACATGTCGCGGCAGGGAAACTTTGGCCCGTTTTCGTGGGGACGACCCTAGAGTCGTCGGTAATGACGGTGGCGGGCCAATCGAGTCCCGGGGTCGTGGGGACGACCCTATAGTCGTCGGACATGCCGGCGGCGGGCCAACGTAGGCCCAGGGTCGTGGGGACGGCCCGACAGTCGTCGGACATGACGGTGGCGGGCCAACGTAGGCCCAGGGTCGTGGGGATGACCCTATAGTCGTCGGACATATTGGCGGCTGGGCAACTTTGGCCCGTGGTCGTGGGGACGGCCCTATAGTCGTCGGATATGTCGGCGGCTGGCCAACTTTGGCCCGTGGCCGTGGGGACGTCCCTTTAGTCGTCGGACATGTCGGGGGCGGGCCAATCTATTCCCGGGGTGGTGGGGACGACCCTATAGTCGTCGGACATGACGGCGGCTGGGCAACTTTGGCCCGTGGTGGTGGGGACGACCCTACAGTCGTCGGACATGTCGGCGGCTGGGCAACTTTGGCCCGTGGTCGTGGGGACGACCCCATAGTCGTCGGACATGTCGGCGGCTGGCCAACTTCGGAACGGAGTCGAGGGGACGACCCTATAGTCGTCGGACATGTCGGCGGCTGGCCAATCTAGTCCCGGGTTGGTGGGGACGACCCTACACTCGTCGGACATGGCGGTGGCGGGCCAATCTAGTCCCGGGGTCGTGGGGACGACCCTATAGTCGTCGGACATGTCGGCGGCTGGCCAACATAGTCCCGGGTTCGTGGGGACGACCCTATAGTCGTCGGACATGTCTGCGGCTGGCCAACCTAGTCCCGGGTTCGTGGGGACAACCCTATAGTCGTCGGACATGTCGGCGGCTGGGCAACTGTGGCCCGTGGTCGTGAGGACAACCCTATAGTCGTCGGACATGACGGTGGCGGGCCAACCTAGTCCCGGGTTCGTGGGGACGACCCTATAGTCGTCGGACATGTCTGCGGCTGGCCAACCTAGTCCCGGGTTCGTGGGGACAACCCTATAGTCGTCGGACATGTCGGCGGCTGGGCAACTGTGGCCCGTGGTCGTGAGGACAACCATATAGTCGTCGGACATGCCCGTGGCGGGCCAACCTAGTCCCGGGTTCGTGGGGACGACCCTATAATCGTCGGACATGTCGGCGGCTGGCCAACCTAGTCCCGGGTTCGTGGGGACCATCCTATAGTCGTCGGACATGTCGGCGGCTGGGCAACTTTGGGCCGGGGTCGAAGGGACAACCCTATAGTCGTCGGACATGTCGGCGGCTGGCCAATCGAGTCCCGTGGTGGTGGGGACGACCCTACAGTCGTCGGACATGTCGGCGGCTGGGCAACTTTGGGCCGGGGTCGAAGGGACAACCCTATAGTCGTCGGACATGTCGGCGGCTGGCCAATCGAGTCCCGTGGTGGTGGGGACGACCCTATAGTCGTCGGACATGTCGGCGGTTGGTCATCTTTGGGCCGGGGTCGAAGGGACAACCCTATAGTCGTCGGACATGTCGGCGGCTGGCCAATCGAGTCCCGTGGTGGTGGGGACGACCCTATAGTCGTCGGACATGTCGGCGGCTGGGCAACTGTGGCCCATGGTCGTGAGGACAACCCTATAGTCGTCGGACAAGACGGTGGCGGGCCAACCTATTCCCGAGTTCGTGGGGACGATCCTATAATCGTCGGACATGTCGGCGGCTGGCCAACCTCGTCCCGGGTTCGTGGGGACCATCCTATAGTCGTCGGACATGTCGCGGCTGGGAAACTTTGGCCCGTGTTCGTGGGGGCGACCCTAGAGTCGTCGGATATGTCGGCGGCTGGGCAGCTTTGGCCCGTGGTCGTGGGGACGACCCCATAGTCGTCGGACATAACGGTGGCGGGGCAACCTAGTCCCGGGTTCGTGGGGACGACCCTATAGTCGTCGGACATGTCGGCGGCTGGGCAACTTTGGCCCGTGGTCGTGGGGACGACCCCATAGTCGTCGGACATGTCGGCGGCTGGCCAACTTTGGCCCGTGGCCGTGGGGACGTCCCTTTAGTCGTCGGACATGTCGGCGGCGGGCCAGTCTAGTCCCGGGGTGGTGGGGACGACCCTATAGTCGTCGGACATGTCGGCGGCTGGGCAACTGTGGCCCGTGGTCGTGAGGACAACCCTATAGTCGTCGGACAAGACGGTGGCGGGCCAACCTATTCCCGGGTTCGTGGGGACGATCCTATAATCGTCGGACATGTCGGCGGCTGGCCAACCTCGTCCCGGGTTCGTGGGGACCATCCTATAGTCGTCGGACATGTCGCGGCTGGGAAACTTTGGCCCGTGTTCGTGGGGACGACCCTAGAGTCGTCGGATATGTCGGCGGCTGGGCAGCTTTGGCCCGTGGTCGTGGTAACGACCCCATAGTCGTCGGACATAACGGTGGCGGGCCAACCTAGTCCCGGGTTCGTGGGGACGTCCCTTTAGTCGTCGGACATGTCGGCGGCGGGCCAATCTAGTCCCGGGGTGGTGGGGACGACCCTATAGTCGTCGGACATGACGGCGACTGGGCAACTTTGGCCCGTGGTGGTGGGGACGATCCTACAGTCGTCGGACATGTCGGCGGTTGGGCAACTTTGGCCCGTGGTCGTGGGGACGACCCCATAGTCGTCGGACATAACGGTGGCGGGCCAACCTAGTCCCGGGTTCGTGGGGACGACCCTATTGTCGTCGGACATGTCGGCGGCTGTTCATCTTTGGGCCGTGGTCGAAGGGACAACCCTATAGTCGTCGGACATGTCGGCGGCTGGCCAATCGAGTCCCGGGGTGGTGGGGACGACCCTATAGTCGTCGGACATGACGGTGGCGGGCCATTCTAGTCCCGGGGACGTGGGGACGACCCTATAGTCGTCGGACATGTCGGCGGCTGGCCAACCTAGTCCCGGGTTCGTGGGGACAACCCTATAGTCGTCGGACATGTCGGCGGCTGGCCAATCGAGTCCCGGGGTGGTGGGGACGACCCTATAGTCGTCGGACATGACGGTGGCGGGCCAATCTAGTCCCGGGGACGTGGGGACGACCCTATAGTCGTTGGACATGTCGGCGGCAGGCCAACCTAGTCCCGGGTTCGTGGGGACGACCCTATAATCGTCGGACATGTCGGCGGCTGGCCAACCTAGTCCCGGGTTCGTGGGGACCATCCTATAGTCGTCGGACATGTCGCGGCAGGGAAACTTTGGCCCGTTTTCGTGGGGACGACCCTAGAGTCGTCGGTAATGACGGTGGCGGGCCAATCGAGTCCCGGGGTCGTGGGGACGACCCTATAGTCGTCGGACATGCCGGCGGCGGGCCAACGTAGGCCCAGGGTCGTGGGGACGGCCCGACAGTCGTCGGACATGACGGTGGCGGGCCAACGTAGGCCCAGGGTCGTGGGGATGACCCTATAGTCGTCGGACATATCGGCGGCTGGGCAACTTTGGCCCGTGGTCGTGGGGACGGCCCTATAGTCGTCGGATATGTCGGCGGCTGGCCAACTTTGGCCCGTGGCCGTGGGGACGTCCCTTTAGTCGTCGGACATGTCGGGGGCGGGCCAATCTATTCCCGGGGTGGTGGGGACGACCCTATAGTCGTCGGACATGACGGCGGCTGGGCAACTTTGGCCCGTGGTGGTGGGGACGACCCTACAGTCGTCGGACATGTCGGCGGCTGGGCAACTTTGGCCCGTGGTCGTGGGGACGACCCCATAGTCGTCGGACATGTCGGCGGCTGGCCAACTTTGGCCCGTGGCCGTGGGGACGTCCCTTTAGTCGTCGGACATGTCGGCGGCCAGCGAATCTAGTCCCGGGGTGGTGGGGACGACCCTATAGTCGTCGGACATGTCGGCGGCTGGACAACTTTGGCCCGTGGTGGTGGGGACGACCCTATAGTCGTCGGACATGACGGCGGCTGGGCAACTTTGGCCCGTGGTGGTGGGGACGACCCTATAGTCGTCGGACATGACGGCGGCTGGGCAACTTTGGTCCGTGGTGGTGGGGACGACCCTACAGTCGTCGGACATGGCGGTGGCGGGCCAATCTAGTCCTGGGGTCGTCGGGACGATCCTATAGTCGTCGGACATTTCGGCGGTTGGCCAACCTAGTCCCGGGGTCGTGGGGACGACCCTATAGTCGTCGGACATGTCGGCGGCTGGTCAACTTCGGAACGGAGTCGAGGGGACGAACCTACAGTCGTCGGACATGGCGGTGGCGGGCCAATCTAGTCCTGGGGTCGTCGGGACGATCCTATAGTCGTCGGACATTTCGGCGGTTGGCCAACCTAGTCCCGGGGTCGTGGGGACGACCCTATAGTCGTCGGACATGTCGGCGGCGGGCCAACGTAGGCCCAGGGTCGTGGGGATGACCCTAAAATCGTCGGACATGTCGGCGGCGGGCCCACGTAGACCCAGGGTCGTAGGGACGACCCTATAGTCGTCGGACAAGTCGGCGGCAGTCCAACCTAGTCCCGGGGTCGTGGGGACGACCCTATAGTCGTCGGACATGACGGTGGCGGGCCGATCAAGGCCCGGGGTCGTGGGGACGACCCTATAGTCGTTGGACATGTCGGCGGCTGGCCAACTGTGGTCGTGGGGACGACCCTTTAGTCGTCGGACATGACGGTGGCGAGCCAACCTAATCCCGGGCTCGTGGGGACGACCCTATAATCGTCGGACATGTCGGCGGCGGGCCAACGTAGACCCAGGGTCGTAGGGACGACCCTATAGTCGTCGGACAAGTCGGCGGCAGGCCAACCTAGTCCCGGGGTCGTGGGGACGACCCTATAGTCGTCGGACATGTCGGCGGCTGGTCAACTTCGGAACGGAGTCGAGGGGACGACCCTATAGTCGTCGGACATGTCGGCGGCTGGCCAATCTAGTCCCGGGTTGGTGGGGACGACCCTACACTCGTCGGACATGGCGGTGGCGGGCCAATCTAGTCCCGGGGTCGTGGGGACGACCCTATAGTCGTCGGACATGTCGGCGGCTGGCCAACATAGTCCCGGGTTCGTGGGGACGACCCTATAGTCGTCGGACATGTCTGCGGCTGGCCAACCTAGTCCCGGGTTCGTGGGGACAACCCTATAGTCGTCGGACATGTCGGCGGCTGGGCAACTGTGGCCCGTGGTCGTGAGGACAACCCTATAGTCGTCGGACATGACGGTGGCGGGCCAACCTAGTCCCGGGTTCGTGGGGACGACCCTATAGTCGTCGGACATGTCTGCGGCTGGGAAACTTTGGCCCGTGTTCGTGGGGACGACCCTAGAGTCGTCGGATATGTCGGCGGCTGGGCAGCTTTGGCCCGTGGTCGTGGTGACGACCCCATAGTCGTCGGACATAACGGTGGCGGGCCAACCTAGTCCCGGGTTCGTGGGGACGTCCCTTTAGTCGTCGGACATGTCGGCGGCGGGCCAATCTAGTCCCGGGGTGGTGGGGACGACCCTATAGTCGTCGGACATGACGGCGACTGGGCAACTTTGGCCCGTGGTGGTGGGGACGATCCTACAGTCGTCGGACATGTCGGCGGTTGGGCAACTTTGGCCCGTGGTCGTGGGGACGACCCCATAGTCGTCGGACATAACGGTGGCGGGCCAACCTAGTCCCGGGTTCGTGGGGACGACCCTATTGTCGTCGGACATGTCGGCGGCTGTTCATCTTTGGGCCGTGGTCGAAGGGACAACCCTATAGTCGTCGGACATGTCGGCGGCTGGCCAATCGAGTCCCGGGGTGGTGGGGACGACCCTATAGTCGTCGGACATGACGGTGGCGGGCCATTCTAGTCCCGGGGACGTGGGGACGACCCTATAGTCGTCGGACATGTCGGCGGCTGGCCAACCTAGTCCCGGGTTCGTGGGGACAACCCTATAGTCGTCGGACATGTCGGCGGCTGGCCAATCGAGTCCCGGGGTGGTGGGGACGACCCTATAGTCGTCGGACATGACGGTGGCGGGCCAATCTAGTCCCGGGGACGTGGGGACGACCCTATAGTCGTTGGACATGTCGGCGGCAGGCCAACCTAGTCCCGGGTTCGTGGGGACGACCCTATAATCGTCGGACATGTCGGCGGCTGGCCAACCTAGTCCCGGGTTCGTGGGGACCATCCTATAGTCGTCGGACATGTCGCGGCAGGGAAACTTTGGCCCGTTTTCGTGGGGACGACCCTAGAGTCGTCGGTAATGACGGTGGCGGGCCAATCGAGTCCCGGGGTCGTGGGGACGACCCTATAGTCGTCGGACATGCCGGCGGCGGGCCAACGTAGGCCCAGGGTCGTGGGGACGGCCCGACAGTCGTCGGACATGACGGTGGCGGGCCAACGTAGGCCCAGGGTCGTGGGGATGACCCTATAGTCGTCGGACATATCGGCGGCTGGGCAACTTTGGCCCGTGGTCGTGGGGACGGCCCTATAGTCGTCGGATATGTCGGCGGCTGGCCAACTTTGGCCCGTGGCCGTGGGGACGTCCCTTTAGTCGTCGGACATGTCGGGGGCGGGCCAATCTATTCCCGGGGTGGTGGGGACGACCCTATAGTCGTCGGACATGACGGCGGCTGGGCAACTTTGGCCCGTGGTGGTGGGGACGACCCTACAGTCGTCGGACATGTCGGCGGCTGGGCAACTTTGGCCCGTGGTCGTGGGGACGACCCCATAGTCGTCGGACA
This sequence comes from Andrena fulva, assembly GCA_946251845.1. Lineage (NCBI taxonomy): Eukaryota > Metazoa > Arthropoda > Insecta > Hymenoptera > Andrenidae > Andrena > Andrena fulva. The sequence continues at coordinate 47,577 of CAMITZ010000031.1, read as the reverse complement.
TGTCGGCGGCTGGCCAACTTTGGCCCGTGGCCGTGGGGACGTCCCTTTAGTCGTCGGACATGTCGGCGGCCAGCGAATCTAGTCCCGGGGTGGTGGGGACGACCCTATAGTCGTCGGACATGTCGGCGGCTGGACAACTTTGGCCCGTGGTGGTGGGGACGACCCTATAGTCGTCGGACATGACGGCGGCTGGGCAACTTTGGCCCGTGGTGGTGGGGACGACCCTATAGTCGTCGGACATGACGGCGGCTGGGCAACTTTGGTCCGTGGTGGTGGGGACGACCCTACAGTCGTCGGACATGGCGGTGGCGGGCCAATCTAGTCCTGGGGTCGTCGGGACGATCCTATAGTCGTCGGACATTTCGGCGGTTGGCCAACCTAGTCCCGGGGTCGTGGGGACGACCCTATAGTCGTCGGACATGTCGGCGGCTGGTCAACTTTGGAACGGAGTCGAGGGGACGAACCTACAGTCGTCGGACATGGCGGTGGCGGGCCAATCTAGTCCTGGGGTCGTCGGGACGATCCTATAGTCGTCGGACATTTCGGCGGTTGGCCAACCTAGTCCCGGGGTCGTGGGGACGACCCTATAGTCGTCGGACATGTCGGCGGCGGGCCAACGTAGGCCCAGGGTCGTGGGGATGACCCTAAAATCGTCGGACATGTCGGCGGCGGGCCCACGTAGACCCAGGGTCGTAGGGACGACCCTATAGTCGTCGGACAAGTCGGCGGCAGTCCAACCTAGTCCCGGGGTCGTGGGGACGACCCTATAGTCGTCGGACATGACGGTGGCGGGCCGATCAAGGCCCGGGGTCGTGGGGACGACCCTATAGTCGTTGGACATGTCGGCGGCTGGCCAACTGTGGTCGTGGGGACGACCCTTTAGTCGTCGGACATGACGGTGGCGAGCCAACCTAATCCCGGGCTCGTGGGGACGACCCTATAATCGTCGGACATGTCGGCGGCGGGCCAACGTAGACCCAGGGTCGTAGGGACGACCCTATAGTCGTCGGACAAGTCGGCGGCAGGCCAACCTAGTCCCGGGGTCGTGGGGACGACCCTATAGTCGTCGGACATGTCGGCGGCTGGTCAACTTCGGAACGGAGTCGAGGGGACGACCCTATAGTCGTCGGACATGTCGGCGGCTGGCCAATCTAGTCCCGGGTTGGTGGGGACGACCCTACACTCGTCGGACATGGCGGTGGCGGGCCAATCTAGTCCCGGGGTCGTGGGGACGACCCTATAGTCGTCGGACATGTCGGCGGCTGGCCAACATAGTCCCGGGTTCGTGGGGACGACCCTATAGTCGTCGGACATGTCTGCGGCTGGCCAACCTAGTCCCGGGTTCGTGGGGACAACCCTATAGTCGTCGGACATGTCGGCGGCTGGGCAACTGTGGCCCGTGGTCGTGAGGACAACCCTATAGTCGTCGGACATGACGGTGGCGGGCCAACCTAGTCCCGGGTTCGTGGGGACGACCCTAGAGTCGTCGGATATGTCGGCGGCTGGGCAGCTTTGGCCCGTGGTCGTGGTGACGACCCCATAGTCGTCGGACATAACGGTGGCGGGCCAACCTAGTCCCGGGTTCGTGGGGACGTCCCTTTAGTCGTCGGACATGTCGGCGGCGGGCCAATCTAGTCCCGGGGTGGTGGGGACGACCCTATAGTCGTCGGACATGACGGCGGCTGGGCAACTTTGGCCCGTGGTGGTGGGGACGATCCTACAGTCGTCGGACATGTCGGCGGTTGGGCAACTTTGGCCCGTGGTCGTGGGGACGACCCCATAGTCGTCGGACATAACGGTGGCGGGCCAACCTAGTCCCGGGTTCGTGGGGACGACCCTATTGTCGTCGGACATGTCGGCGGCTGTTCATCTTTGGGCCGTGGTCGAAGGGACAACCCTATAGTCGTCGGACATGTCGGCGGCTGGCCAATCGAGTCCCGGGGTGGTGGGGACGACCCTATAGTCGTCGGACATGACGGTGGCGGGCCATTCTAGTCCCGGGGACGTGGGGACGACCCTATAGTCGTCGGACATGTCGGCGGCTGGCCAACCTAGTCCCGGGTTCGTGGGGACAACCCTATAGTCGTCGGACATGTCGGCGGCTGGCCAATCGAGTCCCGGGGTGGTGGGGACGACCCTATAGTCGTCGGACATGACGGTGGCGGGCCAATCTAGTCCCGGGGACGTGGGGACGACCCTATAGTCGTTGGACATGTCGGCGGCAGGCCAACCTAGTCCCGGGTTCGTGGGGACGACCCTATAATCGTCGGACATGTCGGCGGCTGGCCAACCTAGTCCCGGGTTCGTGGGGACCATCCTATAGTCGTCGGACATGTCGCGGCAGGGAAACTTTGGCCCGTTTTCGTGGGGACGACCCTAGAGTCGTCGGTAATGACGGTGGCGGGCCAATCGAGTCCCGGGGTCGTGGGGACGACCCTATAGTCGTCGGACATGCCGGCGGCGGGCCAACGTAGGCCCAGGGTCGTGGGGACGGCCCGACAGTCGTCGGACATGACGGTGGCGGGCCAACGTAGGCCCAGGGTCGTGGGGATGACCCTATAGTCGTCGGACATATTGGCGGCTGGGCAACTTTGGCCCGTGGTCGTGGGGACGGCCCTATAGTCGTCGGATATGTCGGCGGCTGGCCAACTTTGGCCCGTGGCCGTGGGGACGTCCCTTTAGTCGTCGGACATGTCGGGGGCGGGCCAATCTATTCCCGGGGTGGTGGGGACGACCCTATAGTCGTCGGACATGACGGCGGCTGGGCAACTTTGGCCCGTGGTGGTGGGGACGACCCTACAGTCGTCGGACATGTCGGCGGCTGGGCAACTTTGGCCCGTGGTCGTGGGGACGACCCCATAGTCGTCGGACATGTCGGCGGCTGGCCAACTTCGGAACGGAGTCGAGGGGACGACCCTATAGTCGTCGGACATGTCGGCGGCTGGCCAATCTAGTCCCGGGTTGGTGGGGACGACCCTACACTCGTCGGACATGGCGGTGGCGGGCCAATCTAGTCCCGGGGTCGTGGGGACGACCCTATAGTCGTCGGACATGTCGGCGGCTGGCCAACATAGTCCCGGGTTCGTGGGGACGACCCTATAGTCGTCGGACATGTCTGCGGCTGGCCAACCTAGTCCCGGGTTCGTGGGGACAACCCTATAGTCGTCGGACATGTCGGCGGCTGGGCAACTGTGGCCCGTGGTCGTGAGGACAACCCTATAGTCGTCGGACATGACGGTGGCGGGCCAACCTAGTCCCGGGTTCGTGGGGACGACCCTATAGTCGTCGGACATGTCTGCGCCTGGCCAACCTAGTCCCGGGTTCGTGGGGACAACCCTATAGTCGTCGGACATGTCGGCGGCTGGGCAACTGTGGCCCGTGGTCGTGAGGACAACCCTATAGTCGTCGGACAAGACGGTGGCGGGCCAACCTATTCCCGGGTTCGTGGGGACGATCCTATAATCGTCGGACATGTCGGCGGCTGGCCAACCTCGTCCCGGGTTCGTGGGGACCATCCTATAGTCGTCGGACATGTCGCGGCTGGGAAACTTTGGCCCGTGTTCGTGGGGACGACCCTAGAGTCGTCGGATATGTCGGCGGCTGGGCAGCTTTGGCCCGTGGTCGTGGTGACGACCCCATAGTCGTCGGACATAACGGTGGCGGGCCAACCTAGTCCCGGGTTCGTGGGGACGTCCCTTTAGTCGTCGGACATGTCGGCGGCGGGCCAATCTAGTCCCGGGGTGGTGGGGACGACCCTATAGTCGTCGGACATGACGGCGACTGGGCAACTTTGGCCCGTGGTGGTGGGGACGATCCTACAGTCGTCGGACATGTCGGCGGTTGGGCAACTTTGGCCCGTGGTCGTGGGGACGACCCCATAGTCGTCGGACATAACGGTGGCGGGCCAACCTAGTCCCGGGTTCGTGGGGACGACCCTATTGTCGTCGGACATGTCGGCGGCTGTTCATCTTTGGGCCGTGGTCGAAGGGACAACCCTATAGTCGTCGGACATGTCGGCGGCTGGCCAATCGAGTCCCGGGGTGGTGGGGACGACCCTATAGTCGTCGGACATGACGGTGGCGGGCCATTCTAGTCCCGGGGACGTGGGGACGACCCTATAGTCGTCGGACATGTCGGCGGCTGGCCAACCTAGTCCCGGGTTCGTGGGGACAACCCTATAGTCGTCGGACATGTCGGCGGCTGGCCAATCGAGTCCCGGGGTGGTGGGGACGACCCTATAGTCGTCGGACATGACGGTGGCGGGCCAATCTAGTCCCGGGGACGTGGGGACGACCCTATAGTCGTTGGACATGTCGGCGGCAGGCCAACCTAGTCCCGGGTTCGTGGGGACGACCCTATAATCGTCGGACATGTCGGCGGCTGGCCAACCTAGTCCCGGGTTCGTGGGGACCATCCTATAGTCGTCGGACATGTCGCGGCAGGGAAACTTTGGCCCGTTTTCGTGGGGACGACCCTAGAGTCGTCGGTAATGACGGTGGCGGGCCAATCGAGTCCCGGGGTCGTGGGGACGACCCTATAGTCGTCGGACATGCCGGCGGCGGGCCAACGTAGGCCCAGGGTCGTGGGGACGGCCCGACAGTCGTCGGACATGACGGTGGCGGGCCAACGTAGGCCCAGGGTCGTGGGGATGACCCTATAGTCGTCGGACATATCGGCGGCTGGGCAACTTTGGCCCGTGGTCGTGGGGACGGCCCTATAGTCGTCGGATATGTCGGCGGCTGGCCAACTTTGGCCCGTGGCCGTGGGGACGTCCCTTTAGTCGTCGGACATGTCGGCGGCCAGCGAATCTAGTCCCGGGGTGGTGGGGACGACCCTATAGTCGTCGGACATGTCGGCGGCTGGACAACTTTGGCCCGTGGTGGTGGGGACGACCCTATAGTCGTCGGACATGGCGGTGGCGGGCCAATCTAGTCCTGGGGTCGTCGGGACGATCCTATAGTCGTCGGACATGTCGCGGCAGGGAAACTTTGGCCCGTTTTCGTGGGGACGACCCTAGAGTCGTCGGACATGTCGGCGGCTGGCCAACCTAGTCCCGGGTTCGTGGGGACCATCCTATAGTCGTCGGACATGTCGCGGCAGGGAAACTTTGGCCCGTTTTCGTGGGGACGACCCTAGAGTCGTCGGTAATGACGGTGGCGGGCCAATCGAGTCCCGGGGTCGTGGGGACAACCCTATAGTCGTCGGACATGTCGGCGGCTGGCCAATCGAGTCCCGGGGTGGTGGGGACGACCCTATAGTCGTCGGACATGACGGTGGCGGGCCAATCTAGTCCCGGGGACGTGGGGACGACCCTATAGTCGTTGGACATGTCGGCGGCGGGCCAATCTATTCCCGGGGTGGTGGGGACGACCCTATAGTCGTCGGACATGACGGCGGCTGGGCAACTTTGGCCCGTGGTGGTGGGGACGACCCTACAGTCGTCGGACATGTCGGCGGCTGGGCAACTTTGGCCCGTGGTCGTGGGGACGACCCCATAGTCGTCGGACATGTCGGCGGCTGGCCAACTTTGGCCCGTGGCCGTGGGGACGTCCCTTTAGTCGTCGGACATGTCGGCGGCCAGCGAATCTAGTCCCGGGGTGGTGGGGACGACCCTATAGTCGTCGGACATGTCGGCGGCTGGACAACTTTGGCCCGTGGTGGTGGGGACGACCCTATAGTCGTCGGACATGACGGCGGCTGGGCAACTTTGGCCCGTGGTGGTGGGGACGACCCTATAGTCGTCGGACATGACGGCGGCTGGGCAACTTTGGTCCGTGGTGGTGGGGACGACCCTACAGTCGTCGGACATGGCGGTGGCGGGCCAATCTAGTCCTGGGGTCGTCGGGACGATCCTATAGTCGTCGGACATTTCGGCGGTTGGCCAACCTAGTCCCGGGGTCGTGGGGACGACCCTATAGTCGTCGGACATGTCGGCGGCTGGTCAACTTCGGAACGGAGTCGAGGGGACGAACCTACAGTCGTCGGACATGGCGGTGGCGGGCCAATCTAGTCCTGGGGTCGTCGGGACGATCCTATAGTCGTCGGACATTTCGGCGGTTGGCCAACCTAGTCCCGGGGTCGTGGGGACGACCCTATAGTCGTCGGACATGTCGGCGGCGGGCCAACGTAGGCCCAGGGTCGTGGGGATGACCCTAAAATCGTCGGACATGTCGGCGGCGGGCCCACGTAGACCCAGGGTCGTAGGGACGACCCTATAGTCGTCGGACAAGTCGGCGGCAGTCCAACCTAGTCCCGGGGTCGTGGGGACGACCCTATAGTCGTCGGACATGACGGTGGCGGGCCGATCAAGGCCCGGGGTCGTGGGGACGACCCTATAGTCGTTGGACATGTCGGCGGCTGGCCAACTGTGGTCGTGGGGACGACCCTTTAGTCGTCGGACATGACGGTGGCGAGCCAACCTAATCCCGGGCTCGTGGGGACGACCCTATAATCGTCGGACATGTCGGCGGCGGGCCAACGTAGACCCAGGGTCGTAGGGACGACCCTATAGTCGTCGGACAAGTCGGCGGCAGGCCAACCTAGTCCCGGGGTCGTGGGGACGACCCTATAGTCGTCGGACATGTCGGCGGCTGGTCAACTTCGGAACGGAGTCGAGGGGACGACCCTATAGTCGTCGGACATGTCGGCGGCTGGCCAATCTAGTCCCGGGTTGGTGGGGACGACCCTACACTCGTCGGACATGGCGGTGGCGGGCCAATCTAGTCCCGGGGTCGTGGGGACGACCCTATAGTCGTCGGACATGTCGGCGGCTGGCCAACATAGTCCCGGGTTCGTGGGGACGACCCTATAGTCGTCGGACATGTCTGCGGCTGGCCAACCTAGTCCCGGGTTCGTGGGGACAACCCTATAGTCGTCGGACATGTCGGCGGCTGGGCAACTGTGGCCCGTGGTCGTGAGGACAACCCTATAGTCGTCGGACATGACGGTGGCGGGCCAACCTAGTCCCGGGTTCGTGGGGACGACCCTATAGTCGTCGGACATGTCTGCGGCTGGCCAACCTAGTCCCGGGTTCGTGGGGACAACCCTATAGTCGTCGGACATGTCGGCGGCTGGGCAACTGTGGCCCGTGGTCGTGAGGACAACCATATAGTCGTCGGACATGCCCGTGGCGGGCCAACCTAGTCCCGGGTTCGTGGGGACGACCCTATAATCGTCGGACATGTCGGCGGCTGGCCAACCTAGTCCCGGGTTCGTGGGGACCATCCTATAGTCGTCGGACATGTCGCGGCAGGGAAACTTTGGCCCGTGTTCTTGGGGACGACCCTAGAGTCGTCGGACATGTCGGTGGCTGGGCAACTTTGGCCCGTGGTCGTTGGGACGACCCTATAGTCGTCGGACATGACGGTGGCGGGCCAACCTAGTCCCGGGATCGTGGGGACCATCCTATAGTCGTCGGACATGTCGCGGCAGGGAAACTTTGGCCCGTGTTCGTGGGGACGACCCAAGAGTCGTCGGATATGTCGGTGGCGGGCCAATCTAGTCCCGGGGTCGTGGGGATGACCCTATAGTCGTCGGACATGTCGGCGGCTGGCCAACCTAGTCCCGGGTTCGTGAGGACGACCCTATAATCGTCGGACATGTCGGCGGCTGGCCAACCTAGTCCCGGGTTCGTGGGGACCATCCTATAGTCGTCGGACATGTCGCGGCAGGGAAACTTTGGCCCGTGGTCGTGGGGACGACCCTATAGTCGTCGGACATGTCGGCGGCTGGGCAACTTTGGCCCGTGGTCGTGGGGACGACCCTATATTCGTCGGACATGTCGGCGGCTGGGCAACTGTGGCCCGTGGTCGTGGGGACGACCCTATAGTCGTCGGACATGACGGTGGCGGGCCAACCTAGTGCCGGGTTCGTGGGGACGATCCTATAATCGTCGGACATGTCGGCGGCTGGCCAACCTCGTCCCGGGTTCGTGGGGACCATCCTATAGTCGTCGGACATGTCGCGGCTGGGAAACTTTGGCCCGTGCTCGTGGGGACGACCCTAGAGTCGTCGGACATGACGGTGGCGGGCCAATCTAGTTCCGGGGTCGTGGGGACGACCCTATATTCGTCGGACATGTCGGCGGCGGGCCAACGTAGGCCCAGGGTCGTGGGGACGGCCCGACAGTCGTCGGACATGACGGTGGCGGGCCAACGTAGGCCCAGGGTTGTGGGGATGACCCTATAGTCGTCGGACATATCGGCGGCTGGGCAACTTTGGCCCGTGGTCGTGGGGACGGCCCTATAGTCGTCGGATATGTCGGTGGCTGGGCAGCTTTGGCCCGTGGTCGTGGGGACGACCCCATAGTCGTCGGACATGACGGTGGCGGGCCAACCTAGTCCCGGGTTCGTGGGGACGACCCTATAGTCGTCGGACATGTCGGCGGCTGGTCATCTTTGGGCCGGGGTCGAAGGGACAACCCTATAGTCGTCGGACATGTCGGCGGCTGGCCAATCGAGTCCCGGGGTGGTGGAGACGACCCTATAGTCGTCGGACATGACGGTGGCGGGCCAATCTAGTCCCGGGGACGTGGGGACGACCCTATAGTCGTCGGACATGTCGGCGGCTGGCCAACCTAGTCCCGGGTTCGTGGGGACGACCCTATAGTCGTCGGACATGACGGTGGCGGGCCAATCTAGTCATGGGGTCGTGGGGACGACCCTATAGTCGTCGGACATGTCGGCGGCTGGCCATCTTTGGGCCGGGGTCGAAGGGACGACCCTATAGTCGTCGGACATGTCGGCGGCTGGGCAACTTTGGCCCGTGGTCGTGGGGACGACCCTATATTCGTCGGACATGTCGGCGGCTGGGCAACTGTGGCCCGTGGTCGTGGGGACGACCCTATAGTCGTCGGACATGACGGTGGCGGGCCAACCTAGTCCCGGGTTCGTGGGGACGACCCTATAGTCGTCGGACATGTCGGCGGCTGGTCAAATTTGGGCCGGGGTCGAGGGGACGACCCTATAGTCGTCGGACATGTCGGCGGCTAGCCAATCGAGTCCCGGTGTCGTGGGGACGACCCTATAGACGTCGGACATGACGGTGGCGGGCCAATCTAGTCCCGGGGTCGTGGGGACGACTCTATAGTCGTCGGACATGTCGGCGGCTGGCCAACCTAGTCCCGGGTTCGTGGGGACAAACCTATAGTCGTCGGACATGTCGGCGGCTGGGCAACTCTGGCCCGTGGTCGTGAGGACAACCCTATAGTCGTCGGACATGCCGGTGGCGGGCCAACCTAGTCCCGGGTTCGTGGGGACGACCCTATAATCGTCGGACATGTCGGCGGCTGGCCAACCTAGTCCCGGGTTCGTGGGGACCATCCTATAGTCGTCGGACATGTCGCGGCAGGGAAACTTTGGCCCGTGTTCGTGGGGACGACCCTAGAGTCGTCGGATATGACGGTGGCGGGCCAATCTAGTCCCGGGTTCGTGGGGACGATCCTATAATCGTCGGACATGTCGGCGGCTGGCCAACCTCGTCCCGGGTTCGTGGGGACCATCCTATAGTCGTCGGACATGTCGCGGCTGGGAAACTTTGGCCCGTGTTCGTGGGGACGACCCTAGAGTCGTCGGATATGTCGGTGGCTGGGCAGCTTTGGCCCGTGGTCGTGGGGACGACCCCATAGTCGTCGGACATAACGGTGGCGGGCCAACCTAGTCCCGGGTTCGTGGGGACGACCCTACAGTCGTCGGACATGTCGGCGGCTGGGCAACTTTGGCCCGTGGTCGTGGGGACGACCCCATAGTCGTCGGACATGTCGGCGGCTGGCCAACTTTGGCCCGTGGCCGTGGGGACGTCCCTTTAGTCATCGGACATGTCGGCGGCGAGCCAATCTAGTCCCGGGGTGGTGGGGACGACCCTATAGTCGTCGGACATGTCGGCGGCTGGACAACTTTGGCCCGTGGTGGTGGGGACGACCCTATAGTCGTCGGACATGACGGCGGCTGGGCAACTTTGGCCCGTGGTGGTGGGGACGACCCTATAGTCGTCGGACATGACGGCGGCTGGGCAACTTTGGTCCGTGGTGGTGGGGACGACCCTACAGTCGTCGGACATGGCGGTGGCGGGCCAATCTAGTCCCGGGGTCGTCGGGACGATCCTATAGTCGTCGGACATTTCGGCGGTTGGCCAACCTAGTCCCGGGGTCGTGGGGACGACCCTATAGTCGTCGGACATGTCGGCGGCGGGCCAACGTAGGCCCAGGGTCGTGGGGATGACCCTATAATCGTCGGACATGTCGGCGGCGGGCCAACGTAGACCCAGGGTCGTAGGGACGACCCTATAGTCGTCGGACAAGTCGGCGGCAGGCCAACCTAGTCCCGGGGTCGTGGGGACGACCCTATAGTCGTCGGACATGACGGTGGCGGGCCGATCAAGGCCCGGGGTCGTGGGGACGACCCTATAGTCGTTGGACATGTCGGCGGCTGGCCAACTGTGGCCCGTGGTCGTGGGGACGACCCTATAGTCGTCGGACATGACGGTGGCGGGCCAACCTAGTCCCGGGTTCGTGGGGACGACCCTATAGTCGTCGGACATGTCGGCGGCTGGTCAAATTTGGGCCGGGGTCGAGGGGACGACCCTATAGTCGTCGGACATGTCGGCGCCTAGCCAATCGAGTCCCGTGGTCGTGGGGACGACCCTACAGACGTCGGACATGACGGTGGCGCGCCAATCTAGTCCCGGGGTCGTGGGGACGACCCTATAGTCGTCGGACAAGTCGGCGGCTGGCCAACCTAGTCCCGGGTTCGTGGGGAAAACCCTATAGTCGTCGGACATGTCGGCGGCTGGGCAACTGTGGCCCGTGGTCGTGAGGACAACCCTATAGTCGTCGGACATGCCGGTGGCGGGCAACCTAGTCCCGGGTTCGTGGGGACGACCCTATAATCGTCGGACATGTCGGCGGCTGGCCATCCTAGTCCCGGGTTCGTGGGGACCATCCTATAGTCGTCGGACATGTCGGCGACTGGCCAATCGAGTCCCGGGGTGGTGGGGACGACCCTATAGTCGTCGGACATGGCGGTGGCGGGCCAATCTAGTCCCGGGGACGTGGGGACGACCCTATAGTCGTCGGACATGTCGGCGGCTGGCCAACCTAGTCCCGGGTTCGTGGGGACAACCCTATAGTCGTCGGACATGTCGGCGGCTGGGCAACTGTCGCCCGTGGTCGTGAGGACAACCCTATAGTCGTCGGACATGCCGGTGGCGGGCCAACCTAGTTCCCGGTCCGTGGGGACGACCCTATAATCGTCGGACATGTCGGCGGCTGGCCAACCTAGTCCCGGGTTCGTGGGGACCATCCTATAGTCGTCGGACATGTCGCGGCAGGGAAACTTTGGCCCGTGTTCGTGGGGACGACCCTAGAGTCGTCGGACATGTCGGCGGCTAGCCAATCGAGTCCCGGGGTCGTGGGGACGACCCTATAGTCGTCGGAAATGTCGGCGGCTGGACAACTTTGGCCCGTGGTGGTGGGGACGACCCTATAGTCGTCGGACATGACGGCGGCTGGGCAACTTTGGCCCGTGGTGGTGGGGACGACCCTACAGTCGTCGGACATGTCGGCGGCTGGGCAACTTTGGGCCGGGGTCGAAGGGACAACCCTATAGTCGTCGGACATGTCGGCGGCTGGCCAATCGAGTCCCGTGGTGGTGGGGACGACCCTATAGTCGTCGGACATGTCGGCGGTTGGTCATCTTTGGGCCGGGGTCGAAGGGACAACCCTATAGTCGTCGGACATGTCGGCGGCTGGCCAATCGAGTCCCGTGGTGGTGGGGACGACCCTATAGTCATCGGACATTTCGGCGGCTGGCCAACCTAGTCCCGGGTTCGGGGGGACAACTCTATAGTCGTCGGACATGTCGGCGGCTGGGCAACTGTGGCCCATGGTCGTGAGGACAACCCTATAGTCGTCGGACAAGACGGTGGCGGGCCAACCTATTCCCGGGTTCGTGGGGACGATCCTATAATCCTCGGACATGTCGGCGGCTGGCCAACCTCGTCCCGGGTTCGTGGGGACCATCCTATAGTCGTCGGACATGTCGCGGCTGGGAAACTTTGGCCCGTGTTCGTGGGGGCGACCCTAGAGTCGTCGGATATGTCGGCGGCTGGGCAGCTTTGGCCCGTGGTCGTGGGGACGACCCCATAGTCGTCGGACATAACGGTGGCGGGGCAACCTAGTCCCGGGTTCGTGGGGACGACCCTATAGTCGTCGGACATGTCGGCGGCTGGGCAACTTTGGCCCGTGGTCGTGGGGACGACCCCATAGTCGTCGGACATGTCGGCGGCTGGCCAACTTTGGCCCGTGGCCGTGGGGACGTCCCTTTAGTCGTCGGACATGTCGGCGGCGGGCCAGTCTAGTCCCGGGGTGGTGGGGACGACCCTATAGTCGTCGGACATGTCGGCGGCTGGGCAACTGTGGCCCGTGGTCGTGAGGACAACCCTATAGTCGTCGGACAAGACGGTGGCGGGCCAACCTATTCCCGGGTTCGTGGGGACGATCCTATAATCGTCGGACATGTCGGCGGCTGGCCAACCTCGTCCCGGGTTCGTGGGGACCATCCTATAGTCGTCGGACATGTCGCGGCTGGGAAACTTTGGCCCGTGTTCGTGGGGACGACCCTAGAGTCGTCGGATATGTCGGCGGCTGGGCAGCTTTGGCCCGTGGTCGTGGTGACGACCCCATAGTCGTCGGACATAACGGTGGCGGGCCAACCTAGTCCCGGGTTCGTGCGGACGTCCCTTTAGTCGTCGGACATGTCGGCGGCGGGCCAATCTAGTCCCGGGGTGGTGGGGACGACCCTATAGTCGTCGGACATGACGGCGGCTGGGCAACTTTGGCCCGTGGTGGTGGGGACGATCCTACAGTCGTCGGACATGTCGGCGGCTGGGCAACTTTGGCCCGTGGTCGTGGGGACGACCCCATAGTCGTCGGACATAACGGTGGCGGGCCAACCTAGTCCCGGGTTCGTGGGGACGACCCTATAGTCGTCGGACATGTCGGCGGCTGTTCATCTTTGGGCCGTGGTCGAAGGGACAACCCTATAGTCGTCGGACATGTCGGCGGCTGGCCAATCGAGTCCCGGGGTGGTGCGGACGACCCTATAGTCGTCGGACATGACGGTGGCGGGTCATTCTAGTCCCGGGGACGTGGGGACGACCCTATAGTCGTCGGACATGTCGGCGGCTGGCCAACCTAGTCCCGGGTTCGTGGGGACAACCCTATAGTCGTCGGACATGTCGGCGGCTGGCCAATCGAGTCCCGGGGTGGTGGGGACGACCCTATAGTCGTCGGACATGACGGTGGCGGGCCAATCTAGTCCCGGGGACGTGGGGACGACCCTATAGTCGTTGGACATGTCGGCGGCAGGCCAACCTAGTCCCGGGTTCGTGGGGACGACCCTATAATCGTCGGACATGTCGGCGGCTGGCCAACCTAGTCCCGGGTTCGTGGGGACCATCCTATAGTCGTCGGACATGTCGCGGCAGGGAAACTTTGGCCCGTTTTCGTGGGGACGACCCTAGAGTCGTCGGTAATGACGGTGGCGGGCCAATCGAGTCCCAGGGTCGTGGGGACGACCCTATAGTCGTCGGACATGCCGGCGGCGGGCCAACGTAGGCCCAGGGTCGTGGGGACGGCCCGACAGTCGTCGGACATGACGGTGGCGGGCCAACGTAGGCCCAGGGTCGTGGGGATGACCCTATAGTCGTCGGACATATCGGCGGCTGGGCAACTTTGGCCCGTGGTCGTGGGGACGGCCCTATAGTCGTCGGATATGTCGGCGGCTGGCCAACTTTGGCCCGTGGCCGTGGGGACGTCCCTTTAGTCGTCGGACATGTCGGGGGCGGGCCAATCTATTCCCGGGGTGGTGGGGACGACCCTATAGTCGTCGGACATGACGGCGGCTGGGCAACTTTGGCCCGTGGTGGTGGGGACGACCCTACAGTCGTCGGACATGTCGGCGGCTGGGCAACTTTGGCCCGTGGTCGTGGGGACGACCCCATAGTCGTCGGACATGTCGGCGGCTGGCCAACTTTGGCCCGTGGCCGTGGGGACGTCCCTTTAGTCGTCGGACATGTCGGCGGCCAGCGAATCTAGTCCCGGGGTGGTGGGGACGACCCTATAGTCGTCGGACATGTCGGCGGCTGGACAACTTTGGCCCGTGGTGGTGGGGACGACCCTATAGTCGTCGGACATGACGGCGGCTGGGCAACTTTGGCCCGTGGTGGTGGGGACGACCCTATAGTCGTCGGACATGACGGCGGCTGGGCAACTTTGGTCCGTGGTGGTGGGGACGACCCTACAGTCGTCGGACATGGCGGTGGCGGGCCAATCTAGTCCTGGGGTCGTCGGGACGATCCTATAGTCGTCGGACATATCGGCGGTTGGCCAACCTAGTCCCGGGGTCGTGGGGACGACCCTATAGTCGTCGGACATGTCGGCGGCGGGCCAACGTAGGCCCAGGGTCGTGGGGATGACCCTATAATCGTCGGACATGTCGGCGGCGGGCCAACGTAGACCCAGGGTCGTATGGACGACCCTATAGTCGTCGGACAAGTCGGCGGCAGGCCAAGCTAGTCCCGGGGTCGTGGGGACGACCCTATAGTCGTCGGACATGACGGTGGCGGGCCGATCAAGGCCCGGGGTCGTGGGGACGACCCTATAGTTGTTGGACATGTCGGCGGCTGGCCAACTGTGGCCCGTGGTCGTGGGGACGACCCTTTAGTCGTCGGACATGACGGTGGCGAGCCAACCTAATCCCGGGCTCGTGGGGACGACCCTATAATCGTCGGACATGTCGGCGGCGGGCCAACGTAGACCCAGGGTCGTAGGGACGACCCTATAGTCGTCGGACAAGTCGGCGGCAGGCCAACCTAGTCCCGGGGTCGTGGGGACGACCCTATTGTCGTCGGACATGTCGGCGACTGGTCAACTTCGGAACGGAGTCGAGGGGACGACCCTATAGTCGTCGGACATGTCGGCGGCTGGCCAATCTAGTCCCGGGTTGGTGGGCACGACCCTACACTCGTCGGACATGGCGGTGGCGGGCCAATCTAGTCCCGGGGTCGTGGGGACGACCCTATAGTCGTCGGACATGTCGGCGGCTGGCCAACATAGTCCCGGGTTCGTGGGGACGACCCTATAGTCGTCGGACATGTCTGCGGCTGGCCAACCTAGTCCCGGGTTCGTGGGGACAACCCTATAGTCGTCGGACATGTCGGCGGCTGGGCAACTGTGGCCCGTGGTCGTGAGGACAACCCTATAGTCGTCGGACATGACGGTGGCGGGCCAACCTAGTCCCGGGTTCGTGGGGACGACCCTATAGTCGTCGGACATGTCTGCGGCTGGCCAACCTAGTCCCGGGTTCGTGGGGACAACCCTATAGTCGTCGGACATGTCGGCGGCTGGGCAACTGTGGCCCGTGGTTGTGAGGACAACCATATAGTCGTCGGACATGCCCGTGGCGGGCCAACCTAGTCCCGGGTTCGTGGGGACGACCCTATAATCGTCGGACATGTCGGCGGCTGGCCAACCTAGTCCCGGGTTCGTGGGGACCATCCTATAGTCGTCGGACATGTCGCGGCAGGGAAACTTTGGCCCGTGTTCTTGGGGACGACCCTAGAGTCGTCGGACATGTCGGTGGCTGGGCAACTTTGGCCCGTGGTCGTGGGGACGACCCTATAGTCGTCGGACATGACGGTGGCGGGCCAACCTAGTCCCGGGATCGTGGGGACCATCCTATAGTCGTCGGACATGTCGCGGCTGGCCAACCTAGTCCCGGGTTCGTGGGGACCACCCTATAGTCGTCGGACATGTCGGCGGCTGGGCAACTGTGGCCCGTGGTTGTGAGGACAACCCTATAGTCGTCGGACATGCCGGTGGCGGGCCAATCTAGTCCCGGGGTCGTGGGGACGACCCTATAGTCGTCGGACATGTCGGCGGCTGGCCAACATAGTCCCGGGTTCGTGGGGACAACCCTATAGTCGTCGGACATGTCGGCGGCTGGGCAACTGTGGCCCGTGGTCGTGAGGACAACCCTATAGTCGTCGGACATGCCGGTGGCGGGCCAACCTCGTCCCGGGTTCGTGGGGACGACCCTATAATCGTCGGACATGTCGGCGGCTGGCCAACCTAGTCCCGGGTTCGTGGGACCATCCTATAGTCGTCGGACATGTCGCGGCAGGGAAACTTTGGCCCGTGTTCGTGGGGACGACCCTAGAGTCGTCGGACATGTCGGCGGCTAGCCAATCGAGTCCCGGGGTCGTGGGGACGACCCTATAGACGTCGAACATGACGGTGGCGGGCCAATCTAGTCCCGGGGTCGTGGGGACGACCCTATAGTCGTCGGACATGTCGGCGGCTGGCCAACCTAGTCCCGGGTTCGTGGGGACAACCCTATAGTCGTCGGACATGTCGGCGGCTGGGCAACTGTGGCCCGTGGTCGTGAGGACAACCATATAGTCGTCGGACATGCCCGTGGCGGGCCAACCTAGTCCCGGGTTCGTGGGGACGACCCTATAATCGTCGGACATGTCGGCGGCTGGCCAACCTAGTCCCGGGTTCGTGGGGACCATCCTATAGTCGTCGGACATGTCGCGGCAGGGAAACTTTGGCCCGTGTTCGTGGGGACGACCCAAGAGTCGTCGGATATGTCGGTGGCGGGCCAATCTAGTCCCGGGGTCGTGGGGATGACCCTATAGTCGTCGGACATGTCGGCGGCTGGCCAACCTAGTCCCGGGTTCGTGAGGACGACCCTATAATCGTCGGACATGTCGGCGGCTGGCCAACCTAGTCCCGGGTTCGTGGGGACCATCCTATAGTCGTCGGACATGTCGCGGCAGGGAAACTTTGGCCCGTGGTCGTGGGGACGACCCTATAGTCGTCGGACATGTCGGCGGCTGGGCAACTTTGGCCCGTGGTCGTGGGGACGACCCTATATTCGTCGGACATGTCGGCGGCTGGGCAACTGTGGCCCGTGGTCGTGGGGACGATCCTATAATCGTCGGACATGTCGGCGGCTGGCCAACCTCGTCCCGGGTTCGTGGGGACCATCCTATAGTCGTCGGACATGTCGCGGCTGGGAAACTTTGGCCCGTGCTCGTGGGGACGACCCTAGAGTCGTCGGATATGTCGGTGGCTGGGCAGCTTTGGCCCGTGGTCGTGGGGACGACCCCATAGTCGTCGGACATAACGGTGGCGGGCCAACCTAGTCCCGGGTTCGTGGGGACGACCCTACAGTCGTCGGACATGTCGGCGGCTGGGCAACTTTGGCCCGTGGTCGTGGGGACGACCCCATAGTCGTCGGACATGTCGGCGGCTGGCCAACTTTGGCCCGTGGCCGTGGGGACGTCCCTTTAGTCATCGGACATGTCGGCGGCGAGCCAATCTAGTCCCGGGGTGGTGGGGACGACCCTATAGTCGTCGGACATGTCGGCGGCTGGACAACTTTGGCCCGTGGTGGTGGGGACGACCCTATAGTCGTCGGACATGACGGCGGCTGGGCAACTTTGGCCCGTGGTGGTGGGGACGACCCTATAGTCGTCGGACATGACGGCGGCTGGGCAACTTTGGTCCGTGGTGGTGGGGACGACCCTACAGTCGTCGGACATGGCGGTGGCGGGCCAATCTAGTCCCGGGGTCGTCGGGACGATCCTATAGTCGTCGGACATTTCGGCGGTTGGCCAACCTAGTCCCGGGGTCGTGGGGACGACCCTATAGTCGTCGGACATGTCGGCGGCGGGCCAACGTAGGCCCAGGGTCGTGGGGATGACCCTATAATCGTCGGACATGTCGGCGGCGGGCCAACGTAGACCCAGGGTCGTAGGGACGACCCTATAGTCGTCGGACAAGTCGGCGGCAGGCCAACCTAGTCCCGGGGTCGTGGGGACGACCCTATAGTCGTCGGACATGACGGTGGCGGGCCGATCAAGGCCCGGGGTCGTGGGGACGACCCTATAGTCGTTGGACATGTCGGCGGCTGGCCAACTGTGGCCCGTGGTCGTGGGGACGACCCTTTAGTCGTCGGACATGACGGTGGCGAGCCAACCTAATCCCGGGCTCGTGGGGACGACCCTATAATCGTCGGACATGTCGGCGGCGGGCCAACGTAGACCCAGGGTCGTAGGGACGACCCTATAGTCGTCGGACAAGTCGGCGGCAGGCCAACCTAGTCCCGGGGTCGTGGGGACGACCCTATAGTCGTCGGACATGTCGGCGGCTGGTCAACTTCGGAACGGAGTCGAGGGGACGACCCTATAGTCGTCGGACATGTCGGCGGCTGCCCAATCTAGTCCCGGGTTGGTGGGGACGACCCTACAGTCGTCGGGCATGGCGGTGGCGGGCCAATCTAGTCCCGGGGTCGTCGGGACGATCCTATAGTCGTCGGACATTTCGGCGGTTGGCCAACCTAGTCCCGGGGTGGTGGGGACGACCCTATAGTCGTCGGACATGACGGCGGCTGGGCAACTTTGGCCCGTGGTGGTGGGGACGACCCTATAGTCGTCGGACATGTCGGCGGCGGGCCAACATAGGCCCAGGGTCGTGGGGATGACCCTATAGTCGTCGGACATGTCGGCGGCGCGCCAGCCTATTCCCGGGGTCGTGGGGACGACCCTATAGTCGTCGGATATGTCGGCGGCTGGTCAACTTTGGGCCGGGGTCGAGGGCACGACCCTATAGTCGTCGGACATGTCGGCGGCTGGCCAACTGTGGCCCGTGGTCGTGGGGACGACCCTATAGTCGTCGGACATGACGGTGGCGAGCCAACCTAATCCCGGGGTCGTGGGGACGACCCTATACTCTTCGGACAGGTCTGCGGCTGGCCAACCTAGTCCCGGGTTCGTGGGGACGACCCTATAGTCGTCGGACATGTCGGCGGCTGGTCAAATTTGGGCCGGGGTCGAGGGGACGACCCTATAGTCGTCGGACATGTCGGCGGCTAGCCAATCGAGTCCCGGGGTCGTGGGGACGACCCTATAGACGTCGGACATGACGGTGGCGGGCCAATCTAGTCCCGGGGTCGTGGGGACGACCCTATAGTCGTCGGACATGTCGGCGGTTGGCCAACCTAGTCCCGGGTTCGTGGGGACAACCCTATAGTCGTCGGACATGTCGCGGCTGGGAAACTTTGGCCCGTGTTCGTGGGGACGACCCTAGAGTCGTCGGACATGACGGTGGCGGGCCAATCTAGTTCCGGGGTCGTGGGGACGACCCTATATTCGTCGGACATGTCGGCGGCGGGCCAACGTAGGCCCAGGGTCGTGGGGACGGCCCGACAGTCGTCGGACATGACGGTGGCGGGCCAACGTAGGCCTAGGATCGTGGGGATGACCCTATAGTCGTCGGACATATCGGCGGCTGGGCAACTTTGGCCCGTGGTCGTGAGGACGGCCCTATATTCGTCGGACATGTCGGCGGCTGGGCAACTGTGGCCCGTGGTCGTGGGGACGACCCTAGAGTCGTCGGACATGACGGTGGCGGGCCAACCTAGTCCCGGGTTCGTGGGGACGACCCTATAGTCGTCGGACATGTCGGCGGCTGGTCATCTTTGGGCCGGGGTCGAAGGGACAACCCTATAGTCGTCGGACATGTCGGCGGCTGGCCAATCGAGTCCCGGGGTGGTGGGGACGACCCTATAGTCGTCGGACATGACGGTGGCGGGCCAATCTAGTCCCGGGGACGTGGGGACGACCCTATAGTCGTCGGACATGTCGGTGGCGGGCCAATCTAGTCCCGGGGTCGTGGGGACGACCCTATAGTCGTCGGACATGTCGGCGGCTGGCCATCCTATTCCCGGGTTCGTGGGGACAACCCTATAGTCGTCGGACATGTCGGCGGCTGGGCAACTGTGGCCCGTGGTCGTGAGGACAACCCTATAGTCGTCGGACATGACGGTGGCGGGCCAACCTAGTCTCGGGTTTGTGGGGAGGACCCTATAGTCGTCGGACATGTCGGCGGCTGGCCAATCGAGTCCCGGGGTCGTGGGGACGACCCTATAGTCGTCGGACATGACGGTGGCGGGCCAATCTAGTCCCGGGGTCGTGGGGACGACCCTATAGTCGTCGGACATGTCGGCGGCTGGCCAACCTAGTCCCGGGTTCGTTGGGACAACCCTATAGTCGTCGGACTTGTCGGCGGCTGGGCAACTGTGGCCCGTGGTCGTGAGGACAACCCTATAGTCGTCGGACAAGACGGTGGGGGGCCAACCTGTTCCCGGGTTCGTGGGGACGATCCTATAATCGTCGGACATGTCGGCGGCTGGCCAACGTAGTCCCGGGTTCGTGGGGACCATCCTATAGTCGTCGGACATGTCGCGGCTGGGAAACTTTGGCCCGTGTTCGTGGGGACGACCCTAGAGTGGTCGGACATGACGGTGGCGGTCCAATCTAGTCCCGGGGTCGTGGGGACGACCCTATATTCGTCGGACATGTCGGCGGCGGGCCATCGTAGGCCCAGGGTCGTGGGGACGGCCCGACAGTCGTCGGACATGACGGTGGCGGGCCAATGTAGGCCCAGGGTCGTGGGGATGACCCTATAGTCGTCGGACAT
This sequence comes from Andrena fulva, assembly GCA_946251845.1. Classification (NCBI taxonomy): domain Eukaryota; kingdom Metazoa; phylum Arthropoda; class Insecta; order Hymenoptera; family Andrenidae; genus Andrena; species Andrena fulva. The sequence continues at coordinate 27,035 of CAMITZ010000031.1, read as the reverse complement.
ATCGGCGGCTGGGCAACTTTGGCCCGTGGTCGTGGGGACGGCCCTATAGTCGTCGGATATGTCGGCGGCTGGGCAGCTTTGGCCCGTGGTCGTGGGGACGACCCCATAGTCGTCGGTCATGACGGTGGCGGGCCAACTGTGGCCCGTGGTCGTGAGGACAACCCTATAGTCGTCGGACATGACGGTGGCGGGCCAACCTAGTCCCGGGTTTGTGGGGACGACCCTATAGTCGTCGGACATGTCGGCGGCTGGTCAAATTTGGGCCGGGGTCGAGGGGACGCCCCTATAGTCGTCGGACATGTCGGCGGCTGGCCAATCGAGTCCCGGGGTCGTGGGGACGACCCTATAGTCGTCGGACATGACGGTGGCGGGCCAATCTAGTCCCGGGGTCGTGGGGACGACCCTATAGTCGTCGGACGTGTCGGCGGCTGGCCAACCTAGTCCCGGGTTCGTGGGGAGACCCTATAGTCGTCGGACATGTCGGCGGCTGGGCAACTGTGGCCCGTGGTCGTGAGGACAACCCTATAGTCGTCGGACAAGACGGTGGGGGGCCAACCTGTTCCCGGGTTCGTGGGGACGATCCTATAATCGTCGGACATGTCGGCGGCTGGCCAACGTAGTCCCGGGTTCGTCGGGACCATCCTATAGTCGTCGGACATGTCGCGGCTGGGAAACTTTGGCCCGTGTTCGTGGGGACGACCCTAGAGTCGTCGGACATGACGGTGGCGGTCCAATCTAGTCCCGGGGTCGTGGGGACGACCCTATATTCGTCGGACATGTCGGCGGCGGGCCATCGTAGGCCCAGTGTCGTGGGGACGGCCCGACAGTCGTCGGACATGACGGTGGCGGGCCAACGTAGGCCCAGGGTCGTGGGGATGACCCTATAGTCGTCGGACATATCGGCGGCTGGGCAACTTTGGCCCGTGGTCGTGGGGACGGCCCTATAGTCGTCGGATATGTCGGCGGCTGGGCAGCTTTGGCCCGTGGTCGTGGGGACGACCCTATAGTCGTCGGACATGACGGTGGCGGGCCAATCTAGTCCCGGGGACGTGGGGACGACCCTATTGTCGTCGGACATGTCGGCGGCTGGCCAACCTAGTCCCGGGTTTGGGGGGACAACCCTATAGTCGTCGGACATGACGGCGGCTGGGCAACTGTGGCCCGTGGTCGTGAGGACAACCCTATAGTCGTCGGAGAAGACGGTGGCGGGCCAACCTATTCCCGGGTTCGTGGGGACAATCCTATAATCGTCGGACATGTCGGCGGCTGGCCAACCTCGTCCCGGGTTCGTGGGGACCATCCTATAGTCGTCGGACATGTCGCGGCTGGGAAACTTTGGCCCGTGCTCGTGGGGACGACCCTAGAGTCGTCGGACATGTCGGCGGCTGGCCAACCTAGTCCCGGGTTCGTGGGGACAACCCTATAGTCGTCGGACATGTCGGCGGCTGGGCAACTGTGGCCCGTGGTCGTGAGGACAACCCTATAGTCGTCGGACATGCCGGTGGCGGGCCAACCTAGTCCCGGGATCGTGGGGACGATCCTATAATCGCCGGACATGTCGGCGGCTGGCCAACCTAGTCCCGGGTTCGTGGGGACCATCCTATAGTCGTCGGACATGTCGCGGCAGGGAAACTTTGGCCCGTGTTCGTGGGGACGACCCTAGAGTCGTCGGATATGACGGTGGCGGGCCAATCTAGTCCCGGGGTGGTGGGGACGACCCTATAGTCGTCGGACATGACGGCGGCTGGGCAACTTTGGCCCGTGGTCGTGGGGACGACCCCATAGTCGTCGGACATGTCGCGGCTGGGAAACTTTGGCCCGTGTTCGTGGGGACGACCCTAGAGTCGTCGGATACGTCGGCGGCTGGGCAGCTTTGGCCCGTGGCCGTGGGGACGTCCCTTTAGTCGTCGGACATGTCGGCGGCTGGCCAACTTTGGCCCGTGGCCGTGGGGACGTCCCTTTAGTCGTCGGACATGTCGGCGGCGAGCCAATCTAGTCCCGGGGTGGTGGGGACGACCCTATAGTCGTCGGACATGTCGGCGGCTGGACAACTTTGGCCCGTGGTGGTGGGGACGACCCTACAGTCGTCGGACATGTCGGCGGCTGGGCAACTTTGGCCCGTGGTCGTGGGGACGACCCCATAGTCGTCGGACATGTCGGCGGCTGGCCAACTTTGGCCCGTGGCCGTGGGGACGTCCCTTTAGTCGTCGGACATGTCGGCGGCGAGCCAATCTAGTCCCGGGGTGGTGGGGACGCCCCTATAGTCGTCGGACATGTCGGCGGCTGGCCAATCGAGTCCCGGGGTCGTGGGGACGACCCTATAGTCGTCGGACATGACGGTGGCGGGCCAATCTAGTCCCGGGGTCGTGGGGACGACCCTATAGTCGTCGGACATGTCGGCGGCTGGCCAACCTAGTCCCGGGTTCGTTGGGAGACCCTATAGTCGTCGGACATGTCGGCGGCTGGGCAACTGTGGCCCGTGGTCGTGAGGACAACCCTATAGTCGTCGGACAAGACGGTGGGGGGCCAACCTGTTCCCGGGTTCGTGGGGACGATCCTATAATCGTCGGACATGTCGGCGGCTGGCCAACGTAGTCCCGGGTTCGTGGGGACCATCCTATAGTCGTCGGACATGTCGCGGCTGGGAAACTTTGGCCCGTGCTCGTGGGGACGACCCTAGAGTCGTCGGACATGTCGGCGGCTGGCCAACCTAGTCCCGGGTTCGTGGGGACAACCCTATAGTCGTCGGACATGTCGGCGGCTGGGCAACTGTGGCCCGTGGTCGTGAGGACAACCCTATAGTCGTCGGACATGCCGGTGGCGGGCCAACCTAGTCCCGGGATCGTGGGGACGATCCTATAATCGCCGGACATGTCGGCGGCTGGCCAACCTAGTCCCGGGTTCGTGGGGACCATCCTATAGTCGTCGGACATGTCGCGGCAGGGAAACTTTGGCCCGTGTTCGTGGGGACGACCCTAGAGTCGTCGGATATGACGGTGGCGGGCCAATCTAGTCCCGGGGTGGTGGGGACGACCCTATAGTCGTCGGACATGACGGCGGCTGGGCAACATTGGCCCGTGGTCGTGGGGACGACCCCATAGTCGTCGGACATGTCGCGGCTGGGAAACTTTGGCCCGTGTTCGTGGGGACGACCCTAGAGTCGTCGGATACGTCGGCGGCTGGGCAGCTTTGGCCCGTGGCCGTGGGGACGTCCCTTTAGTCGTCGGACATGTCGGCGGCTGGCCAACTTTGGCCCGTGGCCGTGGGGACGTCCCTTTAGTCGTCGGACATGTCGGCGGCGAGCCAATCTAGTCCCGGGGTGGTGGGGACGACCCTATAGTCGTCGGACATGTCGGCGGCTGGACAACTTTGGCCCGTGGTGGTGGGGACGACCCTACAGTCGTCGGACATGTCGGCGGCTGGGCAACTTTGGCCCGTGGTCGTGGGGACGACCCCATAGTCGTCGGACATGTCGGCGGCTGGCCAACTTTGGCCCGTGGCCGTGGGGACGTCCCTTTAGTCGTCGGACATGTCGGCGGCGAGCCAATCTAGTCCCGGGGTGGTGGGGACGCCCCTATAGTCGTCGGACATGTCGGCGGCTGGCCAATCGAGTCCCGGGGTCGTGGGGACGACCCTATAGTCGTCGGACATGACGGTGGCGGGCCAATCTAGTCCCGGGGTCGTGGGGACGACCCTATAGTCGTCGGACATGTCGGCGGCTGGCCAACCTAGTCCCGGGTTCGTTGGGAGACCCTATAGTCGTCGGACATGTCGGCGGCTGGGCAACTGTGGCCCGTGGTCGTGAGGACAACCCTATAGTCGTCGGACAAGACGGTGGGGGGCCAACCTGTTCCCGGGTTCGTGGGGACGATCCTATAATCGTCGGACATGTCGGCGGCTGGCCAACGTAGTCCCGGGTTCGTGGGGACCATCCTATAGTCGTCGGACATGTCGCGGCTGGGAAACTTTGGCCCGTGTTCGTGGGGACGACCCTAGAGTCGTCGGACATGACGGTGGCGGTCCAATCTAGTTCCCGGTCCGTGGGGACGACCCTATATTCGTCGGACATGTCGGCGGCGGGCCATCGTAGGCCCAGTGTCGTGGGGACGGCCCGACAGTCGTCGGACATGACGGTGGCGGGCCAACGTAGGCCCAGGGTCGTGGGGATGACCCTATAGTCGTCGGACATATCGGCGGCTGGGCAACTTTGGCCCGTGGTCGTGGGGACGGCCCTATAGTCGTCGGATATGTCGGTGGCTGGGCAGCTTTGGCCCGGGGTGGTGGGGACGACCCTATAGTCGTCGGACATGACGGTGGCGGGCCAATCTAGTCCCGGGGACGTGGGGACGACCCTATTGTCGTCGGACATGTCGGCGGCTGGCCAACCTAGTCCCGGGTTTGGGGGGACAACCCTATAGTCGTCGGACATGTCGGCGGCTGGGCAACTGTGGCCCGTGGTCGTGAGGACAACCCTATAGTCGTCGGACAAGACGGTGGCGGGCCAACCTATTCCCGGGTTCGTGGGGACAATCCTATAATCGTCGGACATGTCGGCGGCTGGCCAACCTCGTCCCGGGTTCGTGGGGACCATCCTATAGTCGTCGGACATGTCGCGGCTGGGAAACTTTGGCCCGTGCTCGTGGGGACGACCCTAGAGTCGTCGGACATGACGGTGGCGGGCCAATCTAGTTCCGGGGTCGTGGGGACGACCCTATATTCGTCGGACATGTCGGCGGCGGGCCAACGTAGGCCCAGGGTCGTGGGGACGGCCCGACAGTCGTCGGACATGACGGTGGCGGGCCAACGTAGGCCCAGGGTTGTGGGGATGACCCTATAGTCGTCGGACATATCGGCGGCTGGGCAACATTGGCCCGTGGTCGTGGGGACGGCCCTATAGTCGTCGGACATGACGGTGGCGGGCCAATCTAGTCATGGGGTCGTGGGGACGACCCTATAGTCGTCGGACATGTCGGCGGCTGGCCAACCTAGTCCCGGGTTCGTGGGGACAACCCTATAGTCGTCGGACATGTCGGCGGCTGGTCATCTTTGGGCCGGGGTCGAAGGGACGACCCTATAGTCGTCGGACATGTCGGCGGCTGGGCAACTTTGGCCCGTGGTTGTGGGGACGACCCTATATTCGTCGGACATGTCGGCGGCTGGGCAACTGTGGCCCGTGGTCGTGGGGACGACCCTATAGTCGTCGGACATGACGGTGGCGGGCCAACCTAGTCCCGGGTTCGTGGGGACGACCCTATAGTCGTCGGACATGTCGGCGGCTGGTCAAATTTGGGCCGGGGTCGAGGGGACGACCCTATAGTCGTCGGACATGTTGGCGCCTAGCCAATCGAGTCCCGGGGTCGTGGGGACGACCCTACAGACGTCGGACATGACGGTGGCGGGCCAATCTAGTCCCGGGGTCGTGGGGACGACCCTATAGTCGTCGGACAAGTCGGCGGCTGGCCAACCTAGTCCCGGGTTCGTGGGAACGACCCTATAATCGTCGGACATGTCGGCGGCTGGCCAACCTAGTCCCGGGTTCGTGGGGAACATCCTATAGTCGTCGGACATGTCGCGGCAGGGAAACTTTGGCCCGTGTTCGTGGGGACGACCCTAGAGTCGTCGGACATGTCGGTGGCTGGGCAACTTTGGGCCGTGGTCGTGGGGACGAGCCTATAGTCGTCGGACATGTCGGCGGCTGGCCAACCTAGTCCCGGGTTCGTGGGGACCACCCTATAGTCGTCGGAAGTGTCGGCGGCTGGGCAACATTGGTCCGTGGTCGTGGGGACAACCCTATAGTCGTCGGACATGTCGGCGGCTGGCCAATCGAGTCCCGGGGTGGTGGGGACGACCCTATAGTCGTCGGACATGGCGGTGGCGGGCCAATCTAGTCCCGGGGACGTGGGGACGACTCTATAGTCGTCGGACATGTCGGCGGCTGGCCAACCTAGTCCCGGGTTCGTGGGGACAACCCTATAGTCGTCGGACATGTCGGCGGCTGGGCAACTGTGGCCCGTGGTCGTGAGGACAACCCTATAGTCGTCGGACATGCCGGTGGCGGGCCAACCTAGTTCCCGGTCCGTGGGGACGACCCTATAATCGTCGGACATGTCGGCGGCTGGCCAACCTAGTCCCGGGTTCGTGGGGACCATCCTATAGTCGTCGGACATGTCGCGGCAGGGAAACTTTGGCCCGTGTTCGTGGGGACGACCCTAGAGTCGTCGGACATGTCGGCGGCTAGCCAATCGAGTCCCGGGGTCGTGGGGACGACCCTATAGACGTCGGACATGACGGTGGCGGGCCAATCTAGTCCCGGGGTCGTGGGGACGACCCAATAATCGTCGGACATGTCGGCGGCTGGCCAACCTAGTCCCGGGTTCGTGGGGACAATCCTATAGTCGTCGGACATGTCAGCGGCTGGGCAACTGTGGCCCGTGGTCGTGAGGACAACCCTATAGTCGTCGGACATGCCGGTGGCGGGCCAACCTAGTCCCGGGTTCGTGGGGACGATCCTATAATCGCCGGACATGTCGGCGGCTGGCCAACCTAGTCCCGGGTTCGTGGGGACCATCCTATAGTCGTCGGACATGTCGCGGCAGGGAAACTTTGGCCCGTGTTCGTGGGGACGACCCTAGAGTCGTCGGATATGACGGTGGCGGGCCAATCTAGTCCCGGGGTGGTGGGGACGACCCTATAGTCGTCGGACATGACGGCGGCTGGGCAACTTTGGCCCGTGGTCGTGGGGACGACCCCATAGTCGTCGGACATGTCGCGGCTGGGAAACTTTTGCCCGTGTTCGTGGGGACGACCCTAGAGTCGTCGGATATGTCGGCGGCTGGGCAGCTGTGGCCCGTGGCCGTGGGGTCGTCCCTTTAGTCGTCGGACATGTCGGCGGCTGGCCAACTTTGGCCCGTGGCCGTGGGGACGTCCCTTTAGTCGTCGGACATGGCGGTGGCGGGCCAATCTAGTCCCGGGGTCGTCGCGACGATCCTATAGTCGTCGGACATTTCGGCGGTTGGCCAACCTAGTCCCGGGGTCGTGGGACGACCCTATAGTCGTCGGACATGTCGGCGGCGGGCCAACGTAGGCCCAGGGTCGTGGGGATGACCCTATAATCGTCGGACATGTCGGCGGCGGCCCAACGTAGACCCAGGGTCGTAGGGACGACCCTATAGTCGTCGGACAAGTCGGCGGCAGGCCAACCTAGTCCCGGGGTCGTGGGGACGACCCTATAGTCGTCGGACATGACGGTGGCGGGCCGATCAAGGCCCGGGGTCGTGGGGACGACCCTATAGTCGTCGGACATGTCGGCGGCTGGCCAACTGTGGCCCGTGGTCGTGGGGACGACCCTTTAGTCGTCGGACATGACGGTGGCGAGCCAACCTAATCCCGGGCTCGTGGGGACGACCCTATAATCGTCGGACATGTCGGCGGCGGGCCAACGTAGACCCAGGGTCGTCGGGACGATCCTATAGTCGTCGGACATTTCGGCGGTTGGCTAACCTAGTCCCGGGGTCGTGGGGACGACCCTATAGTCGTCGGACATGTCGGCGGCTGGGCAACTGTTGCCCGTGGTCGTGGGGACGACCCTATAGTCGTCGGACATAACGGTGGCGGGCCAATCTAGTCCCGGGGTCGTATTGACGACCCTATAGTCGTCGGATATGTCGGCGGCTGGCCAACCTAGTCCTGGGCTCGTGGGGACGGCCCTATAGTCGTCGGACATGTCGGCGGTTGGCCAGCCTAGACCCGGGGTCGTGGGGACGACCCTATAGTCGTCGGACATGTCGGCGGCTGGTCAACTTTGGAACGGAGTCGAGGGGACGACCCTATAGTCGTCGGACATGTCGGCGCCTGGCCAACCTAGTCCCGGGTTCGTGGGGGCGACCCTATAGTCGTCGGACATGTCGGCGGCTGGCCAACCTAGTCCCGGGTTCGTGGGGACGACCCTATAATCGTCGGACATGTCGGTGGCGGGCCAATCTAGTCCCGGGGTGGTGGAGACGACCCTATAGTCGTCGGACATGACGGTGGCGGGCCAATCTAGTCCCGGGGACGTGGGGACGACCCTATAGTCGTCGGACATGTCGGCGGCTGGCCAACCTATTCCCGGGTTCGTGGGGACGACCCTATAGTCGTCGGACATGACGGTGGCGGGCCAATCTAGTCATGGGGTCGTGGGGACGACCCTATAGTCGTCGGACATGTCGGCGGCTGGCCAACCTAGTCCCGGGTTCGTGGGGACAACCCTATAGTCGTCGGACATGTCGGCGGCTGGTCATCTTTGGGCCGGGGTCGAAGGGACGACCCTATAGTCGTCGGACATGTCGGCGGCTGGGCAACTTTGGCCCGTGGTCGTGGGGACGACCCTATATTCGTCGGACATGTCGGCGGCTGGGCAACTGTGGCCCGTGGTCGTGGGGACGACCCTATAGTCGTCGGACATGACGGTGGCGGGCCAACCTAGTCCCGGGTTCGTGGGGACGACCCTATAGTCGTCGGACATGTCGGCGGCTGGTCAAATTTGGGCCGGGGTCGAGGGGACGACCCTATAGTCGTCGGACATGTTGGCGCCTAGCCAATCGAGTCCCGGGGTCGTGGGGACGACCCTACAGACGTCGGACATGACGGTGGCGGGCCAATCTAGTCCCGGGGTCGTGGGGACGACCCTATAGTCGTCGGACAAGTCGGCGGCTGGCCAACCTAGTCCCGGGTTCGTGGGGACGACCCTATAATCGTCGGACATGTCGGCGGCTGGCCAACCTAGTCCCGGGTTCGTGGGGAACATCCTATAGTCGTCGGACATGTCGCGGCAGGGAAACTTTGGCCCGTGTTCGTGGGGACGACCCTAGAGTCGTCGGACATGTCGGTGGCTGGGCAACTTTGGGCCGTGGTCGTGGGGACGAGCCTATAGTCGTCGGACATGTCGGCGGCTGGCCAACCTAGTCCCGGGTTCGTGGGGACCACCCTATAGTCGTCGGAAGTGTCGGCGGCTGGGCAACATTGGTCCGTGGTCGTGGGGACGGCCCTATAGTCGTCGGATATGTCGGCGGCTGGGCAGCTTTGGCCCGTGGTCGTGGGGACGACCCCATAGTCGTCGGACATGACGGTGGCGGGCCAACCTAGTCCCGGGTTCGTGGGGACGACCCTATAGTCGTCGGACATGTCGGCGGCTGGTCATCTTTGGGCCGGGGTCGAAGGGACAACCCTATAGTCGTCGGACATGTCGGCGGCTGGCCAATCGAGTCCCGGGGTGGTGGGGACGACCCTATAGTCGTCGGACATGGCGGTGGCGGGCCAATCTAGTCCCGGGGACGTGGGGACGACTCTATAGTCGTCGGACATGTCGGCGGCTGGCCAACCTAGTCCCGGGTTCGTGGGGACAACCCTATAGTCGTCGGACATGTCGGCGGCTTGGCAACTGTGGCCCGTGGTCGTGAGGACAACCCTATAGTCGTCGGACATGCCGGTGGCGGGCCAACCTAGTTCCCGGTCCGTGGGGACGACCCTATAATCGTCGGACATGTCGGCGGATGGCCAACCTAGTCCCGGGTTCGTGGGGACCATCCTATAGTCGTCGGACATGTCGCGGCAGGGAAACTTTGGCCCGTGTTCGTGGGGACGACCCTAGAGTCGTCGGACATGTCGGCGGCTAGCCAATCGAGTCCCGGGGTCGTGGGGACGACCCTATAGACGTCGGACATGACGGTGGCGGGTCAATCTAGTCCCGGGGTCGTGGGGACGACCCAATAGTCGTCGGACATGTCGGCGGCTGGCCAACCTAGTCCCGGGTTCGTGGGGACAACCCTATAGTCGTCGGACATGTCAGCGGCTGGGCAACTGTGGCCCGTGGTCGTGAGGACAACCCTATAGTCGTCGGACATGCCGGTGGCGGGCCAACCTAGTCCCGGGTTCGTGGGGACGATCCTATAATCGCCGGACATGTCGGCGGCTGGCCAACCTAGTCCCGGGTTCGTGGGGACCATCCTATAGTCGTCGGACATGTCGCGGCAGGGAAACTTTGGCCCGTGTTCGTGGGGACGACCCTAGAGTCGTCGGATATGACGGTGGCGGGCCAATCTAGTCCCGGGGTGGTGGGGACGACCCTATAGTCGTAGGACATGACGGCGGCTGGGCAACTTTGGCCCGTGGTCGTGGGGACGACCCCATAGTCGTCGGACATGTCGCGGCTGGGAAACTTTTGCCCGTGTTCGTGGGGACGACCCTAGAGTCGTCGGATATGTCGGCGGCTGGGCAGCTTTGGCCCGTGGCCGTGGGGTCGTCCCTTTAGTCGTCGGACATGTCGGCGGCTGGCCAACTTTGGCCCGTGGCCGTGGGGACGTCCCTTTAGTCGTCGGACATGTCGGCGGCGAGCCAATCTAGTCCCGGGGTGGTGGGGACGACCCTATAGTCGTCGGACATGTCGGCGGCTGGACAACTTTGGCCCGTGGTGGTGGGGACGACCCTACAGTCGTCGGACATGTCGGCGGCTGGGCAACTTTGGCCCGTGGTCGTGGGGACGACCCTATAGTCGTCGGACATGACGGCGGCTGGGCAACTTAGGTCCGTGGTGGTGGGGACGACCCTACAGTCGTCGGACATGGCGGTGGCGGGCCAATCTAGTCCCGGGGTCGTCGCGACGATCCTATAGTCGCCGGACATTTCGGCGGTTGGCCAACCTAGTCCCGGGGTCGTGGGACGACCCTATAGTCGTCGGACCTGTCGGCGGCGGGCCAACGTAGGCCCAGGGTCGTGGGGATGACCCTATAATCGTCGGACATGTCGGCGGCGGGCCAACGTAGACCCAGGGTCGTAGGGACGACCCTATAGTCGTCGGACAAGTCGGCGGCAGGCCAACCTAGTCCCGGGGTCGTGGGGACGACCCTATAGTCGTCGGACATGACGGTGGCGGGCCGATCAAGGCCCGGGGTCGTGGGGACGACCCTATAGTCGTCGGACATGTCGGCGGCTGGCCAACTGTGGCCCGTGGTCGTGGGGACGACCCTTTAGTCGTCGGACATGACGGTGGCGAGCCAACCTAATCCCGGGCTCGTGGGGACGACCCTATAATCGTCGGACATGTCGGCGGCGGGCCAACGTAGACCCAGGGTCGTCGGGACGATCCTATAGTCGTCGGACATTTCGGCGGTTGGCTAACCTAGTCCCGGGGTCGTGGGGACGACCCTATAGTCGTCGGACATGTCGGCGGCTGGGCAACTGTTGCCCGTGGTCGTGGGGACGACCCTATAGTCGTCGGACATAACGGTGGCGGGCCAATCTAGTCCCGGGGTCGTATTGACGACCCTATAGTCGTCGGATATGTCGGCGGCTGGCCAACCTAGCCCTGGGCTCGTGGGGACGGCCCTATAGTCGTCGGACATGTCGGCGGTTGGCCAGCCTAGACCCGGGGTCGTGGGGACGACCCTATAGTCGTCGGACATGTCGGCGGCTGGTCAACTTTGGAACGGAGTCGAGGGGACGACCCTATAGTCGTCGGACATGTCGGCGCCTGGCCAACCTAGTCCCGGGTTCTTGGGGACGACCCTATAGTCGTCGGGCATGTCGGCGGCTGGTCAAATTTGGGCCGGGGTTGAGGGGACGACCCTATAATCGTCGGACATGTCGGCGGCTAGCCAATCGAGTCCCGGTGTCGTGGGGACGACCCTATAGACGTCGGACATGACGGTGGCGGGCCAATCTAGTCCCGGGGTCGTGGGGACGACCCTATAGTCGTCGGACATGTCGGCGGCTGGCCAACCTAGTCCCGGGTTCGTGGGGACAAACCTATAGTCGTCGGACATGTCGCGGCAGGGAAACTTTGGCCCGTGTTCGTGGGGACGACCCTAGAGTCGTCGGATATGACGGTGGCGGGCCAATCTAGTCCCGGGTTCGTGGGGACGATCCTATAATCGTCGGACATGTCGGCGGCTGGCCAACCTCGTCCCGGGTTCGTGGGGACCATCCTATAGTCGTCGGACATGTCGCGGCTGGGAAACTTTGGCCCGTGTTCGTGGGGACGACCCTAGAGTCGTCAGATATGTCGGTGGCTGGGCAGCTTTGGCCCGTGGTCGTGGGGACGACCCCATAGTCGTCGGACATAACGGTGGCGGGCCAACCTAGTCCCGGGTTCGTGGGGACGACCCTATAGTCGTCGGACATGTCGGCGGCTGGTCATCTTTGGGCCGGGGTCGAAGGGACAACCCTATAGTCGTCGGACATGTCGGCGGCTGGCCAATCGAGTCCCGTGGTCGTGGGGACGGCCCTATAGTCGTCGGATATGTCGGCGGCTGGTCAGCTTTGGCCCGTGGTCGTGGGGACGAACCCATAGTCGTCGGACATGACAGTGGCGGGCCAACCTAGTCCCGGGTTCGTGGGGACGATCCTATAATCGCCGGACATGTCGGCGGCTGGCCAACCTAGTCCCGGGTTCGTGGGGACCATCCTATAGTCGTCGGACATGTCGCGGCAGGGAAACTTTGGCCCGTGTTCGTGGGGACGACCCTAGAGTCGTCGGATATGACGGTGGCGGGCCAATCTAGTCCCGGGGTGGTGGGGACGACCCTATAGTCGTCGGACATGACGGCGGCTGGGCAACTTTGGCCCGTGGTCGTGGGGACGACCCCATAGTCGTCGGACATGTCGCGGCTGGGAAACTTTGGCCCGTGTTCGTGGGGACGACCCTAGAGTCGTCGGATATGTCGGCGGCTGGGCAGCTTTGGCCCGTGGCCGTGGGGACGTCCCTTTAGTCGTCGGACATGTCGGCGGCTGGCCAACTTTGGCCCGTGGCCGTGGGGACGTCCCTTTAGTCGTCGGACATGTCGGCGGCGAGCCAATCTAGTCCCGGGGTGGTGGGGACGACCCTATAGTCGTCGGACATGTCGGCGGCTGGACAACTTTGGCCCGTGGTGGTGGGGACGACCCTACAGTCGTCGGACATGTCGGCGGCTGGGCAACTTTGGCCCGTGGTCGTGGGGACGACCCTATAGTCGTCGGACATGACGGCGGCTGGGCAACTTTGGTCCGTGGTGGTGGGGACGACCCTACAGTCGTCGGACATGGCGGTGGCGGGCCAATCTAGTCCCGGGGTCGTCGCGACGATCCTATAGTCGTCGGACATGTCGGCGGCTGGACAACTTTGGCCCGTGGTGGTGGGGACGACCCTACAGTCGTCGGACATGTCGGCGGCTGGGCAACTTTGGCCCGTGGTCGTGGGGACGACCCTATAGTCGTCGGACATGACGGCGGCTGGGCAACTTTGGCCCGTGGTCGTGGGGACGACCCCATAGTCGTCGGACATGTCGCGGCTGGGAAACTTTGGCCCGTGGTCGTGGGGACGACCCTTTAGTCGTCGGACATGACGGTGGCGAGCCAACCTAATCCCGGGCTCGTGGGGACGACCCTATAATCGTCGGACATGTCGGCGGCGGGCCAACGTAGACCCAGGGTCGTAGGGACGACCCTATAGTCGTCGGACAAGTCGGCGGCAGGCCAACCTAGTCCCGGGGTCGTGGGGACGACCCTATAGTCGTCGGACATGTCGGCGGCTGGCCAACTGTGGCCCGTGGTCGTGGGGACGACCCTATAGTCGTCGGACATGACGGTGGCGAGCCCACCTAATCCCGGGGTCGTGGGGACGACCCTATACTCTTCGGACAGGTCTGCGGCTGGCCAACCTATTCCCGGGCTCGTGGGGACGACCCTATAATCGTCGGACATGTCGGCGGCGGGCCAACGTAGACCCGGGGTCGTAGGGACGACCCTATAGTCGTCGGACAAGTCGGCGGCAGGCCAACCTAGTCCCGGGGTCGTGGGGACGACCCTATAGTCGTCGGACATAACGGTGGCGGGCCAATCTAGTCCCGGGGTCGTATTGACGACCCTATAGTCGTCGGATATGTCGGCGGCTGGCCAACCTAGTCCTGGGCTCGTGGGGACGGCCCTATAGTCGTCGGACATGTCGGCGGTTGGCCAACCTAGACCCGGGGTCGTGGGGACGACCCTATAGTCGTCGGACATGTCGGCGGCTGGACAACTTTGGCCCGTTGTGGTGGGGACGACCCTACAGTCGTCGGACATGTCGGCGGCTGGGCAACTTTGGCCCGTGTTCGTGGGGACGACCCTAGAGTCGTCGGATATGACGGTGGCGGGCCAATCTAGTCCCGGGGTCGTCGCGACGATCCTATAGTCGTCGGACATTTCGGCGGTTGGCCAACCTAGTCCCGGGGTCGTGGGGATGACCCTATAATCGTCGGACATGTCGGCGGCGGGCCAACGTAGACCCAGGGTCGTAGGGACGACCCTATAGTCGTCGGACAAGTCGGCGGCGAGCCAATCTAGTCCCGGGGTGGTGGGGACGACCCTATAGTCGTCGGACATGTCGGCGGCTGGCCAACTGTGGCCCGTGGTCGTGGGGACGACCCTATAGTCGTCGGACATGACGGTGGCGAGCCCACCTAATCCCGGGGTCGTGGGGACGACCCTATACTCTTCGGACAGGTCTGCGGCTGGCCAACGTAGTCCCGGGGTCGTGGGGACGACCCTATAGTCGTCGGACATGTCGGCGGCGGGCCAACGTAGACCCAGGGTCGTAGGGACGACCCTATAGTCGTCGGACAAGTCGGCGGCGAGCCAATCTAGTCCCGGGGTGGTGGGGACGACCCTATAGTCGTCGGACATGTCGGCGGCTGGACAACTTTGGCCCGTGGTGGTGGGGATGACCCTACAGTCGTCGGACATGTCGGCGGCTGGGCAACTTTGGCCCGTGTTCGTGGGGACGACCCTAGAGTCGTCGGATATGACGGTGGCGGGCCAATCTAGTCCCGGGGTCGTCGCGACGATCCTATAGTCGTCGGACATTTCGGCGGTTGGCCAGCCTAGTCCCGGGGTCGTGGGGATGACCCTATAATCGTCGGACATGTCGGCGGCGGGCCAACGTAGACCCAGGGTCGTAGGGACGACCCTATAGTCGTCGGACAAGTCGGCGGCGAGCCAATCTAGTCCCGGGGTGGTGGGGACGACCCTATAGTCGTCGGACATGTCGGCGGCTGGACAACTTTGGCCCGTGGTGGTGGGGACGACCCTACAGTCGTCGGACATGTCGGCGGCTGGGCAACTTTGGCCCGTGTTCGTGGGGACGACCCTAGAGTCGTCGGATATGACGGTGGCGGGCCAATCTAGTCCCGGGGTGGTGGGGACGACCCTATAGTCGTCGGACATGTCGGCGGCTGGACAACTTTGGCCCGTGGTGGTGGGGACGACCCTATAGTCGTCGGACATGACGGCGGCTGGGCAACTTTGGCCCGTGGTGGTGGGGACGACCCTATAGTCGTCGGGCATGACGGCGGCTGGGCAACTTTGGTCCGTGGTGGTGGGGACGACCCTACAGTCGTCGGACATGGCTGTGGCGGGCCAATCTAGTCTCGGGGTCGTCGCGACGATCCTATAGTCGTCGGACATTTCGGCGGTTGGCCAACCTAGTCCCGGGGTCGTGGGGATGACCCTATAATCGTCGGACATGTCGGCGGCGGGCCAACGTAGACCCAGGGTCGTAGGGACGACCCTATAGTCGTCGGACAAGTCGGCGGCAGGCCAACCTAGTCCCGGGGTCGTGGGGACGACCCTATAGTCGTCGGACATGTCGGCGGCTGGGCAACTGTTGCCCGTGGTCGTGGGGACGACCCTATAGTCGTCGGACATGACGGTGGCGGGCCAACCTAGTCCCGGTTTCGTGGGGATGACCCTATAGTCGTCGGACATGTCGGCGGCTGGCCAACCTAGTCCCGGGGTGGTGGGGACGACCCTATAGTCGCCGGACATGACGGCGGCTGGTCAACTTTGGGCCGGGGTCGAAGGGACGACCCTATAGTTGTCTGACATGTCGGCGGCTGGCCAATCTAGTCCCGGGCTCGTGGGGACGACCCTATAATCGTCGGACATGTCGGCGGCGGGCCAACGTAGACCCGGGGTCGTAGGGACGACCCTATAGTCGTCGGACAAGTCGGCGGCAGGCCAACCTAGTCCCGGGGTCGTGGGGACGACCCTATAGTCGTCGGACATAACGGTGGCGGGCCAATCTAGTCCCGGGGTCGTATTGACGACCCTATAGTCGTCGGATATGTCGGCGGCTGGCCAACCTAGTCCTGGGCTCGTGGGGACGGCCCTATAGTCGTCGGATATGTCGGCGGTTGGCCAACCTAGACCCGGGGTCGTGGGGACGACCCTATAGTCGTCGGACATGTCGGCGGCTGGTCAACTTTGGAACGGAGTCGAGGGGACGACCCTATAGTCGTCGGACATGTCGGCGGCTGGCCAATCTAGTCCCGGGGTCGTGGGGACGCCCCTACAGTCGTCGGACATGACTGTGGCGGGCCAATCTAGTCCCGGGGTCGTCGGGACGATCCTATAGTCGTCGGACATTTCGGCGGTTGGCCAACCTAGTCCCGGGGTCGTGGGGACGACCCTATAGTCGTCGGACATGTCGGCGGCTGGGCAACTTTGGCCCGTGTTCGTGGGGACGAGCCCATAGTCGTCGGAAATTTCGGCGGTTGCTAACCTATTCCCGGGTTCGTGGGGACGACCCTATAGTCGTCGGACATGTCGGCGGCCGGCCAACCTAGTCCCGGGGTCGTATTGACGACCCTATAGTCGTCGGTAATGTCGGCGGCTGGCCAACCTAGTCCCGGGTTCGTGGGGGCGACCCTATAGTCGTCGGACATGTCGGCGCCTGGCCAACCTAGTCCCGGGTTCGTGGGGGCGACCCTATAGTCGTCGGACATGTCGGCGGCTGGCCAACCTAGTCCCGGGTTCGTGGGGACGACCCTATAGTCGTCGGACATGACGGTGGCGGGCCAATCTAGTCCCGGGGACGTGGGGACGACCCTATAGTCGTCGGACATGTCGGCGGCTGGTCAAATTTGGGCCGGGGTCGAGGGGACGACCCTATAGTCGTCGGACATGTCGGCGGCTAGCCAATCGAGTCCCGGTGTCGTGGGGACGACCCTATAGACGTCGGACATGACGGTGGCGGGCCAATCTAGTCCCGGGGTCGTGGGGACGACCCTATAGTCGTCGGACATGTCGGCGGCTGGCCAACCTAGTCCCGGGTTCGTGGGGACAAACCTATAGTCGTCGGACATGTCGGCGGCTGGGCAACTGTGGCCCGTGGCCGTGAGGACAACCCTATAGTCGTCGGACATGTCGGTGACTGGCCAACCTAGTCCCGGGTTCGTGGGTACGACCCTATAGTCTTCGGACATGTCGGCGGCAGGCCAACCTAGTCCCGGGGTCGTGGGGACGACCCTATAGTCGTCGGACATGTCGGCGGCTGGCCAACTTTGGCCCGGGGCGTGGGGACGACCCTATAGTCGTCGGACATGTCGACGGCGGGGCAACCTAGACCCGGGGTCGTGGGGACGACCCTATAGTCGTCGGACATGTCGGCGGCTGGCCAACTTTGGCCCGGGTCGTGGGGACGACCCTATAGTCGTCGGACAAGTCGGCGGCGGGCCAACGTAGTCCCGGGGTCGTGGGGACGACCCTATAGTCGTCGGACATGTCGGCGGCTGGGCAACATTGGCCAGTGGTCGCGGGGACGACCCTATAGTCGTCGGACATGTCGGTGACTGGCCCACCTAGTCCCGGGTTCGTGGGGACGACCCTATAGTCGTCGGACATGTCGGCAGCAGGGCAACATTGGCCCGTGGTCGTGGGGACGACCCTATAGTCGTCGGACATGTCGGCGGCAGGGCAACTTTGGCCCGTGGTCTTGGGGACGACCCTATAGTCGTCGGACATGTCGGTGACTGCCCAACCTAGTCCCGGGTTCGTGGGGACAACCCTATAGTCGTCGGACATGTCGGCGGCAGGCCAACCTAGTCCCGGGGTCGTGGGGATGACCCTATAGTCGTCGGACATGTCGGCGGCTGGCCAACTTTGGCCCGGGTCGTGGGGACGACCCTATAGTCGTCGGACAAGTCGGCGGCGGGCCAACCTAGTCCCGGGGTCGTGGGGACGACCCTATAGTCGTCGGACATGTCGGCGGCTGGGCAACCTAGTCTCGTGGTCGTGGGGACGACCCCATAGTCGTAGGACACGTCGGCGGCGCGCCAACCTATTCCCGGTGTCGAGGGGACGACCGTATAGTCGTCGGACATGACGGTGGCGAGCCAATCTTGTCCCGGGGCGTGGGGACGACCCTATATTCGTCGGACATGTCGACGGCGGGCCAACCTAGACCCGGGGTCGTGGGGACGACCCTATAGTCGTCGGACATGTCGGCGGCTGGACAACCTAGTCTCGTGGTCGTGGGGACGACCCCATAGTCGTAGGACACGTCGGCGGCGGGCCAACCTATTCCCGGGGTCGAGGGGACGACCGTATAGTCGTCGGACATGACGGTGGCGGGCCAATCTTGTCCCGGGGTCGTGGGGACGACCCTATAGTCGTCGGACATGTCGGCGGCTGGCCAACCTAGACCCGGGGTGGTGGGGACGACTCTATAGTCGTCGGACATGTCGGTGACTGGCCAACCTAGTCCCGGGTTCTTGGGGACGACCCTATAGTCGTCGGACATGTCGGCGGCTGGGCAACTTTGGCCAGTGGTCGTGGGGACGACCCTATAGTCGTCGGACATGTCGGCGGCAGGGCAACTTTGGCCCGTGGTCGTGGGGACGCCCCTATAGTCGTCGGACATGTCGGCGGCTGGCCAACCTAGACCCGGGGTGGTGGGGACGACCCTATAGTCGTCGGACATGTCGGCGGCTGGCCAACCTAGTCTCGTGGTCGTGGGGACGATCCCATAGTCGTAGGACACGTCGTCGGCGGGCCAACCTAGTCCCGGGGTCGTGGGGACGACCGTGTAGTCGTCGGACATGACGGTGGCGGGCCAATCTAGTCCCGGGGTCGTGGGGACGACCCTATAGTCGTCGGACATTTCGGCGGCTGGCCAACTTTGGCCCGGGTCGTGGGGACGACCCTATAGTCGTCGGACATGTCGGCGGCTGGGCAACTTTGGCCAGTGGTCGTGGGGACGACCCTATAGTCGTCGGACATGTCGGTGACTGGACAACCTAGTCCCGGGTTCGTGGGGACGACCCTATAGTCGTCGGACATGTCGGCGGCAGGGCAACTTTGGCCCGTGGTCGTGGGGACGACCCTATAGTCGTCGGACATGTCGGCGGCTGGCCAACCTAGACCCGGGGTGGTGGGGACGACCCTATAGTCGTCGGACATGTCGGCGGCTGGCCAACCTAGTCTCGTGGTCGTGGGGACGACCCCATAGTCGTAGGACATGTCGGCGGCAGGGCAACTTTGGCCCGTGGTCTTGGGGACGACCCTATAGTCGTCGGACATGTCGGCGGCTGGCCAACCTAGTCTCGTGGTCGTGGGGACGACCCTATAGTCGTCGGACATGTCGGTGACTGGCCAACCTAGTCCCGGGTTCGTGGGGACGACCCTATAGTCGTCGGACATGTCGGCGGCTGGCCAACCTAGTCTCGTGGTCGTGGGGACGACCCCATAGTCGTAGGACACGTCGGCGGCGGGCCAACCTATTCCCGGGGTCGAGGGGACGACCGTATAGTCGTCGGACATGACGGTGGCGTGCCAATCTTGTCCCGGGGTCGTGAGGACGACCCTATAGTCGTCGGACATGTCGGCGGCTGGCCAACCTAGACCCGGGGTGGTGGGGACCACCCTATAGTCGTCGGACATGTCGGTGACTGGCCAACCTAGTCCCGGGTTCGTGGGGACGACCCTATAGTCGTCGGACATGTCGGCGGCTGGGAAACTTTGGCCAGTGGTCGTGGGGACGCCCCTATAGTCGTCGGACATGTCGGCGGCTGGCCAACCTAGACCCGGGGTGGTGGGGACGACCCTATAGTCGTCGGACATGTCGGCGGCTGGCCATCCTAGTCTCGTGGTCGTGGGGACGATCCCATAGTCGTAGGACACGTCGTCGGCTGGCCAACCTAGTCCCGGGGTCGTGGGGACGACCGTGTAGTCGTCGGACATGACGGTGGCGGGCCAATCTAGTCCCGGGGTCGTGGGGACGACCCTATAGTCGTCGGACATGTCGGCGGCTGGCCAACTTTGGCCCGGGGCGTGGGGACGACCCTATAGTCGTTGGACATGTCGGCGGCAGGCCAACCTAGTCCCGGAGTCGTGGGGACGACCCTATAGTCGTCGGACATGTCGGCGGCAGGTCAACTTTGGCCCGGGTCGTGGGGACGACCCTATAGTCGTCGGACATGTCGGTGACTGGCGAACCTAGTCCCGGGTTCGTGGGGACGACCCTATAGTCGTCGGACATGTCGGCGGCAGGCCAACCTAGTCCCGGGGTCGTGGGGACGACCCTATAGACGTCGGACATGTCGGCGGCAGGCCGACCTAGTCCCGGGGTCGTGGGGACGACCCTAAAGTCGTCGGACATGTCGGCGGCTGGCCAACTTTGGCCCGGGTCGTGGGGACGACCCTATAGTCGTCGGACGTGTCGGCGGCTGGGCAACTTTGGCCAGTGGTCGTGGGGACGACCCTATAGTCGTCGGACATGTCGGTGACTGGCCAACCTAGTCCCGGGTTCGTGGGGACGACCCTATAGTCGTCGGACATGTCGGCGGCAGGGCAACTTTGGCCCGTGGTCGTGGGGACGACCCTATAGTCGTCGGACATGTCGGCGGCTGGGCAACCTAGTCTCGTGGTCGTGGGGACGACCCCATAGTCGTAGGACACGTCGGCGGCGGGCCCACCTATTCCCGGGGTCGAGGGGACGACCGTATAGTCGTCGGACATGACGGTGGCGGGCCAATCTTGTCCCGGGGCGTGGGGACGACCCTATAGTCGTCGGACATGTCGACGGCGGGCCAACCTAGACCCGGGGTCGTGGGGACGACCCTATAGTCGTCGGACGTGTCGGCGGCTGGCCAACCTAGTCTCGTGGTCGTGGGGACGACCCCATAGTCGTAGGACACGTCGGCGGCGGGCCCACCTATTCCCGGGGTCGAGGGGACGACCGTATAGTCGTCGGACATGACGGTGGCGGGCCAATCTTGTCCCGGGGCGTGGGGACGACCCTATAGTCGTCGGACATGTCGACGGCGGGCCAACCTAGACCCGGGGCCGTGGGGACGACCCTATAGTCGTCGGACATGTCGGCGGCAGGTCAACTTTGGCCCGGGTCGTGGGGACGACCCTATAGTCGTCGGACATGTCGGCGGCTGGGCAACTTTGGCCAGTGGTCGTGGGGACGACCCTATAGTCGTCGGACATGTCGGCGGCAGGGCAACTTTGGCCCGTGGTCGTGGGGACGCCCCTATAGTCGTCGGACATGTCGGCGGCTGGCCAACCTCGTCCCGGGGTCGTGGGGCGACCCTATAGTCGTCGGACATGTCGGTGGCGGGCCAACCTAGTCCCGGGGTCGTGGAGACGACCCTATAGTCGTCGGACATGACGGTGGCGGGGCAATCTAGTCCGGGGGTCGTGGCGACGATCCTGTAGTCGTCGGACATGACGGTGGAGGGCCAATCTATTCCTGGGGCCGTGGGGACGACCCTATAGTCATCGGACATGTCGGCGGCTGGCCAACCTAGTCCCGGGATATTGGGGACGACCCTATAGTCGGCGGACATGTCGGCCGCGGGCCAACGTATCCGCGGGGTCGTAGGGACGAACCTATAGTCGTCGGACATGACGGTGGAGGGCCAATCTAGTCCCGGGCTGGTGGGGACGACCCTATAGTCGTTGGACATGACGGTGGCGGGCCAATCTAGTCCCGGGGTCGTGGGGACGAACCCATAGTCGTCGAACATGGCGGCGGCTGGCCATCCTAGTCCCGGGGTCGTGGGGACGACATTATAGTCGTCGGACAAGTCGGCGGCGGGGCAACCTTGTCCCGGGGTCGTGGGGACGACCCTATAGTCGTCGGACATGACGGTGGCGGGCCAATCTAGTCCCGGGGTCGTAGGGACGACCCTATAGTCGTCGGACATGTCGGCGGCTGGGCAACTTTGGCCCGTGGTCGTGGGGACGACCCTATAGTCGGCGGACATGTCGGCGACAGGCCAACGTATGCCCAGGGTCGTAGGGACGAACCTATAGTCGTCGCACATGACGGTGGCGGGCCAATCTAGTCCCGGGGTCGTGCGGACGACCCTATAGTCGTCGGACATGTCGGCGGTTGGGTAAATTTGGCCCGTGGTCGTGGAGACGACCATATAGTCGTCGGACATGACGGTGGAGGGCCAATCTAGTCCCGGGGTGGTAGGGACGACCCTATAGTCGTCGGACAAGTCGGCGGCGGACGAACCTAGTCCCGGGCTCGTGGGAACGACCCTATAGTCGTCGGACATGACGGTGGCGGGCCAATCTAGTCCCGGGATCGTGGGGACGACCCTAGAGTCGTCGGACATGTCGGCGGCGGGCCAACGTATGCCCAGGGCCGTAGGCACGAACCTATATTCGTCGGACATGACGGTGGAGGGCCAATCAAGTCCCGGGGTCGTTGGGACGACCCTATAGTCCTCTGACAAGTCGGCGGCGGGCCAACCTAGTCCCGGGGTCGTGGAGACGACCCTATAGTCGTCGGACATGACGGTGCCGGGGCAATCTAGCCCCGGGGTCGTGGGGACGACCCTATAGACGTCGGACTTGCCGGCGGCTGGCCAACCTAGTCCCGAGGTGGTAGGGACGACCCTATAGTCGTCGGACAAGCCGGCGGCGGGCCAACCTAGTCCTGTGGTCGTGGGGACGACCGTATAGTCGTCGGACATGTCGGCGGCTGGCCAACCTAGCCCCGGGGTCGTGGGGACGACCCTATAGTCGTCGGACAAGTCGGCGGCGGGCCAACCTAGTCCCGGGGTCGTGGGGACGACCCTATAGTCGTCGGACATGACGGTGCCGGGGCAATCTAGCCCCGGGGAAGTGGGGACGACCCTATAGTCATCGGACATGTCGGCGGCTGGCCAACATTGGCCCGTGGTCGTGGGGACGACCCTATAGTCGTCGGACAAGTCGGCGGCGGGCCAACCTAGTCCCGGGGTGGTAGGGACGGCCCTATAGTCGTCGGACATGTCGGCGGCTGACCAACATTGGCCCGGGGTCGTGGGGACGACCCTATAGTCGTCGGACAAGTCGGCGGCGGGCCAACCTAGTCCCGGGGTCGTGGGGACGACGCTATAGTCGTCGGACATGTCGGCGGCTGGCCAACCTAGTCCCGGGGTCGTGGGTACGACCCTATAGTCGTCGGACATGTCGGCGGCGGGCCAACCTAGTCCCGGGGTCGTGGGGACGACCCTATAGTCGTCGGACATGACGGTGCCGGGGCAATCTAGCCCCGGGGTCGTAGGGACGACCCTATAGTCTTCGGACATGTCGGCGGCTGGGCAACATTGGCCCGTGGTCGTGGGGACCACCCTATAGTCGTCGGACAAGTCGGCGGCGGGCCAAGCTAGTCCCGGGGTCGTGGGGACGACCGTATAGTCGTCGGACATGTCGGCGGCTGGCCAACCTAGTCCCGGGGTCGTGGGGACGACCGTATAGTCGTCGGACATGTCGGCGGCTGGCCAACCTAGTCCCGGGGTCGTGGGGACGACCCTATAGTCGTCGGACATGTCGGCGGCTGGCCAACCTAGTCCCGGGGTCGTGGGGACGACCCTATAGTCGTCGGACAAGTCGGCGGCGGGCCATCCTAGTCCCGGGGTCGTGGGGACGACCCTATAATCGTCGGACATGAAGGTGAGGGGCCAATCTAGTCCCGGGGTCGTGGGGACGACCCTATAGTCGTTGGACATGTTGGCGGCTGGCCAACTTTGGCCCGTGGTCGTGGGGACGATCCTATAGTCGTCGGACATGTCGGCGGCTGGCCAACTTTGGCCCGTGGTCGTGGGGACAACCCTATAGACCTCCGACATGATGGTGCCGGGCCAATCTAGTCCCGGGGTCGTGGGGACGACCCTATAGTCGTCGGACAAGTCGGCGGCGGGCCAACCTAGTCCCGGGGTCGTGGGGGACCCTATAGTCGTCGGACATGTCGGTGGCGGGCCAACCTAGTCCCGGGATCGTGGAGACGACCCTATAGTCGTCGGACATGACGGTGGCGGGGCAATCTAGTCCGGGGGTCGTGGGGACGATCCTGTAGTCGTCGGACATGACGGCGGCTGGCCAACCTAGTCCCGGGGTCGTGGGGACGACCCTATAGTCGTCGGACATGTCGGCGGCTGGCCAACCTAGTCCCGTGGTCGTGGGGACGACCCTATAGTCGTCGGACAAGTCGGCGGCGGGCCAACCTAGTCCCGGGGTGGTAGGGACGGCCCTATAGTCGTCGGACATGTCGGCGGCTGACCAACATTGGCCCGGGGTCGTGGGGACGACCCTATAGTCGTCGGACAAGTCGGCGGCGGGCCAACCTAGTCCCGGGGTCGTGGGGACGACGCTATAGTCGTCGGACATGTCGGCGGCTGGCCAACCTAGTCCCGGGGTCGTGGGTACGACCCTATAGTCGTCGGACATGTCGGCGGCGGGCCAACCTAGTCCCGGGGTCGTGGGGACGACCCTATAGTCGTCGGACATGACGGTGGCGGGCCAATCTAGTCCCGGGGTCGTGGGGACGACCCTACAGTCGTCGGACATGTCGGCGGCTGACCAACTTTGGCCCGTGGTCGTGGGGACGACCCTATAGTCGTCGGACATGACGGTGCCGGGGCAATCTAGCCCCGGGGTCGTGGGAACGACCCTATATTCTTCGGACATGTCGTCGGCGGGCCAACCTAGTCCCGGGGTCGTGGGGACGACCCTATAGTCGTCGGACATGTCGGTGGCGGGCCAATCTAGTCCCGGGGTCGTGGGGACGACCCTATAGTCGGCGGACATGTCGGCGGCTGGGCAACATTGGCCCGTGGTCGTGGAGACGACCCTATAGTCATCGGACATGTCGGCGGCTTGCCAACCTAGTCCCGGGGTGGTAGCGACGACCCTATAGTCGTCAGACAAGTCGGCGGCGGGCCAACCTAGTCCCGGGGTCGTGGGGACGACCCTATAGTCGTCGGACATGATGGTGGCGGGCCAATCTAATCCCGGGGTCGTGGGGGCGACCCTATAGTCGTCGGACATGTCGGCGGCAGGGCAACTTTGGCCCGTGGTCGTGGGGACGACCCTATAGTCGTCGGACATGTCGGTTACTGGCCAACGTAGTCCCGGGTTCGTGGGGACGACCCTATAGTCGTCGGACATGTCGACGGCTGGCCAACTTTGGCCCGGGTCGTGGGGACGACCCTTTAGTCGTCGGACAAGTCGGCGGCGGGCCGACCTAGTCCCGGGTTCGTGGGGACGACCCTATAGTCGTCGGACATGTCGACGGCTGGCCAACTTTGGCCCGGGGTCGTGGGGACGACCGTATAGTCGTCGGACAAGTCGGCGGCGGGCCAACCTAGTCCCGGGGTCGTGGTGACGACCCTATAGTCGTCGGACAAGTCGGCGGCGGGCCAACCTAGTCCCGGGGTCGTGGGGACGACCCTATAGTCGTCGGACATGATGGTGGCGGGCCAATCTAGTCCCGGGGTCGTGGGGACGACCCTATAGTCGTCGGACATGTCGGCGGCAGGGCAACTTTGGCCCGTGGTCGTGGGGACGACCCTATAGTCGTCGGACATGTCGGTGGTGGCCAACGTAGTCCCGGGTTCGTGGGGAAGACCCTATAGTCGTCGGACATGTCGACGGCTGGCCAACTTTGGCCCGGGTCGTGGGGACGACCCTATAGTCGTCGGACAAGTCGGCGGCGGGCCGACCTAGTCCCGGGGTCGTGGGGACGACCCTATAGTCGTCGGACATGATGGTGGCGGGCCAACCTAGTCCCGGGATCGTGGGGACGACCCTATAGTCGTCGGACATGTCGGCGGCTGGCCAGCTTTGGCCCGTGGTCGTGGGGACAACCCTATAGACCTCCGACATGATGGTGCCGGGCCAATCTAGTCCCGGGGTCGTGGGGACGACCCTATAGTCGTCGGACATGTCGGCGGCGGGCCAACCTAGTCCCGGGGTCGTGGGGCGACCCTATAGTCGTCGGACATGTCGGCGGCTGGGCAACATTGGCCCGTGGTCGTGGGGACAACCCTATAGACCTCCGACATGATGGTGCCGGGCCAATCTAGTCCCGGGGTCGTGGGGACGACCCTATAGTCGTCGGACAAGTCGGCGGCGGGCCAACCTAGTCCCGGGGTCGTGGGGGCGACCCTATAGACGTCGGACATGTCGGCGGCTGGCCAACCTAGTCCCGGGGTCGTGGGGACGACCCTATAGTCGTCGGACATGACGGTGGCGGGCCAATCTAGTCCCGGGGTCGTGGTGACGACCCTATAGTCGTCGGACAAGTCGGCGGCGGGCCAACCTAGTCCCGGGGTCGTGGGGACGACCCTATAGTCGTCGGACATGATGGTGGCGGGCCAATCTAGTCCCGGGGTCGTGGGGACGACCCTATAGTCGTCGGACATGCCGGCGGCGGGCCAACCTAGTCCCGGGGTCGTGGGGACGACCCTATAGTCGTCGGACATGTTGGCGGCAGGGCAACTTTGGCCCGGGTCGTGGGGACGACCCTATAGTCGTCGGACTAGTCGGCGGCGGGCCGACCTAGTCCCGGGTTCGTGGGGACGAGCCTATAGTCGTCGGACAATTCGGCGGCGGGCCGACCTAGTCCCGGGGTCGTGGGGACGACCCTATAGTCGTCGGACAAGTCGGCGGCGGGCCAACCTAGCCCCGGGGTCGTGGGGACGACCCTATAGACGTCGGACATGTCGGCGGCTGGCCAACCTAGTCCCGGGGTCGTGGGGACGACCCTATAGTCGTCGGACATGATGGTGGCGGGCCAACCTAGTCCCGGGATCGTGGGGACGACCCTATAGTCGTCGGACATGTCGGCGGCTGGCCAGCTTTGGCCCGTGGTCGTGGGGACAACCCTATAGACCTCCGACATGATGGTGCCGGGCCAATCTAGTCCCGGGGTCGTGGGGACGACCCTATAGTCGTCGGACAAGTCGGCGGCGGGCCAACCTAGT